>OX371221.1:9367500-9925000 GCA_947310845.1 Yponomeuta plumbellus | reverse complement strand
GATTGACACCTCTTTTGTGCCGATACGACGAAATTTTGGTTTTTCTCCATACATACGTCTCGTAAAAAATCCACCTAAGCGGCGTGCATTTTCAGTACAACATAAAACAACTTTTGTTCAGTTTACCTCTCACCCACTTGTGTCGCACCTTCCTACAAGCGTCTCGCCTTCAGCTCCTTGTACCTGAAACAAAAATAAAAGTAGATTCAATAGTTTTCCTTCAATTTAGCAAAAACACTTACTAATTTTCTAAATTCACTTTTTTCGGCCTTTTTATTTAATTTCTTTTTCTAAATCCGTCGGACCTCTTCCGCATCTACTACACTTCTCTTCGTGGGCCTCCCCCGCGTCGATTGACACCTCTTTTGTGCCGATACGACGAAATTTTGGTTTTTCTCCATACATACGTCTCGTAAAAAATCCACCTAAGCGGCGTGCATTTTCAGTACAACATAAAACAACTTTTGTTCAGTTTACCTCTCACCCACTTGTGTCGCACCTTCCTACAAGCGTCTCGCCTTCAGCTCCTTGTACCTGAAACAAAAATAAAAGTAGATTCAATAGTTTTCCTTCAATTTAGCAAAAACACTTACTAATTTTCTAAATTCACTTTTTTCGGCCTTTTTATTTAATTTCTTTTTCTAAATCCGTCGGACCTCTTCCGCATCTACTACACTTCTCTTCGTGGGCCTCCCCCGCGTCGATTGACACCTCTTTTGTGCCGATACGACGAAATTTTGGTTTTTCTCCATACATACGTCTCGTAAAAAATCCACCTAAGCGGCGTGCATTTTCAGTACAACATAAAACAACTTTTGTTCAGTTTACCTCTCACCCACTTGTGTCGCACCTTCCTACAAGCGTCTCGCCTTCAGCTCCTTGTACCTGAAACAAAAATAAAAGTAGATTCAATAGTTTTCCTTCAATTTAGCAAAAACACTTACTAATTTTCTAAATTCACTTTTTTCGGCCTTTTTATTTAATTTCTTTTTCTAAATCCGTCGGACCTCTTCCGCATCTACTACACTTCTCTTCGTGGGCCTCCCCCGCGTCGATTGACACCTCTTTTGTGCCGATACGACGAAATTTTGGTTTTTCTCCATACATACGTCTCGTAAAAAATCCACCTAAGCGGCGTGCATTTTCAGTACAACATAAAACAACTTTTGTTCAGTTTACCTCTCACCCACTTGTGTCGCACCTTCCTACAAGCGTCTCGCCTTCAGCTCCTTGTACCTGAAACAAAAATAAAAGTAGATTCAATAGTTTTCCTTCAATTTAGCAAAAACACTTACTAATTTTCTAAATTCACTTTTTTCGGCCTTTTTATTTAATTTCTTTTTCTAAATCCGTCGGACCTCTTCCGCATCTACTACACTTCTCTTCGTGGGCCTCCCCCGCGTCGATTGACACCTCTTTTGTGCCGATACGACGAAATTTTGGTTTTTCTCCATACATACGTCTCGTAAAAAATCCACCTAAGCGGCGTGCATTTTCAGTACAACATAAAACAACTTTTGTTCAGTTTACCTCTCACCCACTTGTGTCGCACCTTCCTACAAGCGTCTCGCCTTCAGCTCCTTGTACCTGAAACAAAAATAAAAGTAGATTCAATAGTTTTCCTTCAATTTAGCAAAAACACTTACTAATTTTCTAAATTCACTTTTTTCGGCCTTTTTATTTAATTTCTTTTTCTAAATCCGTCGGACCTCTTCCGCATCTACTACACTTCTCTTCGTGGGCCTCCCCCGCGTCGATTGACACCTCTTTTGTGCCGATACGACGAAATTTTGGTTTTTCTCCATACATACGTCTCGTAAAAAATCCACCTAAGCGGCGTGCATTTTCAGTACAACATAAAACAACTTTTGTTCAGTTTACCTCTCACCCACTTGTGTCGCACCTTCCTACAAGCGTCTCGCCTTCAGCTCCTTGTACCTGAAACAAAAATAAAAGTAGATTCAATAGTTTTCCTTCAATTTAGCAAAAACACTTACTAATTTTCTAAATTCACTTTTTTCGGCCTTTTTATTTAATTTCTTTTTCTAAATCCGTCGGACCTCTTCCGCATCTACTACACTTCTCTTCGTGGGCCTCCCCCGCGTCGATTGACACCTCTTTTGTGCCGATACGACGAAATTTTGGTTTTTCTCCATACATACGTCTCGTAAAAAATCCACCTAAGCGGCGTGCATTTTCAGTACAACATAAAACAACTTTTGTTCAGTTTACCTCTCACCCACTTGTGTCGCACCTTCCTACAAGCGTCTCGCCTTCAGCTCCTTGTACCTGAAACAAAAATAAAAGTAGATTCAATAGTTTTCCTTCAATTTAGCAAAAACACTTACTAATTTTCTAAATTCACTTTTTTCGGCCTTTTTATTTAATTTCTTTTTCTAAATCCGTCGGACCTCTTCCGCATCTACTACACTTCTCTTCGTGGGCCTCCCCCGCGTCGATTGACACCTCTTTTGTGCCGATACGACGAAATTTTGGTTTTTCTCCATACATACGTCTCGTAAAAAATCCACCTAAGCGGCGTGCATTTTCAGTACAACATAAAACAACTTTTGTTCAGTTTACCTCTCACCCACTTGTGTCGCACCTTCCTACAAGCGTCTCGCCTTCAGCTCCTTGTACCTGAAACAAAAATAAAAGTAGATTCAATAGTTTTCCTTCAATTTAGCAAAAACACTTACTAATTTTCTAAATTCACTTTTTTCGGCCTTTTTATTTAATTTCTTTTTCTAAATCCGTCGGACCTCTTCCGCATCTACTACACTTCTCTTCGTGGGCCTCCCCCGCGTCGATTGACACCTCTTTTGTGCCGATACGACGAAATTTTGGTTTTTCTCCATACATACGTCTCGTAAAAAATCCACCTAAGCGGCGTGCATTTTCAGTACAACATAAAACAACTTTTGTTCAGTTTACCTCTCACCCACTTGTGTCGCACCTTCCTACAAGCGTCTCGCCTTCAGCTCCTTGTACCTGAAACAAAAATAAAAGTAGATTCAATAGTTTTCCTTCAATTTAGCAAAAACACTTACTAATTTTCTAAATTCACTTTTTTCGGCCTTTTTATTTAATTTCTTTTTCTAAATCCGTCGGACCTCTTCCGCATCTACTACACTTCTCTTCGTGGGCCTCCCCCGCGTCGATTGACACCTCTTTTGTGCCGATACGACGAAATTTTGGTTTTTCTCCATACATACGTCTCGTAAAAAATCCACCTAAGCGGCGTGCATTTTCAGTACAACATAAAACAACTTTTGTTCAGTTTACCTCTCACCCACTTGTGTCGCACCTTCCTACAAGCGTCTCGCCTTCAGCTCCTTGTACCTGAAACAAAAATAAAAGTAGATTCAATAGTTTTCCTTCAATTTAGCAAAAACACTTACTAATTTTCTAAATTCACTTTTTTCGGCCTTTTTATTTAATTTCTTTTTCTAAATCCGTCGGACCTCTTCCGCATCTACTACACTTCTCTTCGTGGGCCTCCCCCGCGTCGATTGACACCTCTTTTGTGCCGATACGACGAAATTTTGGTTTTTCTCCATACATACGTCTCGTAAAAAATCCACCTAAGCGGCGTGCATTTTCAGTACAACATAAAACAACTTTTGTTCAGTTTACCTCTCACCCACTTGTGTCGCACCTTCCTACAAGCGTCTCGCCTTCAGCTCCTTGTACCTGAAACAAAAATAAAAGTAGATTCAATAGTTTTCCTTCAATTTAGCAAAAACACTTACTAATTTTCTAAATTCACTTTTTTCGGCCTTTTTATTTAATTTCTTTTTCTAAATCCGTCGGACCTCTTCCGCATCTACTACACTTCTCTTCGTGGGCCTCCCCCGCGTCGATTGACACCTCTTTTGTGCCGATACGACGAAATTTTGGTTTTTCTCCATACATACGTCTCGTAAAAAATCCACCTAAGCGGCGTGCATTTTCAGTACAACATAAAACAACTTTTGTTCAGTTTACCTCTCACCCACTTGTGTCGCACCTTCCTACAAGCGTCTCGCCTTCAGCTCCTTGTACCTGAAACAAAAATAAAAGTAGATTCAATAGTTTTCCTTCAATTTAGCAAAAACACTTACTAATTTTCTAAATTCACTTTTTTCGGCCTTTTTATTTAATTTCTTTTTCTAAATCCGTCGGACCTCTTCCGCATCTACTACACTTCTCTTCGTGGGCCTCCCCCGCGTCGATTGACACCTCTTTTGTGCCGATACGACGAAATTTTGGTTTTTCTCCATACATACGTCTCGTAAAAAATCCACCTAAGCGGCGTGCATTTTCAGTACAACATAAAACAACTTTTGTTCAGTTTACCTCTCACCCACTTGTGTCGCACCTTCCTACAAGCGTCTCGCCTTCAGCTCCTTGTACCTGAAACAAAAATAAAAGTAGATTCAATAGTTTTCCTTCAATTTAGCAAAAACACTTACTAATTTTCTAAATTCACTTTTTTCGGCCTTTTTATTTAATTTCTTTTTCTAAATCCGTCGGACCTCTTCCGCATCTACTACACTTCTCTTCGTGGGCCTCCCCCGCGTCGATTGACACCTCTTTTGTGCCGATACGACGAAATTTTGGTTTTTCTCCATACATACGTCTCGTAAAAAATCCACCTAAGCGGCGTGCATTTTCAGTACAACATAAAACAACTTTTGTTCAGTTTACCTCTCACCCACTTGTGTCGCACCTTCCTACAAGCGTCTCGCCTTCAGCTCCTTGTACCTGAAACAAAAATAAAAGTAGATTCAATAGTTTTCCTTCAATTTAGCAAAAACACTTACTAATTTTCTAAATTCACTTTTTTCGGCCTTTTTATTTAATTTCTTTTTCTAAATCCGTCGGACCTCTTCCGCATCTACTACACTTCTCTTCGTGGGCCTCCCCCGCGTCGATTGACACCTCTTTTGTGCCGATACGACGAAATTTTGGTTTTTCTCCATACATACGTCTCGTAAAAAATCCACCTAAGCGGCGTGCATTTTCAGTACAACATAAAACAACTTTTGTTCAGTTTACCTCTCACCCACTTGTGTCGCACCTTCCTACAAGCGTCTCGCCTTCAGCTCCTTGTACCTGAAACAAAAATAAAAGTAGATTCAATAGTTTTCCTTCAATTTAGCAAAAACACTTACTAATTTTCTAAATTCACTTTTTTCGGCCTTTTTATTTAATTTCTTTTTCTAAATCCGTCGGACCTCTTCCGCATCTACTACACTTCTCTTCGTGGGCCTCCCCCGCGTCGATTGACACCTCTTTTGTGCCGATACGACGAAATTTTGGTTTTTCTCCATACATACGTCTCGTAAAAAATCCACCTAAGCGGCGTGCATTTTCAGTACAACATAAAACAACTTTTGTTCAGTTTACCTCTCACCCACTTGTGTCGCACCTTCCTACAAGCGTCTCGCCTTCAGCTCCTTGTACCTGAAACAAAAATAAAAGTAGATTCAATAGTTTTCCTTCAATTTAGCAAAAACACTTACTAATTTTCTAAATTCACTTTTTTCGGCCTTTTTATTTAATTTCTTTTTCTAAATCCGTCGGACCTCTTCCGCATCTACTACACTTCTCTTCGTGGGCCTCCCCCGCGTCGATTGACACCTCTTTTGTGCCGATACGACGAAATTTTGGTTTTTCTCCATACATACGTCTCGTAAAAAATCCACCTAAGCGGCGTGCATTTTCAGTACAACATAAAACAACTTTTGTTCAGTTTACCTCTCACCCACTTGTGTCGCACCTTCCTACAAGCGTCTCGCCTTCAGCTCCTTGTACCTGAAACAAAAATAAAAGTAGATTCAATAGTTTTCCTTCAATTTAGCAAAAACACTTACTAATTTTCTAAATTCACTTTTTTCGGCCTTTTTATTTAATTTCTTTTTCTAAATCCGTCGGACCTCTTCCGCATCTACTACACTTCTCTTCGTGGGCCTCCCCCGCGTCGATTGACACCTCTTTTGTGCCGATACGACGAAATTTTGGTTTTTCTCCATACATACGTCTCGTAAAAAATCCACCTAAGCGGCGTGCATTTTCAGTACAACATAAAACAACTTTTGTTCAGTTTACCTCTCACCCACTTGTGTCGCACCTTCCTACAAGCGTCTCGCCTTCAGCTCCTTGTACCTGAAACAAAAATAAAAGTAGATTCAATAGTTTTCCTTCAATTTAGCAAAAACACTTACTAATTTTCTAAATTCACTTTTTTCGGCCTTTTTATTTAATTTCTTTTTCTAAATCCGTCGGACCTCTTCCGCATCTACTACACTTCTCTTCGTGGGCCTCCCCCGCGTCGATTGACACCTCTTTTGTGCCGATACGACGAAATTTTGGTTTTTCTCCATACATACGTCTCGTAAAAAATCCACCTAAGCGGCGTGCATTTTCAGTACAACATAAAACAACTTTTGTTCAGTTTACCTCTCACCCACTTGTGTCGCACCTTCCTACAAGCGTCTCGCCTTCAGCTCCTTGTACCTGAAACAAAAATAAAAGTAGATTCAATAGTTTTCCTTCAATTTAGCAAAAACACTTACTAATTTTCTAAATTCACTTTTTTCGGCCTTTTTATTTAATTTCTTTTTCTAAATCCGTCGGACCTCTTCCGCATCTACTACACTTCTCTTCGTGGGCCTCCCCCGCGTCGATTGACACCTCTTTTGTGCCGATACGACGAAATTTTGGTTTTTCTCCATACATACGTCTCGTAAAAAATCCACCTAAGCGGCGGGCATTTTCAGTACAACATAAAACAACTTTTGTTCAGTTTACCTCTCACCCACTTGTGTCGCACCTTCCTACAAGCGTCTCGCCTTCAGCTCCTTGTACCTGAAACAAAAATAAAAGTAGATTCAATAGTTTTCCTTCAATTTAGCAAAAACACTTACTAATTTTCTAAATTCACTTTTTTCGGCCTTTTTATTTAATTTCTTTTTCTAAATCCGTCGGACCTCTTCCGCATCTACTACACTTCTCTTCGTGGGCCTCCCCCGCGTCGATTGACACCTCTTTTGTGCCGATACGACGAAATTTTGGTTTTTCTCCATACATACGTCTCGTAAAAAATCCACCTAAGCGGCGTGCATTTTCAGTACAACATAAAACAACTTTTGTTCAGTTTACCTCTCACCCACTTGTGTCGCACCTTCCTACAAGCGTCTCGCCTTCAGCTCCTTGTACCTGAAACAAAAATAAAAGTAGATTCAATAGTTTTCCTTCAATTTAGCAAAAACACTTACTAATTTTCTAAATTCACTTTTTTCGGCCTTTTTATTTAATTTCTTTTTCTAAATCCGTCGGACCTCTTCCGCATCTACTACACTTCTCTTCGTGGGCCTCCCCCGCGTCGATTGACACCTCTTTTGTGCCGATACGACGAAATTTTGGTTTTTCTCCATACATACGTCTCGTAAAAAATCCACCTAAGCGGCGTGCATTTTCAGTACAACATAAAACAACTTTTGTTCAGTTTACCTCTCACCCACTTGTGTCGCACCTTCCTACAAGCGTCTCGCCTTCAGCTCCTTGTACCTGAAACAAAAATAAAAGTAGATTCAATAGTTTTCCTTCAATTTAGCAAAAACACTTACTAATTTTCTAAATTCACTTTTTTCGGCCTTTTTATTTAATTTCTTTTTCTAAATCCGTCGGACCTCTTCCGCATCTACTACACTTCTCTTCGTGGGCCTCCCCCGCGTCGATTGACACCTCTTTTGTGCCGATACGACGAAATTTTGGTTTTTCTCCATACATACGTCTCGTAAAAAATCCACCTAAGCGGCGTGCATTTTCAGTACAACATAAAACAACTTTTGTTCAGTTTACCTCTCACCCACTTGTGTCGCACCTTCCTACAAGCGTCTCGCCTTCAGCTCCTTGTATCTGAAACAAAAATAAAAGTAGCTTCAATAGTTTTCTCTCAATTTAGCAAAAACCCTTACAAATTTTCTAAATTCACTTTTTTCGGCCTTTTTATTTAATTTCTTTTTCTAAATCCGTCGGGCCTCTTCCGCATCTACTACACTTCTCTTCGTGGGCCTCCCCCGCGTCGATTGACACCTCTTTTGTGCCGATACGACGAAATTTTGGTTTTTCTCCATACATACGTCTCGTAAAAAATCCACCTAAGCGGCGTGTATTTTCAGTACAACATAAAACAACTTTTGTTCAGTTTACCTCTCACCCACTTGTGTCGCACCTTCCTACAAGCGTCTCGCCTTCAGCTCCTTGGATCTGAAACAAAAATAAAAGTAGATTCAATAGTTTTCTCTCAATTTAGCAAAAACCCTTACAAATTTTCTAAATTCACTTTTTTCGGCCTTTTTATTTAATTTCTTTTTCTAAATCCGTCGGACCTCTTCCGCATCCGACCCTTTGTCGATACCCTTGGGTCATCGACTTTTCTGGGGAATTAATTTTACATTTTTAGCGTTTCTGGCCACAACTTTAGAATGTTAAGAACGTCGCTTGGGCTGACGCCCCACTCCCACACCAGCGACGACCCTGACTCGTCTGGTGCGATGCCCCCGCTTCGTTACGGCAGCCAAGCCGCCACTCCCGCTGCTACGGTCGCCACTCCTGCTGCTAAGCCCGCCAAACCCGCTAAACCCGTCCCGCTACAGATGGGCTATTTTGAGGACACGGAGAGCGAGATCCTCTCCCTCTTTGAGGTTATCCGAGAAGCCGTGGGCCGCTCAGGTAACCTCAAGAGAGGGATCAAGGCCGATATCCTCACAAGCGTGGACAGGCTTGAATACCTTTTTACTCTTTCGCCGCTGCCAACTGCTCCCCCTGCCCCGCCTGCCCCCCCTGCTAACACCGAAGAGCTCAAGGCAACCATCCGAGAGTGCATCCGTGAGGAGATGAGGGCGATCACGGTGCCTGCGCCGACCGCTCAGGCGCCTCTGCCGACTCCTACTCCGCCTCCTCCGGGTCAGTTCTCATACGCCAAGGTTGCCTCAACTCCCTCTGTTCCGCTCCGCCCACCTCCATATAAACCAGCCATCATTGTTTCTGCAAAAAACGCTAACTCCACCTCCGAGACTCTCTCTGCCTGGCAGAGAAGTATCACATTTACAGACACTAATTTTGCCCCTTTAAGTGTCAAGCCAGTTTCAAAGAGCAAGCTCCGGGTAGAATTCGACAGGCCCGAACACGCGCAGGCAACCCTAGAGAAAATTAGCCCCTCATCGGACATTGAAGCTGAGGCATCCAAGAAACTGAAACCTATGATCGTAATTAAAGGAGTACCCGGAAACATTTCCCCAGAAACACTCACCAGCATTCTCCGCACCCAGAACGACTGTATAAAAAATAATGGACCCGAGGACCTTCAGCTCAAATTTAAACGTGGTAATCGCAACCCAAAACTCTTTAACGCTGCATACACCACCAGCCCTGCCCTTTGGCGGTCTATCATAGATGCTGGTAAGCTCAATGTGGACCATCAAAGGGTCCACGTTGAGACATATATCCCGGTGTTGCAGTGCTATCGATGCCTTCAATACGGCCATACCAAAAAATGGTGTAAAGAGACCACTTCCATCTGCTCCCACTGCTCTTCCAGCCAACACACATACAAGGACTGCCCGGTTAAGGAAGACGCCACAAAAACATCCTGTCACAATTGCACCACTCATAATAAAAGTCACAACATCTCTAACAAAGACACCGCTCACAGCGCCACATCTGCCTCTTGCCCTCGATTCATTAGCATGAGTAATTCCGTGCGCTCGCGCACGGACTATGACGAGTAGCCCCAACCCACCTAATTAAAACTAGCCTACACCCGTAACATGCAGGAGCTGTATAGAGCTGAAGGGCACGCCTCCCAACTACCGCGGCTGCTCTCGGTTGCGTATTTTTGCCGACAAAACAGTTATCGGTTTTTAAATACCCGCGATCGTCAAGACCAGCTGCTATGCAGCTATCCAGACAATGGACAATCCAGCGCGCTGTGTGCTCCCGGCTCTGCGCAGGTCTTACTAAATTTAAACAAAAGTAATTCTACGAAATCTCTTTATATCCCTTTATAGCTTTATAATCTCTAAAACGTTAACAAATAAAATAAAATGTACCCTTACACACATAATAACATTTAAAAATCTCCTCCTTTTCAAATACCTTAATCCCTTATAACTAATCAACTAACTTAAATCAATCCAAATCACTAAATTAACCACAGTAAACAACCATCAAATTAAAACGCACTTTAATGCAATATTAAAGATGCGGGGAAACAAAGTAACCATAAACAATCTCCCTGAAATAAATCTATCTTCAATCGTAATCTTAAATATCATCTTGAATCTTAAATATCAATCTAACTACACACGATCTTTGTATATATAATAGCAAAGATACGATAATCAACATAGTACTTTGTAACCCTCTTTCATAATTCTTACACTGTAATCACTCTGTGTGCTCGCGGAGTATTCCATTAGCACTGCGAGCACACAAGGAACCTCAACTTCTTTAAAAAAAAAAAAAAAAAAAAAAACCTAACCTAACCTAACCTAACCTAACCTAACCTAACCTAACCTAACCTAACCTAACCTAACCTAACCTAACCTAACCTAACCTAACCTAACCTAACCTAACCTAACCTAACCTAACCTAACCTAACCTAACCTAACCTAACCTAACCTAACCTAACCTAACCTAACCTAACCTAACCTAACCTAACCTAACCTAACCTAACCTAACCTAACCTAACCTAACCTAACCTAACCTAACCTAACCTAACCTAACCTAACCTAACCTAACCTAACCTAACCTAACCTAACCTAACCTAACCTAACCTAACCTAACCTAACCTAACCTAACCTAACCTAACCTAACCTAACCTAACCTAACCTAACCTAACCTAACCTAACCTAACCTTTTTTTTTTTTTTTTTTTTTTTGTTAACGGGGTGAAATGCTTTGTGCACCATAACCGCCACCCTTGGGGGAGGGCGACGGCCGTGTGTCGGACTCTCCTCTCCTAATAATAGGAGAGGCATACCTCCTAAAACACCCCGGGGGCCGTCCTGTCGCTCGTGCAATGGGGCGCCGCCGGATCTCGCTTGTGGTGGACCACGTTGCGAATGCTACAGCGGCGCCCCGGCGACGTCGACCCGACTCGCAAGGAGTCGGGTCCACCCTCACTGGAGAAGGGGCATGGGCCCCCCACCCCCTTCTCCCGTCACGATGTCGGACGGCAGGTCCCCCAACCTGCCGTCTGTGACCCTCCCTCAACCTCCTCTGTGCCCTCTGCTGAACAGAGGGACATAGAGGAGGGCCCCCACCGTGTGTTTTTTATAGAGGTTGTCTCCTCGCGGCCCGAAGGCCTCCGGCCCCACTCAATGTGGGGTTACGGGTGCGGGGCCCATGGTGGACCCCGCGGGACATCCAGCAGCGCAAGCCACTGGACGTCCCCCTCCCTCTGGTTTTGGTCCGCGCCGGCCGAAGCCGGTACCCCCCATATCTGGAGGGCGTTCCCCTATCCGCCACCCGGGGGACGCGTCCGATGGAAGACCAGAAACTCCACACGGAAACCTAACCTAACCTAACCTAACCTAACCTAACCTAACCTAACCTAACCTAACCTAACCTAACCTAACCTAACCTAACCTAACCTAACCTAACCTAACCTAACCTAACCTAACCTAACCTAACCTAACCTAACCTAACCTAACCTAACCTAACCTAACCTAACCTAACCTAACCTAACCTAACCTAACCTAACCTAACCTAACCTAACCTAACCTAACCTAACCTAACCTAACCTAACCTAACCTAACCTAACCATAAAACAACTTTTGTTCAGTTTACCTCTCACCCACTTGTGTCGCACCTTCCTACAAGCGTCTCGCCTTCAGCTCCTTGTACCTGAAACAAAAATAAAAGTAGATTCAATAGTTTTCCTTCAATTTAGCAAAAACACTTACTAATTTTCTAAATTCACTTTTTTCGGCCTTTTTATTTAATTTCTTTTTCTAAATCCGTCGGACCTCTTCCGCATCTACTACACTTCTCTTCGTGGGCCTCCCCCGCGTCGATTGACACCTCTTTTGTGCCGATACGACGAAATTTTGGTTTTTCTCCATACATACGTCTCGTAAAAAATCCACCTAAGCGGCGTGCATTTTCAGTACAACATAAAACAACTTTTGTTCAGTTTACCTCTCACCCACTTGTGTCGCACCTTCCTACAAGCGTCTCGCCTTCAGCTCCTTGTACCTGAAACAAAAATAAAAGTAGATTCAATAGTTTTCCTTCAATTTAGCAAAAACACTTACTAATTTTCTAAATTCACTTTTTTCGGCCTTTTTATTTAATTTCTTTTTCTAAATCCGTCGGACCTCTTCCGCATCTACTACACTTCTCTTCGTGGGCCTCCCCCGCGTCGATTGACACCTCTTTTGTGCCGATACGACGAAATTTTGGTTTTTCTCCATACATACGTCTCGTAAAAAATCCACCTAAGCGGCGTGCATTTTCAGTACAACATAAAACAACTTTTGTTCAGTTTACCTCTCACCCACTTGTGTCGCACCTTCCTACAAGCGTCTCGCCTTCAGCTCCTTGTACCTGAAACAAAAATAAAAGTAGATTCAATAGTTTTCCTTCAATTTAGCAAAAACACTTACTAATTTTCTAAATTCACTTTTTTCGGCCTTTTTATTTAATTTCTTTTTCTAAATCCGTCGGACCTCTTCCGCATCTACTACACTTCTCTTCGTGGGCCTCCCCCGCGTCGATTGACACCTCTTTTGTGCCGATACGACGAAATTTTGGTTTTTCTCCATACATACGTCTCGTAAAAAATCCACCTAAGCGGCGTGCATTTTCAGTACAACATAAAACAACTTTTGTTCAGTTTACCTCTCACCCACTTGTGTCGCACCTTCCTACAAGCGTCTCGCCTTCAGCTCCTTGTACCTGAAACAAAAATAAAAGTAGATTCAATAGTTTTCCTTCAATTTAGCAAAAACACTTACTAATTTTCTAAATTCACTTTTTTCGGCCTTTTTATTTAATTTCTTTTTCTAAATCCGTCGGACCTCTTCCGCATCTACTACACTTCTCTTCGTGGGCCTCCCCCGCGTCGATTGACACCTCTTTTGTGCCGATACGACGAAATTTTGGTTTTTCTCCATACATACGTCTCGTAAAAAATCCACCTAAGCGGCGTGCATTTTCAGTACAACATAAAACAACTTTTGTTCAGTTTACCTCTCACCCACTTGTGTCGCACCTTCCTACAAGCGTCTCGCCTTCAGCTCCTTGTACCTGAAACAAAAATAAAAGTAGATTCAATAGTTTTCCTTCAATTTAGCAAAAACACTTACTAATTTTCTAAATTCACTTTTTTCGGCCTTTTTATTTAATTTCTTTTTCTAAATCCGTCGGACCTCTTCCGCATCTACTACACTTCTCTTCGTGGGCCTCCCCCGCGTCGATTGACACCTCTTTTGTGCCGATACGACGAAATTTTGGTTTTTCTCCATACATACGTCTCGTAAAAAATCCACCTAAGCGGCGTGCATTTTCAGTACAACATAAAACAACTTTTGTTCAGTTTACCTCTCACCCACTTGTGTCGCACCTTCCTACAAGCGTCTCGCCTTCAGCTCCTTGTACCTGAAACAAAAATAAAAGTAGATTCAATAGTTTTCCTTCAATTTAGCAAAAACACTTACTAATTTTCTAAATTCACTTTTTTCGGCCTTTTTATTTAATTTCTTTTTCTAAATCCGTCGGACCTCTTCCGCATCTACTACACTTCTCTTCGTGGGCCTCCCCCGCGTCGATTGACACCTCTTTTGTGCCGATACGACGAAATTTTGGTTTTTCTCCATACATACGTCTCGTAAAAAATCCACCTAAGCGGCGTGCATTTTCAGTACAACATAAAACAACTTTTGTTCAGTTTACCTCTCACCCACTTGTGTCGCACCTTCCTACAAGCGTCTCGCCTTCAGCTCCTTGTACCTGAAACAAAAATAAAAGTAGATTCAATAGTTTTCCTTCAATTTAGCAAAAACACTTACTAATTTTCTAAATTCACTTTTTTCGGCCTTTTTATTTAATTTCTTTTTCTAAATCCGTCGGACCTCTTCCGCATCTACTACACTTCTCTTCGTGGGCCTCCCCCGCGTCGATTGACACCTCTTTTGTGCCGATACGACGAAATTTTGGTTTTTCTCCATACATACGTCTCGTAAAAAATCCACCTAAGCGGCGTGCATTTTCAGTACAACATAAAACAACTTTTGTTCAGTTTACCTCTCACCCACTTGTGTCGCACCTTCCTACAAGCGTCTCGCCTTCAGCTCCTTGTACCTGAAACAAAAATAAAAGTAGATTCAATAGTTTTCCTTCAATTTAGCAAAAACACTTACTAATTTTCTAAATTCACTTTTTTCGGCCTTTTTATTTAATTTCTTTTTCTAAATCCGTCGGACCTCTTCCGCATCTACTACACTTCTCTTCGTGGGCCTCCCCCGCGTCGATTGACACCTCTTTTGTGCCGATACGACGAAATTTTGGTTTTTCTCCATACATACGTCTCGTAAAAAATCCACCTAAGCGGCGTGCATTTTCAGTACAACATAAAACAACTTTTGTTCAGTTTACCTCTCACCCACTTGTGTCGCACCTTCCTACAAGCGTCTCGCCTTCAGCTCCTTGTACCTGAAACAAAAATAAAAGTAGATTCAATAGTTTTCCTTCAATTTAGCAAAAACACTTACTAATTTTCTAAATTCACTTTTTTCGGCCTTTTTATTTAATTTCTTTTTCTAAATCCGTCGGACCTCTTCCGCATCTACTACACTTCTCTTCGTGGGCCTCCCCCGCGTCGATTGACACCTCTTTTGTGCCGATACGACGAAATTTTGGTTTTTCTCCATACATACGTCTCGTAAAAAATCCACCTAAGCGGCGTGCATTTTCAGTACAACATAAAACAACTTTTGTTCAGTTTACCTCTCACCCACTTGTGTCGCACCTTCCTACAAGCGTCTCGCCTTCAGCTCCTTGTACCTGAAACAAAAATAAAAGTAGATTCAATAGTTTTCCTTCAATTTAGCAAAAACACTTACTAATTTTCTAAATTCACTTTTTTCGGCCTTTTTATTTAATTTCTTTTTCTAAATCCGTCGGACCTCTTCCGCATCTACTACACTTCTCTTCGTGGGCCTCCCCCGCGTCGATTGACACCTCTTTTGTGCCGATACGACGAAATTTTGGTTTTTCTCCATACATACGTCTCGTAAAAAATCCACCTAAGCGGCGTGCATTTTCAGTACAACATAAAACAACTTTTGTTCAGTTTACCTCTCACCCACTTGTGTCGCACCTTCCTACAAGCGTCTCGCCTTCAGCTCCTTGTATCTGAAACAAAAATAAAAGTAGCTTCAATAGTTTTCTCTCAATTTAGCAAAAACCCTTACAAATTTTCTAAATTCACTTTTTTCGGCCTTTTTATTTAATTTCTTTTTCTAAATCCGTCGGGCCTCTTCCGCATCTACTACACTTCTCTTCGTGGGCCTCCCCCGCGTCGATTGACACCTCTTTTGTGCCGATACGACGAAATTTTGGTTTTTCTCCATACATACGTCTCGTAAAAAATCCACCTAAGCGGCGTGTATTTTCAGTACAACATAAAACAACTTTTGTTCAGTTTACCTCTCACCCACTTGTGTCGCACCTTCCTACAAGCGTCTCGCCTTCAGCTCCTTGGATCTGAAACAAAAATAAAAGTAGATTCAATAGTTTTCTCTCAATTTAGCAAAAACCCTTACAAATTTTCTAAATTCACTTTTTTCGGCCTTTTTATTTAATTTCTTTTTCTAAATCCGTCGGACCTCTTCCGCATCCGACCCTTTGTCGATACCCTTGGGTCATCGACTTTTCTGGGGAATTAATTTTACATTTTTAGCGTTTCTGGCCACAACTTTAGAATGTTAAGAACGTCGCTTGGGCTGACGCCCCACTCCCACACCAGCGACGACCCTGACTCGTCTGGTGCGATGCCCCCGCTTCGTTACGGCAGCCAAGCCGCCACTCCCGCTGCTACGGTCGCCACTCCTGCTGCTAAGCCCGCCAAACCCGCTAAACCCGTCCCGCTACAGATGGGCTATTTTGAGGACACGGAGAGCGAGATCCTCTCCCTCTTTGAGGTTATCCGAGAAGCCGTGGGCCGCTCAGGTAACCTCAAGAGAGGGATCAAGGCCGATATCCTCACAAGCGTGGACAGGCTTGAATACCTTTTTACTCTTTCGCCGCTGCCAACTGCTCCCCCTGCCCCGCCTGCCCCCCCTGCTAACACCGAAGAGCTCAAGGCAACCATCCGAGAGTGCATCCGTGAGGAGATGAGGGCGATCACGGTGCCTGCGCCGACCGCTCAGGCGCCTCTGCCGACTCCTACTCCGCCTCCTCCGGGTCAGTTCTCATACGCCAAGGTTGCCTCAACTCCCTCTGTTCCGCTCCGCCCACCTCCATATAAACCAGCCATCATTGTTTCTGCAAAAAACGCTAACTCCACCTCCGAGACTCTCTCTGCCTGGCAGAGAAGTATCACATTTACAGACACTAATTTTGCCCCTTTAAGTGTCAAGCCAGTTTCAAAGAGCAAGCTCCGGGTAGAATTCGACAGGCCCGAACACGCGCAGGCAACCCTAGAGAAAATTAGCCCCTCATCGGACATTGAAGCTGAGGCATCCAAGAAACTGAAACCTATGATCGTAATTAAAGGAGTACCCGGAAACATTTCCCCAGAAACACTCACCAGCATTCTCCGCACCCAGAACGACTGTATAAAAAATAATGGACCCGAGGACCTTCAGCTCAAATTTAAACGTGGTAATCGCAACCCAAAACTCTTTAACGCTGCATACACCACCAGCCCTGCCCTTTGGCGGTCTATCATAGATGCTGGTAAGCTCAATGTGGACCATCAAAGGGTCCACGTTGAGACATATATCCCGGTGTTGCAGTGCTATCGATGCCTTCAATACGGCCATACCAAAAAATGGTGTAAAGAGACCACTTCCATCTGCTCCCACTGCTCTTCCAGCCAACACACATACAAGGACTGCCCGGTTAAGGAAGACGCCACAAAAACATCCTGTCACAATTGCACCACTCATAATAAAAGTCACAACATCTCTAACAAAGACACCGCTCACAGCGCCACATCTGCCTCTTGCCCTCGATTCATTAGCATGAGTAATTCCGTGCGCTCGCGCACGGACTATGACGAGTAGCCCCAACCCACCTAATTAAAACTAGCCTACACCCGTAACATGCAGGAGCTGTATAGAGCTGAAGGGCACGCCTCCCAACTACCGCGGCTGCTCTCGGTTGCGTATTTTTGCCGACAAAACAGTTATCGGTTTTTAAATACCCGCGATCGTCAAGACCAGCTGCTATGCAGCTATCCAGACAATGGACAATCCAGCGCGCTGTGTGCTCCCGGCTCTGCGCAGGTCTTACTAAATTTAAACAAAAGTAATTCTACGAAATCTCTTTATATCCCTTTATAGCTTTATAATCTCTAAAACGTTAACAAATAAAATAAAATGTACCCTTACACACATAATAACATTTAAAAATCTCCTCCTTTTCAAATACCTTAATCCCTTATAACTAATCAACTAACTTAAATCAATCCAAATCACTAAATTAACCACAGTAAACAACCATCAAATTAAAACGCACTTTAATGCAATATTAAAGATGCGGGGAAACAAAGTAACCATAAACAATCTCCCTGAAATAAATCTATCTTCAATCGTAATCTTAAATATCATCTTGAATCTTAAATATCAATCTAACTACACACGATCTTTGTATATATAATAGCAAAGATACGATAATCAACATAGTACTTTGTAACCCTCTTTCATAATTCTTACACTGTAATCACTCTGTGTGCTCGCGGAGTATTCCATTAGCACTGCGAGCACACAAGGAACCTCAACTTCTTTAAAAAAAAAAAAAAAAAAAAAAACCTAACCTAACCTAACCTAACCTAACCTAACCTAACCTAACCTAACCTAACCTAACCTAACCTAACCTAACCTAACCTAACCTAACCTAACCTAACCTAACCTAACCTAACCTAACCTAACCTAACCTAACCTAACCTAACCTAACCTAACCTAACCTAACCTAACCTAACCTAACCTAACCTAACCTAACCTAACCTAACCTAACCTAACCTAACCTAACCTAACCTAACCTAACCTAACCTAACCTAACCTAACCTAACCTAACCTAACCTAACCTAACCTAACCTAACCTAACCTAACCTAACCTAACCTAACCTAACCTAACCTAACCTAACCTAACCTAACCTAACCTAACCTAACCTAACCTAACCTAACCTAACCTAACCTTTTTTTTTTTTTTTTTTTTTTTGTTAACGGGGTGAAATGCTTTGTGCACCATAACCGCCACCCTTGGGGGAGGGCGACGGCCGTGTGTCGGACTCTCCTCTCCTAATAATAGGAGAGGCATACCTCCTAAAACACCCCGGGGGCCGTCCTGTCGCTCGTGCAATGGGGCGCCGCCGGATCTCGCTTGTGGTGGACCACGTTGCGAATGCTACAGCGGCGCCCCGGCGACGTCGACCCGACTCGCAAGGAGTCGGGTCCACCCTCACTGGAGAAGGGGCATGGGCCCCCCACCCCCTTCTCCCGTCACGATGTCGGACGGCAGGTCCCCCAACCTGCCGTCTGTGACCCTCCCTCAACCTCCTCTGTGCCCTCTGCTGAACAGAGGGACATAGAGGAGGGCCCCCACCGTGTGTTTTTTATAGAGGTTGTCTCCTCGCGGCCCGAAGGCCTCCGGCCCCACTCAATGTGGGGTTACGGGTGCGGGGCCCATGGTGGACCCCGCGGGACATCCAGCAGCGCAAGCCACTGGACGTCCCCCTCCCTCTGGTTTTGGTCCGCGCCGGCCGAAGCCGGTACCCCCCATATCTGGAGGGCGTTCCCCTATCCGCCACCCGGGGGACGCGTCCGATGGAAGACCAGAAACTCCACACGGAAACCTAACCTAACCTAACCTAACCTAACCTAACCTAACCTAACCTAACCTAACCTAACCTAACCTAACCTAACCTAACCTAACCTAACCTAACCTAACCTAACCTAACCTAACCTAACCTAACCTAACCTAACCTAACCTAACCTAACCTAACCTAACCTAACCTAACCTAACCTAACCTAACCTAACCTAACCTAACCTAACCTAACCTAACCTAACCTAACCTAACCTAACCTAACCTAACCTAACCTAACCATAAAACAACTTTTGTTCAGTTTACCTCTCACCCACTTGTGTCGCACCTTCCTACAAGCGTCTCGCCTTCAGCTCCTTGTACCTGAAACAAAAATAAAAGTAGATTCAATAGTTTTCCTTCAATTTAGCAAAAACACTTACTAATTTTCTAAATTCACTTTTTTCGGCCTTTTTATTTAATTTCTTTTTCTAAATCCGTCGGACCTCTTCCGCATCTACTACACTTCTCTTCGTGGGCCTCCCCCGCGTCGATTGACACCTCTTTTGTGCCGATACGACGAAATTTTGGTTTTTCTCCATACATACGTCTCGTAAAAAATCCACCTAAGCGGCGTGCATTTTCAGTACAACATAAAACAACTTTTGTTCAGTTTACCTCTCACCCACTTGTGTCGCACCTTCCTACAAGCGTCTCGCCTTCAGCTCCTTGTACCTGAAACAAAAATAAAAGTAGATTCAATAGTTTTCCTTCAATTTAGCAAAAACACTTACTAATTTTCTAAATTCACTTTTTTCGGCCTTTTTATTTAATTTCTTTTTCTAAATCCGTCGGACCTCTTCCGCATCTACTACACTTCTCTTCGTGGGCCTCCCCCGCGTCGATTGACACCTCTTTTGTGCCGATACGACGAAATTTTGGTTTTTCTCCATACATACGTCTCGTAAAAAATCCACCTAAGCGGCGTGCATTTTCAGTACAACATAAAACAACTTTTGTTCAGTTTACCTCTCACCCACTTGTGTCGCACCTTCCTACAAGCGTCTCGCCTTCAGCTCCTTGTACCTGAAACAAAAATAAAAGTAGATTCAATAGTTTTCCTTCAATTTAGCAAAAACACTTACTAATTTTCTAAATTCACTTTTTTCGGCCTTTTTATTTAATTTCTTTTTCTAAATCCGTCGGACCTCTTCCGCATCTACTACACTTCTCTTCGTGGGCCTCCCCCGCGTCGATTGACACCTCTTTTGTGCCGATACGACGAAATTTTGGTTTTTCTCCATACATACGTCTCGTAAAAAATCCACCTAAGCGGCGTGCATTTTCAGTACAACATAAAACAACTTTTGTTCAGTTTACCTCTCACCCACTTGTGTCGCACCTTCCTACAAGCGTCTCGCCTTCAGCTCCTTGTACCTGAAACAAAAATAAAAGTAGATTCAATAGTTTTCCTTCAATTTAGCAAAAACACTTACTAATTTTCTAAATTCACTTTTTTCGGCCTTTTTATTTAATTTCTTTTTCTAAATCCGTCGGACCTCTTCCGCATCTACTACACTTCTCTTCGTGGGCCTCCCCCGCGTCGATTGACACCTCTTTTGTGCCGATACGACGAAATTTTGGTTTTTCTCCATACATACGTCTCGTAAAAAATCCACCTAAGCGGCGTGCATTTTCAGTACAACATAAAACAACTTTTGTTCAGTTTACCTCTCACCCACTTGTGTCGCACCTTCCTACAAGCGTCTCGCCTTCAGCTCCTTGTACCTGAAACAAAAATAAAAGTAGATTCAATAGTTTTCCTTCAATTTAGCAAAAACACTTACTAATTTTCTAAATTCACTTTTTTCGGCCTTTTTATTTAATTTCTTTTTCTAAATCCGTCGGACCTCTTCCGCATCTACTACACTTCTCTTCGTGGGCCTCCCCCGCGTCGATTGACACCTCTTTTGTGCCGATACGACGAAATTTTGGTTTTTCTCCATACATACGTCTCGTAAAAAATCCACCTAAGCGGCGTGCATTTTCAGTACAACATAAAACAACTTTTGTTCAGTTTACCTCTCACCCACTTGTGTCGCACCTTCCTACAAGCGTCTCGCCTTCAGCTCCTTGTACCTGAAACAAAAATAAAAGTAGATTCAATAGTTTTCCTTCAATTTAGCAAAAACACTTACTAATTTTCTAAATTCACTTTTTTCGGCCTTTTTATTTAATTTCTTTTTCTAAATCCGTCGGACCTCTTCCGCATCTACTACACTTCTCTTCGTGGGCCTCCCCCGCGTCGATTGACACCTCTTTTGTGCCGATACGACGAAATTTTGGTTTTTCTCCATACATACGTCTCGTAAAAAATCCACCTAAGCGGCGTGCATTTTCAGTACAACATAAAACAACTTTTGTTCAGTTTACCTCTCACCCACTTGTGTCGCACCTTCCTACAAGCGTCTCGCCTTCAGCTCCTTGTACCTGAAACAAAAATAAAAGTAGATTCAATAGTTTTCCTTCAATTTAGCAAAAACACTTACTAATTTTCTAAATTCACTTTTTTCGGCCTTTTTATTTAATTTCTTTTTCTAAATCCGTCGGACCTCTTCCGCATCTACTACACTTCTCTTCGTGGGCCTCCCCCGCGTCGATTGACACCTCTTTTGTGCCGATACGACGAAATTTTGGTTTTTCTCCATACATACGTCTCGTAAAAAATCCACCTAAGCGGCGTGCATTTTCAGTACAACATAAAACAACTTTTGTTCAGTTTACCTCTCACCCACTTGTGTCGCACCTTCCTACAAGCGTCTCGCCTTCAGCTCCTTGTACCTGAAACAAAAATAAAAGTAGATTCAATAGTTTTCCTTCAATTTAGCAAAAACACTTACTAATTTTCTAAATTCACTTTTTTCGGCCTTTTTATTTAATTTCTTTTTCTAAATCCGTCGGACCTCTTCCGCATCTACTACACTTCTCTTCGTGGGCCTCCCCCGCGTCGATTGACACCTCTTTTGTGCCGATACGACGAAATTTTGGTTTTTCTCCATACATACGTCTCGTAAAAAATCCACCTAAGCGGCGTGCATTTTCAGTACAACATAAAACAACTTTTGTTCAGTTTACCTCTCACCCACTTGTGTCGCACCTTCCTACAAGCGTCTCGCCTTCAGCTCCTTGTACCTGAAACAAAAATAAAAGTAGATTCAATAGTTTTCCTTCAATTTAGCAAAAACACTTACTAATTTTCTAAATTCACTTTTTTCGGCCTTTTTATTTAATTTCTTTTTCTAAATCCGTCGGACCTCTTCCGCATCTACTACACTTCTCTTCGTGGGCCTTCCCCGGTTTTTGCCGCCACCCACCCCGCCGCCCCGCCCCACCGACCCTTAGTCGATACCCTTAGGTCATCGACTTTTCCGGGAAATTAATTTTTAAATTTTGTCGTTTCTGGCCGTGTTTTTAGTATGTTGAGGACGCCGCTTGGGCTAACGCCCCACTCCCACACCAGCGATGACCCGGACTCGTCTGGTTCGATGCCCCCGCTCCGTTACGGCAGCCAAGCCGCCACACCCACTGCTACGGTCGCCACTCCCGCTGCTAAGCCCGCTAAACCCGTCCCGCTACAGATGGGCTATTTTGACGACCCGGAGAGCGAGATCACCTCCCTCTTTGAGGTTATCCGAGAAGCCGTGGGCCGCTCGGGTAACCTCAAGAGAGGGATCAAGGCCGATATCCTCACAAGCGTGGACAGGCTTGAATACCTTTTTACTCTTTCGCCGCTGCCATCTGCTCCCCCTGCCCCGCCTGCCCCCCCTGCTAACACCGAAGAGCTCAAGGCAACCATCCGAGAGTGCATCCGTGAGGAGATGAGGGCGATCACGGTGCCTGCGCCGACCGCTCAGGCGCCTCTGCCGACTCCTACTCCGCCTCCTCCGGGTCAGTTCTCATACGCCAAGGTTGCCTCAACTCCCTCTGTTCCGCTTCGCCCACCTCCATATAAACCAGCCATCATTGTTTCTGCAAAAAACTCGACCACCACTTCCGAGACTCTCTCTGCCTGGCAGAGAAGTATCACATTTACAGACACTAATTTTGCCCCTTTAAGTGTCAAGCCGGTTTCAAAGAGCAAGCTCCGGGTAGAATTCGACAGGCCCGAACACGCGCAGGCAACCCTAGAGAAAATTAGCCCCTCATCGGACATTGAAGCTGAGGCATCCAAGAAACTGAAACCTATGATCGTAATTAAAGGAGTACCCGAAAACATTTCCCCAGAAACACTCACCAGCATTCTCCGCACCCAGAACGACTGTATAAAAAATAATGGACCCGAGGACCTTCAGCTCAAATTTAAACGTGGTAATCGCAACCCAAAACTCTTTAACGCTGCATACACCACCAGCCCTGCCCTTTGGCGGTCTATCATAGATGCTGGTAAGCTCAATGTGGACCATCAAAGGGTCCACGTTGAGACATATATCCCGGTGTTGCAGTGCTATCGATGCCTTCAATACGGCCATACCAAAAAATGGTGTAAAGAGACCACTTCCATCTGCTCCCACTGCTCTTCCAGCCAACACACATACAAGGACTGCCCGGTTAAGGAAGACGCCACAAAAACATCCTGTCACAATTGCACCACTCATAATAAAAGTCACAACATCTCTAACAAAGACACCGCTCACAGCGCCACATCTGCCTCTTGCCCTCGATTCATTAGCATGAGTAATTCCGTGCGCTCGCGCACGGACTATGACGAGTAGCCCCAACCCACCTAATTAAAACTAGCCTACACCCGTAACATGCAGGAGCTGTATAGAGCTGAAGGGCACGCCTCCCAACTACCGCGGCTGCTCTCGGTTGCGTATTTTTGCCGACAAAACAGTTATCGGTTTTTAAATACCCGCGATCGTCAAGACCAGCTGCCATGCAGCTATCCAGACAATGGACAATCCAGCGCGCTGTGTGCTCCCGGCTCTGCGCAGGTCTTACTAAATTTAAACAAAAGTAATTCTACGAAATCTCTTTATATCCCTTTATAGCTTTATAATCTCTAAAACGTTAACAAATAAAATAAAATGTACCCTTACACACATAATAACATTTAAAAATCTCCGCCTTTTCAAATACCTTAATCCCTTATAACTAATCAACTAACTCAAAACAATCCAAATCACTAAATTAACCACAGTAAACAACCATCAAATTAAAACGCACTTTAATGCAATATTAAAGATGCGGGGAAACAAAGTAACCATAAACAATCTCCCTGAAATAAATCTATCTTCAATCGTAATCTTAAATATCATCTTGAATCTTAAATATCAATCTAACTACACACGATCTTTGTATATATAATAGCAAAGATACGATAATCAACATAGTACTTTGTAACCCTCTTTCATAATTCTTACACTGTAATCACTCTGTGTGCTCGCGGAGTATTCCATTAGCACTGCGAGCACACAAGGAACCTCAACTTCTTTAAAAAAAAAAAAAAAAAAAACCTAACCTAACCTAACCTAACCTAACCTAACCTAACCTAACCTAACCTAACCTAACCTAACCTAACCTAACCTAACCTAACCTAACCTAACCTAACCTAACCTAACCTAACCTAACCTAACCTGGGGCAGCCCCCAAAGTGTTTTCAGGTACGTCCTCGTTCGTCTGCCCTGGACCCATCCCACTTGGTGCGCGGTAACGCAGTGGCCAGTGGGTGGTGACCAAATCCTGGAAACCATACTTTGGGCGATCGTGAGTTCTTTGAGTGTTTTATTTGCGATCGAGTAGTGCGACAATGTCGAGTCCTGTGCGGGACGCCTCCGGGCGTGTCGTTTCTCCAACGGCCCTTCTCAGGGCCAACCCGGACTTGCGGGACGCCCCCGGGCGTGTCGTGTCCGAAACGGCCCTTCTCAGGGCCAACCCGGACTTGCGGGACGCCTCCGGGCGTGTCGTGTCCGAAACGGCCCTTCTCAGGGCCAACCCCAACCCACCTCACGACGACGCTGAGGCGTCTGAAGCTAGCTGCGTACCATCTGCGGCCAGCCTAGTGGACGTGGTGGACGGGTCTGGTAATGCCCTTTTCAGGGCAGCATCGGACGGAGTCGAGGACGAGAGGCCGGCAACTCCATCTCCTGCCCTGAAGGAGGTAAGAATCCGACTACCTCGGTGCGATCTGTCGCCTCGAGTCACGAGGAGTGCCCTGCAGCTCTCGGAGTCTGATAGCAGCACGGGCACTCTCATGGAGGTGAGCTCGCGCTCTGTGTCCCCCTCGCCCTCACCTACGCGATTCTGGCGCAAGCGCCTGAATCCGGAGTCTGACGGTGAGAGCGAGGGCTCGGTGGACTGGAGCAAGAGACCGAGCGCGAGCAAGCGAGGTCGCGGCCGTCCGTCGACTACGGGCCAGTACGTTGGCCTCGCTAGAGCCAAGGCTGACCTGGCCAAGGCGAAGGAGCGCGAGCTCGAGCTCCAAGCTGAGGAAGAGCTGGCGGAAGAGCTCCGGCGACGGGAGGCGAAAAGAGTCTCCTTTATGAAGGAGACTCCCCTTTGCTCGCCAGCGTCGCCGTCGTTGGCTGCTCACGACCTTCGGGCTGAGCAGCTGACCAGCTCTATTGAGGCCGCAGTGGAGGTGGTGCGGACTATCGCCCAAAAGTCCTCGAGACTGAAGGGCCAGTCTGTGCAGGGCCTAAGGGCTGCCGCCGCCTCCATTTTGGAGAATGTGCGGGAGCTGAAGGCCCGCACAGAATCAGACGAGGTTGTCCGCCTCCAGGGTGAGCTCAGGGCCCTAAGAGCGGAAATGGAGGGGCTGAAGAGGGTGCAGGCGAGTGCCGCCCCAACCATGACGAGGGACGAAATCCTCCTCATGGTGGACGCGCGCCTCAGCGGGATTGCGGACCGCCTGCCTCCGGAGCCGCGGCTACGCCCACCGCTGGCGGCCGACAGGCGCGCTGCTGCCGGCTCCACTCGCCCCTCCGGCCCCGGCCCCGAGGGAGCTCCGGTGGCCTCCACTGCTGAGCCTCCTGCCCGCTCCGCGGCAGCTCCAGCCCGCTCTGCGGCAGCTCCAGCCCGCTCTGCGGCAGCTCCGGCCCACTCCGCGAAAGCTCCAGCCCGCTCCGCGGTAGGTCCAGCCAGCGCTCACACCGCTGAGCCCCCTCGTTCCCAGCCCTCAAATCCCGCCACGCCTCCGGCTCACGTCGACGGCACAAGCGGGGAAGGGTCGAAGGGAGGGAGGAGGAAGAAGAGGAAAAGCGCTGCGGCGCGGGAGGCGCAAGCCTCGAGGCAGGCGTACCCGTCAGCACCCACCCCTCCTCAGGGCACTGCGGAGGCGTGGAACGTTGTGGCTGGTCGTCCTAAAAAGACACCAGCACCAACTAAAGCGCCAACCACGCAGAAGAAGAGCGCGCCGAAACTCCGCACCCCCCGCACTGCTGCAGTGGTCCTTACTCTGCAGCGGGAGGCGGCAGAGAGGGGTGCCACCTACGCGGCGGTCCTGGCCGAGGCCGAAAAGTCTATTGACTTGAAAGGCCTCGGCATCGAGGGCCTGCGGTTTCGTACGGCGGCCACGGGCGGCCGGATCCTCGAGGTGGCGGGTGCCGAAAGGGCCAAGAAGGCTGACGCCTTGGCCGAAAAACTGAGGCAGGCCCTCGGGGATGAGGTCCGCGTTGCCAGGCCGGAGAAGTGCGTTGAGATGCGCATTACCGGCCTGAGCGACGCGGCCACGCCGGAAAGGGTGGCTGCGATGGTGGCGGAGGTTGGTGGGTGCCCCGTCACCAACGTAAAGGTGGGTGACATATACCGACCACCTGGACGCGAGGAGGGGGCTGTGTGGGTGAGCTGCCCGATCGCGGCGGCAGGGAGGGTGACAGATGGCCGGCGCCTAACCGTTGGTTGGACGCAGGTCCGAGCCACCCTCCTGAAGGCCAGGCCGCAGCGGTGCTACCGCTGCCTGGAGCCGGGCCACGTGGGTGCGAAGTGCACAGAGACTGCGGATCGCAGCGGACTATGCTTCCGCTGCGGCCAGCCTGGGCACAAATCCGCAGGCTGCTCTGCGGAGCCCCACTGCCCGGCGTGTGCAGCAAAAGGTGTGCCCGCTGCCCACCCTCTGGGCACCAAGAAGTGCCCAGCGGGATCCCAACAAAGGGGGAGCCGAAGCCGTCGCGACGGAAAAGCCAGTGGTGGCGCCAAGGGCCCGCCGCCGGCAGCACCAGCACCGGTGCCAGTGGAGGAGATGGACACCGCCCAAGTGTAAATGGCCAATATCTCCATACTGCAGGCCAACGCCAATCACTGTGCCGCGGCGCAGGATCTACTGATCCAGACTGCGGCGCAGTGGCAGGCGACCTTGGTCGTTGTCGCTGAACCGTATTGCGTTCGCACCCGGACCAACTGGGCCGGCGATCGCGACGGTTCGGTGGCAATTGTCTCCCAGCGTGGCGCACTAGGCGACAGGGTGTCGCGAGGACACGGTTGCGTGCTTGCCGTGCTGGGAGACACTGCAGTGTGTGGGGTGTACTTTTCGCCCAACAGAAGCCTCGCCGACTTTGAGCAGTGGCTCGTCGAGGTCGGGGCAATGTTGGCCGATGTGCACCCCACCCCCGTGATCGTTGCCGGGGATTTCAACGCGAAATCCCGTGCGTGGGGGAGTCCGGCAACTGATGCGCGGGGGGAGGTGTTGGAGGAGTGGGCGGTGTCCACTGGGCTGGTGCTGCTCAACCAGGGGGCGGTCCAGACATGCGTGCGGAGTCAGGGCGGATCCGTCGTTGATCTGTCCTTCGCCAGTCCCGCTCTGGCCAACCGCGCGTGTGGCTGGAGAGTGGTCGAGGGGGTCGAGACCTTGTCGGACCATAAATACATATGGTTCGACATCGTCGCGGCACCCGCCGGTGTTTCGGCGGACCTCAGCCGCCTCCTGGCGGGGGAGGGTCCACGGTGGCGGCTCGCCACCCTGGACAAGGAGGTGGCCACGGAGGCGGCCATCGTGGAGCGCTGGGCCGCTGGGTCAAGCGACGAGGCGCTGGGCGTAGACGCGAGGGCGGAGCGCCTAACAGGGGCGCTCACTCGCGTCTGCGATGCGGCGATGCGGCGCAGAGGTCCTGTTCCTCCGCGGAGACGGGTGTACTGGTGGCAACCGCATCTAGCAGGGCTGCGTACTGCGTGCCACGCAGCCCAACGGAGGTACACCCGTTGCCGCGGGCGTAGGAGCAGGGACCCCGCCCAGGAAGAGGAGCTGCTCGTCGCTTACCGAGCGGCCCGGGCCGCGCTCAGCGCGGGCATAAGGGCCGCCAAGGAGGAGGCCTGGAGGGAGTGGCTGGGGAGTTTGAACCGGGACCCGTGGGGGCGCCCCTACAAGGTGGTGAGTGAGAAGCTGAAGCCTTGGGCGCCTCCTCTGACCCGGTCACTCGACCCAGCCTTCGTCGGCGTGGTGGTGGGTTCCCTCTTTCCCGCAAGAGAGGAGTGGGCCCCCCCACGAATGACGGCGGTGGCGGTGTCGGCGCCGGTGGAGGACGGTGATGTCCCGCCCGTGTCCGAGGCCGAGCTAGAGGTAGCGGTCCTGAAGATGAGGGTGAGGAACCGCGCCCCGGGCCCGGATGGAATCCCTGGGCGGGTCATTGCCGCGGTCATGCCGGCGTTCGAGGAGGAGACGCTGTCTCTGATGACTGAGTGTTTGGCGTCGGGAAGGGTCCCGCGACGGTGGAAGGAGGGCAAGCTCGTGCTGCTTCGGAAGCACGGGCGCCCGGCTGAGTCGCCGTCGGCCTACCGCCCCATCGTTCTGCTGGACGAGACGTGCAAGCTCTTTGAGCGAGTGCTCGCGGCGCGTCTCGTCCGACATCTGGAGGGGGCGGGGCCCAACCTGAGTGACGGTCAGTTTGGCTTCCGTCGCGGGAGGTCGACGTTGGACGCCATCTCCCGTCTCAGAGACAGCGTCGAGAGGGTCACGGGCCGGGGAGAGGTGTTGTTGGCCGTCTCATTGGACATTTCCAACGCCTTCAACACCCTCCCCTGGCAGACGATAGCGGAGGCCCTGAGGTACCACGACGTCCCGTGGTACCTCAGGCGGGTCCTTGCGGACTACTTCGTAGACCGGGCTGTGTGTTACCCGGCTCGGTCCGAGGTGGTCCGCACGGACATGTGTTGTGGTGTTCCACAGGGGTCGGTCCTCGGGCCGCTCCTGTGGAACATTGGGTACGACTGGGTCCTGCGCGGTGCGACTCTCCCAGGAGTCGGCGTACTCTGCTACGCCGACGACACCCTGGTCACCGCGCAGGGCGCCACGTTTCGGGACGCCAAGGTCCTGGCTACCGCAGGGGTAGCGCAGGTCGTGCGCCGCATCAGGGCACTCGGGCTCGCGGTCGCTCTGGAGAAATCCGAGGCCCTTTATTTCCATGGGCCTCGGATGCGACCCCCTCGGGACTCCCAAATCACCGTCGGTGGCACCTCCATCGCTGTCGGGGGATCGATGAAATACCTGGGTCTCGTCCTCGACAGCCGATGGAGTTTCGGCGAGCACTTCCGGCGACTGGCACCAAAGCTGGTGTCGTACGCCGGGAGGCTCGCACGATTGCTGCCTAACCGCGGCGGCCCAGGGAGCGCTTGCCGCCGTCTTTACGACGGTGTGGTGCGCTCCAAGGCACTTTACGGAGCGCCCATATGGGCGGCAGCCCTCTCCGCAAGCAACACCACGCTTTTGCGGCGCCCGCAGCGGGTGATAGCGCAGAGGGCTGCAAGAGCGTACCACACCGTCTCTTATGAGGCGGCGTGTTTGTTGGCGGCGAGTCTACCCTGGGACCTCGAGGCGGGAGTCCTCGAGCAGGTGTATGAGAGGAGTGCCCTGATGCGGAACAGTGGAGGGTGGCCCACTCCGGCGGAGATCGGTTGCTGGAGGCAGGAGGCTCGCGACGATCTCTTCCGGATGTGGGCCGTGAGGTTGGAGGAGCCTTCCGCGAGCAAGAGGCTCGTGGAGGCGGTGCGGCCGGTTCTGCGGCCGTGGATCGAGAGGAGGCACGGGGCGCCGACCTATCACCTGACGCAGCTTCTCACAGGCCATGGCTGCTTTGCCAAGTACCTGTGGGAAGTTGTGGGTATAGAGTCGGGCCCCGAGTGCCGCTATTGCGCGAGCGGCGCGCGCGACACGGCGGAGCATACGCTCGCCGTGTGCGCTGCCTGGAGCGGGGAGCGGGCTGCCCTAGTGGGAGCCGTGGGGGGCGACCTGTCGCTGCCGGCCGTCATTTCTGAGATGGTCGGCAGCCAGGAGAGCTGGGCCGCCGTCGCCACGTTTGCTAGCGAGGTGATGGCGGCCAAGAGAGAGGAGCTGCGAGAGCGGGAGCGTGCAGGTCTGACGCTCCCGCCTCGCCGCCCAATAAGGGGGCGCCGTCGCACGGAGTATGCGCGCGCCCCCGTCTAGAGTGGCCGCGGGCGGAGGGTCGGGGGACCACCCGCCTGCTTTTGCGGCGAGCTGGAAGGCACCCCCATGTGTTCCGGGGGTGCCTTCTCGCAAAACATAGAGTGCCCGCGCGCTCGCTCTCCGACTTCTCTGCTTTCAGAGGAGTCGCGGAGAGCGACGTGACGCGGGCAAGAAGACGCCTTGAGCGCAGGGGGGCCCATGTGGCCCCCCCAGTAGTAGAGTCCCCATACGGACGCCCCCTTGCCGGGTCACAGTGACTTATCCTATGGCCTATCCTGTGACCCGGTAGGGAGAGAGGAGGAACACCGCGGGGTTTAGTGAGTAGTCCAGCCCCAACGGGCTGGGAGTCTCACTCGAAGCCGCCCTGCTGTCCCCCGGCAGCAGGGTGGCGAAGTGCTTAAATGCATTCCCCGCGTCAAAAAAAAAAAAAAAAAAAAAAAAAAAAACCTAACCTAACCTAACCTAACCTAACCTAACCTAACCTAACCTAACCTAACCTAACCTAACCTAACCTAACCTAACCTAACCTAACCTAACCTAACCTAACCTAACCTAACCATAAAAACAACTTTTGTTCAGTTTACCTCTCACCCACTTGTGTCGCACCTTCCTACAAGCGTCTCGCCTTCAGCTCCTTGTACCTGAAACAAAAATAAAAGTAAATTCAATAGTTTTCCTTCAATTTAGCAAAAACACTTACAAATTTTCTAAATTAACTTTTTTCGGCCCTTGGGTCATCGACTTTTCTGGCAAATTAATTTTTAAATTTTCTCGTTTCTGGGCGTGTTTTAAGTATGTTGAGGACGCCGCTTGGGCTAACTCCCCACTCCCACACCAGCGACGACCCGGACTCGTCTGGTGCGATGCCCCCGCTCCGTTACGGCAGCCAAGCCGCCACTCCCACTGCTACGGTCGCCACTCCCGCTGCTAAGCCCGCTAAACCTGTCCCGCTACAGATGGGCTATTTTGAGGACCCGGAGAGCGAGATTTTCTCCCTCTTTGAGGTTATCCGAGAAGCCGTGGGCCGCTCGGGTAACCTCAAGAGGGGTATCAAGGCCGATATCCTAACAAGCGTGGACAGGCTTGAGCATCTTCTCACTATTTCGCCACTGCCATCTGCCCCACCTGCCCCGCCTGCCCCCCCTGCTGACACCGAGGGACTCAAGGCGGTTATCCGAGAGTGCATCCGTGAGGAAATGAAGGCGATCACGGTGCCTGCGCCGACCGCTCAGACGCCTCTGCCATCTCCTACCACCTCAGGTCAGCCCTCTTACGCAAGGGTGGCGTCGACTCCCTCTGTTCAGCTTCGCCCACCTCCATACAAACCGGCCATCATAGTGTCCGCTAAAAACTCGACCACCACCTCCGAAACTCTCTCTGCATGGCAGAAGAATATTAGCTTCCGCGACACAAACTTCGCCCCCCTCAGCGTTAAGCCGGTCTCCAAAAACAAACTCAGAGTCGAGTTCGAGAAGGCGGAACACATGACGACTACCCTCAATAAAATCACCCCCACATCTAACATTCAAGCAGAGCCTTCCAAAAAACTTCAACCTATGGTTATTATCAAAGGGGTACCCGATGATATTAGCCCCGAAACACTGACCAGCATCCTCCGTAACCAAAACGACTCTATTAAAAACAACGAGCCTGAGACCCTGGAGCTGAAATTCAAGCGCGGGAACCGGAATCCCAAGCTCTACAACGCTGCTTACACCACCAGCCCCGCCCTCTGGCGGTCCATTATTGATGCTGGTAAGCTCAATGTGGACCACCAGAGGGTTCACGTTGAGAGCTATGTTCCCGTGCTGCAGTGCTACAGGTGTCTCCAATACGGCCACACGAAAAAATGGTGCAAAGAGACCGCGTCCACGTGCTCCCACTGCTCTTCCAGCCAACATGTTTTTAAAGAATGCCTGGTCAAGGATGACACATCCAAACTCAATTGCCACAATTGCACCATTTACTGTAAAACTCGCAATATCACGGACCAAAACATCGCGCATAGTGCCACGTCCTCTACATGCCCCCGCTTTATCGCCATGACCTATTCCGTCTCTTCGCGTACGGACTATGGCGAGTGACTCCACCTCACGTTACTTACCCACCTCACACCCGAAACTCCAGGATCTGTGTGGAGCTGTAGGGCGCAATTTCCGCTTACTACGAGTGCTCCTGGTCGCGGATATCACCCGACAACAAAAATCGGTGTAGGATGCCCGCGCGACTGACAGGAAAAGCTGCGTTGCGACTTCGCGCTTGTGTGCCCTCGGCTCTAACCAGACCTATATAATTCTGAGCATAATCACTACAAATCTCTCTCAATCTGCCAAAACTTTATAATTACACAAATATAAACAAATAAATAAATATATATATACACCCACACACATATAACACTTAAGCTCTTAATCTGTTAAAACTTTATAATCACATCAATATAAATAAACAAATAAATATATATACACCTACACACATATAACATCTCAAACTCTTAACCCATCAAAACTTTATAATAACACCAATAAACAAATAAAAAAAAAATATAGGCTCCCACCCACATATTAAATGTCAATTTCTTTAGCTTTTACATAAACTTCATCTCCCAATAACTAATTTAAACTCTAATCTCAAACCTCATTCATAAGCCCCCCAATAAAATCACTCTGTGTGCTCGCGGAGTATACCATTAGCACCGCGAGCACACAATGGAGACTCAACTTCTTTAAAAAAAAAAAAAAAACCTAACCTAACCTAACCTAACCTAACCTAACCTAACCTAACCTAACCTAACCTAACCTAACCTAACCTAACCTAACCTAACCTAACCTGGGGCGCCACGCCAGATAACCTTCACGTGTACCCCTCCGCTTCCGTTCCCTCTGATTCCTTGTGAACCAGATGGAAGGGCAAGTGGTGGGGTCGGTGCGCCCTGAGCGTTAGTCAGTGACTTCTCCTTGTGGGATCTTGCTGGCTAACGGCGAATGATCTGGCCCGAGGGGTCGCGTGGGTTCCAATTCCTCTGTGAATCGGGACCCAGGCGACCAACCGAAGGAGGTCCGGCTAGGGGGGGGCGCAGTCGCGCCTCAAACTAGTCGGATAAGAGTGGCCGCGGGCGGAGGGTCGGGGGACCCGACGCCCACGATCGCGGCGGGCCGGAAGGCACCCTCGTGTGTTCCGAGGGTGCCTTCTCGCGCAAGGAGAGGGCCCGTGCGCTCGCTCTCCACCTTCTCTGCTTTCAGAGAAGTACTGGAGAGCGAGCGACGGGCGTCGCAGCGTCGCGCCGTCCTCCTCTTGCCTGTTGTATGGGCGACGGGTCGGGGGAGGGCGGCGCGAGGAAGCGGTTGGGGGCCATTATGGCCCCCCAGAGGAGGGGTGGCGCTTGCGCCGCCGGGGAGCCAATCTGGCTCCCCACCAGTAGAGCCCCCTCGGGGGCGAGCTCTTGCCGGGTCACAGTGACTTAACCTCTGGCCTATCCTGTGGCCCGGTAGAGTAGCGGAGGAACACCGCGGGGTTTTAGGGGGTAGTCCAGCACTGAGCAGGCGGCTCGATAGTGCTGGGAGTCCACCACAAAGCTGCTCTGTTGTCCCCCGGCAGCAGAGTGGCGAAGTGCGCAAATGCATTTCCCCACGTCAAAAAAAAAAAAAAAAAACCTAACCTAACCTAACCTAACCTAACCTAACCTAACCTAACCTAACCTAACCTAACCTAACCTAACCTAACCTAACCTAACCTAACCTCGACGAAGTCGTAATTTGTAATCGAGTTTCATAATATAGTCTTGGCGGAGACACAACCATACCGCGATACAGAGAACCAGCAACGCCATCTAGTGTATTTTATTGGTATTTTATGAGTTTTATTAGGATTACGGCAAGTGGCCTCCAATGGGACTCTTCATTTTAGTATCGTTTTTTTTTTTTTTTTTTTTTTTTTCCGATGTACAGTGTACACACAAAACCAAAACTTAAACTAAATCTAGACTCCTAAATCTAGGGCCTACGGAACCGCTGGAAAAATGCCACTAGCGTTAGTCATAGACGGTCACCCATCCACTCACTGAACGCGCCCTATGTTACTTAACCTTCGTGTTCGTTTAACATCGATTCCATAGGCTTCGGGCAACGAAGAAAACACTTAATAAAACTATTAGTTAAGGGCAGATGTAGGGGCCGCAGTTTGAGTAAATCTAAACTCCCACAGTTAATGTTGATGTTGATATTAACCGACTAGTACTCGTTCTTATTGTTGTTGAGGGATCTTTGCACTAATCCATAATTTTTAGTTTAATCTTCACTTTTTATTGTTAATGTTTTTTCTGTGCGAGCTATTTTATAACTAAACCTAAACAACCCTAATGTATCCCTTGTGCGTGTACTCACTCAGTAGTCGCTGACCGTACATGCTTCCAAAAAAAAAAAAAAAAGACTGTATAAATCATAGCGAGAATCTAGAGTCCAGCCAAGTTCGAGAAAAAAAAAAAAAAAAAAAAAAAAGAAAAAAAAGAAAAAAAAAAAAAAAAAGAAATTGGCGACGCAGCAGCCGTGAGTAATATTACAGGAATCACTTCGAGCTACTTTTGACCCCTTCACAACTCTACAACTATTTAACCTACGTATATGAAATTTGGCACATTTCTTAAAGTCCATTAGCTTGCCTAGAATCCAAAGTTTCATCAATGTTGCTCAAATTGTTATAGATATATTAACGTTTAAAAACCGGCATTTTTATGACTGACTGACTGACTCACTTATAGATCAAAAACCTAACCCACTTCTAGATGACCTAGAAACTTGATATTTGGCATCAAGGTAGACTATTACGCATTACGCAGACAATAGGTTAGTTTCCCAAAAAAAAAAATGTAATTAGTCCATCTTTTAGATTATTCAAAAATAAGGGACACGTATTTTTTTCTTTGTAAATTAGACCAAAAATGACAAAGATATAGCCCATTAAAGTTACGTGTGACGTCACGCCGTGCTGCATTTTGTAGCACTGAGTGACGTCACACGTAACTTCAATGGGCTATATCTTTGTTATTTTTTGTTTAATCGAAAAAAGAAAAAATACGTATCCAATATTTTTATATTATCTAAAATACGGACTAAATAGAATTAAATTATTTTGACCCTGGAAACTACCCTATTATTGATATTAATATCCTCATAGTATTTAGTTAAAAAATTCTGCCAATAGATGGGGCTTTTTAATTCTATATCGCGGTATGGTTTTGTCTCAACCGATTCTATATAATATCTGTGAACGACTTTCTATGATTGATATATTCTCTGAATTATAAATGAGTTTCTGAAAAGTCGTATGTTCATAGCCGATTTCTAACCCATCGGTTATCGGTTCCCTGGCAATAAATAACGATGTATTTATTAGTGATCGATACCAATAATCTCTGTGCAAAAAGCAGTGATATCCCATCAAAAACATAAATTTGAATGATATGAGAGCCAAGTTCAATAGGTATGAAGAACAGACGTCGTTATCGACTTCGCCGACAAATGAATTGAGATCTACATATATGGGTGCTGCCAAGTTCTCTGAAGAAAATCATGAAATTTTAGTTACAAGATCACTAGAGATGTAAATTGTTATTCAAGCTTAAGATTTGACTTTGCTAGTTTTCACGTACAGGCTAAATAATATTTATTTAATGAACTCTACTTCGTTTAGTCATACGGAGATTAGAGTACTTTCTGTTTGTATTGTACTTATGCTGTTAGGTTGATATAATGTGACTTTTCTGAAATTTGGTATGTTGGTAAAAACTAGCAGTCAAATCTTGAGCTTGAATTACAATTTACATCTCAGTGATCTTGTAACTAAAATTTCATGATTTTCATCAGAGAACTTGGCAGCACCCATATAGATCTCAATTCATTTGTCGGCGAAGTCGATAACGACGTCTGTTCTTAATACCTATTGAACTTGGCTCTCATATCATTCACATTTAAGTTTTTGATTGGATAAAATGTTAACAAAAATTGTCTAAAATATGTCAACCTGTTCACTTAGAATTTACTTACCTCATCATCAACCTATTGTGTCCCCACCGAGGGGCACGGGTCTCTGCCCTGAGGAAGGTGTAGGCCATACTCCACCACGGGGGCCGAGTCCAGATTGGTGGAGGCTTGTAAGACTAGTGGCTGGTCTTACTGTCAGAAGTTTTCAAGCCACCCTAAGGCCTCTGACTTGGCTTGACGACTGCCATCTATCGACGGCAGCCGGCACCAACTGCTTAACGTGCCTTGCGAAGCACAGAACCACTCGGTAAAATGCCACTAGCGTTAGTCATAGACGGTGGCCCATCTATTGACTGAACGCGCCGTATGTTGCTGAACCTTAGTGATCGTTTAAGACAGTGTTCTTCAACCTGTGGGTCGCGACCCCCTGGGGGGTCGCGAAGCTTCTGTAGGGGGGTCGCCAGAGGTCGAGAGAACTACTTCAGTAAAAAAAACAATAAATATTAAAAAGATTTATTAAGTAAGAGAATTTCAACAAAAGACCCGATGCTAATACAAACAAATTAACATAAAATAAAATCCTAAGACTCATGTTAATGGGAAGGTTGTGCCTGTTTTTGATTGATCAATTTCTCCCATCGTGGATCTGTATTTGCTTCACATAGAATTAAATCGTTTTCCAAATTTAAGCGATTTGTTCTTGTTTCCCAAATATAATCTCTGCTAGGTATATCTAAAGCCGCTGGTAAAATCAAATTATCGGCTATAGTGTGAGGTTTTCCTGCTTTGGCCACACGAAAAGCTATTCGGTAACTAGCAAGCAACGCTTTCTCATTTAGGTTGGACATTTGTAATATACCAGTTTTTTGATGTTGAAGAGCTTGTAATTTTCTCTCAAAAAATTCCACGGGCTTATTTTTTTCATTTGGATGTTTTGTGTTGAGGTGACGTGTTAACTTTGATGGCTTCATGCTTTCTATTGATAAAGTTTCAAAGCAAATAACGCACTATGGTTTATTCTTAATCACAGTGAATCCGAATTTCAAATAATTGTCGTTATAAAGACGTTTTTTCTTTGTTTTACTTCCACTACTCTCACCAGAAGTTGATGGATCTGTTAATCTTTTCAGGAATTTATCCATTTTTAATTATTTCAAATCACTTCAAATGCGTAATTATTACTAAAAGGTAAAAACAATGTCTTACGGTCGTCAAACAATTGAACCGTCGACGTGAATCTCGGAGTTACATATGATTACATACATAATAAAAAAGCGAAGGGTCGGGGGGTCGCGAAATATTTTTTCATACCAGGGGGGTCGCATCATGAAAAAGGTTGAAAAACACTGGTTTAAGATAACTCAGGCAGCCCAGGCTACGAGCGGTTCACTTACCTAGTAAAACCATACACGTCTTAAATGCTACACGCTTAAAACTTAAAATCATAACTGTTTTGCGGAACAGCACGACTTGATAACTTTTTGTTTTTAGTTCTGGTTGCTGGCACGGACGCTAAACCCCAATTTGAAAACGCCTAGCGCCATCTACGGACTATTTTCTTAAGCATATCACAAGATACATTTCAACTGAAATAAATTCAAAATTCAAATTCAAAATTTATTTCAACGTAAAGAATTTACATTCTGCTTGTTGAATGTCAATGTACATACAGTTATGTATAATGTTAGCCGCAATAAAGACAGAGAGCCAATGAACACTAGTAAAAATATTATAGTAGAAATTACCTAAATACATATAGGAAACCTTTACTTTGCCCTTTTCTTTGTTGTAAAGAGATAAAATTTGACACTCAATACACATTCACGATCTCAAATGTGAAATGTATGGAAAACCATATCCGTATTTTTTTTTTGTACCTACGCTAGAAATAGTGTACAATAAATAATATAGACCTACTATCTCTAGGGGTACATTATTCCCTACACTTTTCCGAATCATGACGGTATGACCGGCAGGCATTTTTTAGAGCTCCGTACCCAAAGTGTAAAACGGGATTAATTAAAATAAAAATATTTAAAGGGAGCTCCCGTACAACAGACATAAATTTTTTACTGCTTTTATAGATAATGGTACAGAACCCTTCTTGGACGAGTTCAAATCACACTTGGCCGGTTTGTTTGAAGTTCACGTCGAAAGTCTCTTTAATCAGCTTTAGCCGCTAGAGTCTAAAAAAGCAAGCAAGCGACAAGCGAGTCCTGGGACGCGATTTATTTCGAATTCTTCATATGGCCACACTCTGACTGTCAAACTTAGGTATTTCAGCTGCAAGTAGTACAGCCCAAACAGTTTGATACTCGTCCTAGATTTGGACAAGAAAAAAACTTTTGTTTTATTCAACATAATTTTACCTATGTTTTAGTATGTACATACGAGTAATAATGTTTTAAAGCAAACATGAATTATTTCTTGTTGTAAGGTCTTTCGGATGACGAAAATGTTAAACGTCAGATTGAAGACTTAGTCAAAGAACTGAAAGATGTTGAGAAAAAAAGATATGAATCAGATTTTGATTATGGTTCAGCATTAATAAATGTTTATATGTTTATGTGGTGCATCGGATCTTTATTATCCCTGTTTTTGGTGGAGTGGAAATGTTGGTTTTGATGTAGTTAATGTTTTCGTTTGGCTTATTTATTTATGTTTGGACAAAATTCATTGGAGACTCCAAACTAATTAAACAAATAATAAAGATAAGCAAAAGTATCAAGATGGTTTATGGCATATAGATGCAGGGTTATCAACTAAAAGATTTTTAAATTTCCCGCCAAAGGCTTGAGCCACGACTCACTTGTCGCACTCTATCTCTCGTGTCACAGTGTTTATTTTGAACTCCCCCGAAACGACTTCATGAGAGAGGACTGAAAATCGGTCGTAGGCTAATTTATAAATTAAAAAAAAAATGACATTATATATTATACATGGCATTGCCGTGTCAGCAAATAGTGGTAAACAAAAATCTCGAGTCGTAGTGTTAATTTTCGATCTTTCGATATATAAACGAATTTTCGATATATAAACAGCTTCCCCGTTTTTTATGAATTTTTTTATATTTTTTGTTATTCGTTCGGAGTTAGTTTTTTCCATACAGTTAGTTACAATATGCGGCATCTAGCGGTGAGCAGTGAAACTACGATTTACGGTAACTAGCTTGCTTCGCAAATGTGTCTCATTAAAATTTTCTCGTCTAGCAACATTTAACATCGTATGGCAGCACTAGTTGAAAAACGAAGCGAAACGTCAAACAAGTCCACTGTCCACTAATCCAAGTCCACTATTTTCGACGAAAACAGTTTTCCCTGTGCCCTATAGCACCGCTCTGTCCGCCGGAGCACCTTTCCGGAATCACCGGGTACTGCGAGCTGATCGCTAGCGCGCGGGGCGAAGGCCGCTCGGCCGTGCAGGTGAGTCGATGACTTTGGCTATAAATACAGCGCAGCATGACTGGCGGAACGCGGTGCCAGCTGGCGACGGCGGGGCAGCAGCCCGCGCCGCCGCCGCCGCCGCCTCGGGTGACCCTCGCAGAGCCTCCTGCGACCGCATCGCCGACCCGTGCCGTCTGGTTACCAATCATCATGAAATTGTGAGTCAGGAGAAAATGCGTAGATTCTGCTCTATGAATAGGTGAGGTCCTGAGGCATAGGTATTCAAAGAAAGAAGCATAAAGTTATCCAGATATTGGCTGAGGTTTCTGGCTGAGCGTGTACATAAATGTTTAGCAATAACTTAGGTTAATGATAGTAACAAGGTCAAGACAAGTATTGTTTGACAACTTGGGAATTTATTTGCAGACGGTATTTCAATCTCTATTGCGTCTTTGCTTAGATAACTTGCACCTTCTAGTTGTGCCAAATAGTGGCAATGACAAACATTTTTGTAAACAAAGGAGACATTATTGAACTTTAAGGTTACTTTCTATGTTAGAAACACATAATATCTGTGTGGGGCGCAGCTATACAAACTTTCTTTTTAGGGCTTTGTATGTCCAATGATTTAATGGAATCCTTTTAGAATCACTGTAGTGTCTGTCTGTCAAAACAGTCAGGCTTAACAGTTATGTCCTAAACTAATAAGGTGGATTGTTTTTCTTCTTCGTCATTACCTCATGACTGAGGATCGTGGGTCGCTGATATCCACAATGAATGATTTTCTACAATGTGGACTGCTTGGTACATGTTGCCACCGGGTGCCACTTTTGTAATCCAACCATGTTGTCAGTGCCCCTCCTCGGGCAGGCTTGCCATCCACCTGGCCGGGGATCATCAGCGTTTCAGCACTATGCCTGGGGAATGCATGGTATGTCCGAAGAAGCAAACCTCTCTTGGCAAAAGATAGATTAGGCATTTTTTTAAATTTGGGAAACCATAGTTGATAGGAAAACAAAAGCGAAAATCTCGTCTTAAAAGTTGTCATTAAACCTACCTTTATAGTTGGGTTGGTTGTAAGGGAGGACATTTATTGTGACTGCAAATGTAAGTTTGCAATGTTTTATTGGTAAAGGGGTGTGAGTCCTACTTACATTTAGCATTTTGATCTTTTCTGTTTAAAAAAAATGGTAAACAAAGCATAGATAAAATCTTTCTCATTTCAGATGTATTTGAATGAATTTATTATTCTTCATTAGAAAAAATATTTGTTTAAAATATTGTTGCCTCTAACTGAGTAATTACTCAGTTGGTCTCGGTGTTGGTAAAGTTAGATGTAAACTTCTGTCCCAGGAATTTCAAATTGCAAAGCAGAGGAAAATGCAGACCCTAGTCAAACCATGTTCAATGTAACATCAAACTATGAGCATTGTGACTATTGTGACTGACGACCTCCATGGCGTAGCGGTTAGCGCATCTGCTTACCATGCGAGGGGTCTCGGGTTCGATCCCCGGCTGGGGAGAAAAAAAAAACTCCAGGTCTTGGATGTTTACATGTTTGTGACATCGCTGTTTCTGGTTCCCACGACACAGGGTATCCTAGTGTGGGGTCAGAAGCAATGTATGTGCCTGTATGTAAATGTTTATGTTTATGTTATTGCAAACAAAATCCCATTTATCTTCAGGAATTAGGTCGTGTGGAGAAAGATGGATCATAATCACCACATTAACAAATGTCATTTTTGGTCTTTTAAAAACACATATTTAATCATACAGTTTGTAACATAATAAATAACAATGTTTATGTTGTAACGCACTGTTGAATACTGACAAGGTCGAGTTCCAATTACTAATAAACATTCTACTTTATTAGATATTGCTAAGCAGTGTTGTCTCATAGAGATCATGTGAAATCTGTTAATATTTGAGTTACTGTATATTTTATGTATGATTATTGTGCCTCAAATTAATGTGATATTTACATGTTATCCTGAAATTGACAAGTAGGTACCATTATTATTAAAACTCGGTGATAGTGGAAACATAGTTATTAAATCTAACTAGCGCCAAAACATGAAAAAATGACCGCACATTCAATTGTAGCATAACATGCGGAAATTGTAAGTTGTGTTACCAATCAGAGCGAGTTCAGTACTACCCGACAAAATATCTATGCACCTGGCACCGTCAGTCTGTCATCTTGCAAGGTACCACGATATACTTTAATGAAGTCAAGTTCGACGGTTTTGTGTGAAACTAAGCATCAGTTACAGTGTCACCTACTAATCCTACTGTCGCCCTATCGTCACGCACGGCGCCCACAATGAACCAGCCACAGAGTGATTAAATCTGCAGCAAATTTCGCGCTCATGTTATTGGTAAAAAGTGTTCTAGAGGACTGGGCCCGTTTTTGTGTGTTAATTTAAAAGGAAAAATACTTGATTTTTTTTAAAAGCACCTTTTAACATTCACTTAGTAGGTTTTTTTTTAATGCAACACTTTTTATGCAATTTCACAGCAAATAGTAAGACATTCACGAAGGCTTTGTCCACAAAAATGTCAAGTGTATACATATAAAACCCAAAAAATTCGTTTCTGATGACGATGATGTTTGTGTGTTGCAGAGAGTGTGTCTGATGGTGCGCGCAGCATGTCGCTGAAGCCTCGCAACATCGACTTCCAGGAGACATGGGCCAACCTCAAGGAGACGGTCAGTACCTACCGCGCAACCGCGCAGCCACACTAACAATGTTGGACTGGTTTACCCGTGTAAACAATCTGTCCCTATAGTACTATTAAGCGCACCAAATGTTGAGCAGTTTTTTAAATGCAAAATCAAGAGAACTCAAATAGAAAACGGTTGTCTATTTCTTAAGTTTACGATGTACAGTCGACAGCACATCATGGTATACACCCATGCACTCTACTCCGTTGTATTACCGGCGACTTTGCAACTAAAATGTGAAGATTGACGTGCTGTCGAATGTTCAATAGACAAATAACTACATTGTATGGCAATATTTTACAGGAATATTATTTAATCTTGATTCATAGTGCCTGTGACTGTATGTAAAAAAAATATGTTATAATAATAATAATAATCCATTACTTTATTTACCTCCCTACGGATCCCACGACATAATATGTCGTTTACACAACATCCAGGGGTTATTCTAAGGTACTCACCGCAGTGGGGCGTCAAATCCCTGATGTTGGTGACGTATCACGTGACGGCCCGGCTTGTAACTCCCCCCCTCATGTTGAGCAACCGCCAGTCACATACAGGCACATACATTGCTTCTGGCCCCACACTAGGATACCCTGTGTCGTGGGAACCAGAAACAGCGACGTCACAAACATGTAAACATCCAAGACCTGGGTTTCTTTTTTTTTTTTGTCCCCAGCTTGTTTTTTGTTGGACCTCTCGCATGGTTGGCAGATGGGCTAAGCTCTGCGGCAAAGAGGTGGTCAATGAAACAATATCCTGTGGGCTCATTGTGTAATTTTCGCAACGGATATTCATACGCCTTAAAAAGTCACGTCAACACAAAAACCGACGTCGTACGGAGTACTGTCTCGCTCTAACATAGGGTCTTAAAAGAAGATAGTGCTATACAGTGGTGGTATACATGACTTTTTAAGACGTATGAATATCCGTTGCGAAAATTACATAATGAGCCCGGGTGGACCTCCTCGAATTGTCGCTAATTCGTCATTGTTGTCATCAATCTCTCACAGTTCTCAGCACAACAGAAATGTACTAAGTATACAGTTATTGTCGTTACAGTGTGTAAGATTGTCAGTCAACTCCAACTAATATAGAAATAAAAACATCTTTAACAACCTGTTGCACTGACAACATATAAGTGTGACACTTCCAATTACAATGACGCCGTCAATTTGAGGAGATTCACCCGGCCACTGGTCGCCGGCAGGTGGCGGGCGTGGTGTCGCTTCGTACGGTGGAGCGCGCCGTGTGGAACACGCGCTTCTCGGACGTGTACGCGCTGTGCGTCGCGCACCCCGAGCCGCTCGCCGCACGGCTCTACGACGAGACTAGGTGCGTCACGTCACTAATCACTTACTTATTTCAACGTTCCGTTTCGTCATCGTCATTCAGCCACAAGAAGCCCACTGCTGGACGTAGGCCTCCTCCATGGATTTCCACAAAGACCGGTCGGAAGCGGCTTGCATCCAGTGTCAGGTAACAGGAATATGCGTGGAGATGCGTACACACCACACCACGCTACGCTACACTATACTCTCTCCAATGTACATTAATTACACTGAGTCTATAATCCATTTATCTATACTTGACATTTTTTCCAAACTTTAAACGACACTAAATCAAAAACCTTTAGCGGTAGAAAACTCGAAATAGTCTACACATTTAGTGCTAGCTAGTACTAAATTTGCAAACTGTTTCGAGTTTTCTACCGCTAAAGGTTTTTGATTTAGTGTCGTTTAAAGTTTGGAAAAAAGGTCAAGTATAGATAAATGGAGTGTATAGTTGTCTGTATCACTAGCGCATCTCAACATGGAATGGAGTTTTTCGGTGTTTCAATTTAAAATAATGGGATTTATACAACACAGATATAATACAGTCCTCGTCACTATAGTGTTGGAGCAGAAAATTCTATGTATTCAAATAAATACCGACTAATAAGAATGAAGAAGGCTTTTCCGGAAAGCCGATCTTATCTTATCTTGAGTAGTTGTGCGGGGGCCGACAAATTAGTCGGCGACACTTCAACCTAGTGGGATCTGTTGTTTCTGCCCCATGACCTTACATCTAAGCCTAATCGAAGATGTACTCTACGAGGTCGGTCACATCCTTTAGGGACAGGTGCCTGAAGTCCTCTGGTTTGGGGTAAGCTATTTAGTTTTAAGTACCTAATACTAGATATCATTATTATTCTAAATGTACTAACTTTTATATGGGCAAAGCCTGAAATAAACGATTTATTATTATTATTCCCAGAAGGCTCATTCTTTTCCGGGCAAGGGCATCGCTGTCACACAGTCAATCAATCAATCAATCAATCAATCAATTTATTTATTTGTAAACATAGGTAAATATTACAAGCTGTTATAGAAATATTATAGTCTCTCTATGTCTTGCCTTTAGGCGTACAAAATTGTGATCCCTACCTAAATAAAATGTCTTTTCAATGAATAAAACTAATAATAAAAACGAAAATGTCCAAGTAAGTATGTCAAAGCTTCAAGCATCATAAAGTTAATTCCAAAAATAATTACCAATAAATCATACAATGTCAAAAAGAAAAGAAAACTTAATTATACCATTTAAATTAATTAACATTTTAACAGTACGAGTATCATCGACTCCACTTCAAAACCGCTTGCCCTGTAGATGCATACTGGCGGAAAGCCGATTACTATTTAACAATGATAGACCGCTAGATAGATAGCCGCGCAGCTTGATTAGTGCTTGCTAGTGTAAAAATGGCGCACCTCTACTGTCTTACTTAACCAAATAACTCGATACATACAAACTTGGGAAAATACCTAGACTGAAGCCATTATTTGGAAATGATTGTTAGCTCATTATCGTTAACGACAGAGTCATTTACTAACATCTATTAGATACTAAGTTATTAAGGTTAATGAAGATCTCTCTGTCGCTCGCTCAAACTAATTTGTTTAATGATTGAACAAGAATTAGTATACCTTCGACAAATAAAGTGATACAAGGGGTATTGGGAAGGGATCTTTATAGGTAGCTTTATAGGCACGAATATCTTCGTAGGTACCTTACGCTTTCTGATTCATAAAGTCAACATTTTGTTTTATCCTAACCTATGGTGCTCAGACCTGGTCTTTGACTGAATATCAGAAGTCCAGACTCAAGGTTTGCCAAAGAGCTATGGAGCGCAGCATGCTAGGCGTAAGAAGGATTGACAAAATCCGAAACGCCGCGTTGCGTGCCAAAACCAAAATCACCGACGTTGGAGTAGCGACGGCAAAGCTCAAGTGTAGCTGGGCTGGCCATGTCAGACGTATGGACCCGGAAAGGTGGGCGAAAATTGTCACCGATTGGCTGCCGTGCGATGGCTGCCGGCGACGCGAAAGACCGAGGCGAAGATGGTGCGACGACCTGACGAAATATCTACCGGGATGGGAAGAGTTGGCCGAGAACAGGGAGGAGTGGGTATCAAAAGGGGACTCTTTGCCCAGCAGTGGGACATAGAAGGGGCTAATTAAAAAAAAAAGCGAGTAAAATATGTGAATTTGAATTTGAAATAATGTAATGGGCGTTGTCCTAAATGTTGACGTAAGTTCTTAATGGGCAAGATGGAGTATCTATCTATATCTATATATATAAAAGGAGAAGCTGACTGTCTGACTGACTGACTGAATGACTGACTGACATATCAACGCAGGGCCCAAACTATAAGGGTTAGAAACTTGAAATTTTGCACAGGAGTTCCTTTTATAACGTAGGGTAGCACTAAGAAAGGATTTTTCAATTTCACCCCCTAAAGGGGTAAAATGGGGGTGCAAAGTTAGTATGAAACTCTGCCGTTTTTGAAGTTACTCAAATGAAACTCAGTATGAAGTTTCTTTGTTTGAAATCATGAAACACGTGTAAAATAGTTTTTCACAAATCATCCCTTAAGAGGGAAAAAGGTAGGTGCAAAGTTAATATGAAACTTTGCCGTTATCCAAGTTATTCGAATGAGATTCTATATGAAGGTCCTTCGTTAAAAGTCATGAAACATGTGTAAAATAGTTTTTCGAAAATCATCCCTTAAGGGGGAAAAAGGGGTGTGCAAATTTAGTACGAAACTTTGCCGTTTTTAAAGTTATTCAAATGGGATTCAATATGAAGGTCCTTCATTTAAAATCATGAAACACGTGTAAAATAGTATTTCTAAACTCATCCCTTAAGGGAGAAAAACGGGGGGTGCAAAATTAGTATGAAACTTTGCCGTTTTTAAAGTTATTCAAATAATATTTAGTACCAAGGTCCTTCATTTAAAATCATGAAACATGTGTAAAATAGTTAAAAATCATCCCTTAAGGGGGAAAAAGGAGGGTGCAACGTTAGTATGAAACTTTGCAGTTATTCAAGTTATTCGAATGAGATTCTATATGAAGGTCCTTCAGTAAAAGTCATGAAACATGTGTAAAATAGTTTTTCGAAAATCGTCCCTTAAGGGGGAAAAAGGGGGGTGCAAATTTAGTATGAAACTTTGCTGTTTTTGAAGTTATTCAAATGGGATTCAATATGAAGGTCCTTCATTTAAAATCATGAAACACGTGTAAAATGGTATTTTCAAAATCATCCCTTAAGGGGGAAAAAGGGGGTGCAAAGTTAGTATGAAACTTTGCCGTTATCCAAGTTATTCGAATGAGATTCTATATGAAGGTCCTTCATTAAAAGTCATGAAACATGTGTAAAATAGTTTTTCGAAAATCATCCCTTAAGGGGGTAAAAGGGGGGTGCAACTTTAGTATGAAATTTTGCCGTTTTTGAAGTAATTCAAATTAAATTCAATACGAAGATCCGTCGCTAAAAGTCACGAAATACATGTAAAATAGGCTTTCAAAAATCATCCCTTAAGTGGGTAAAACGGGGTACAATGTTAGTATGAATGAAACCCTGCCGTTTTTGAAGTTATTCGAATGAAATTCAGAATAAAGGTCCTTCATTGAAAGTCTTGTAAATAGTTTTTCAAAAATCATCCCTTTAGGGGATAAAAGGGGGTTGCAAAGTTAGTATGACACCTGCCGTTTTAGATGTTATTCAAATGATATTTATTTCGAAGGTTCTTCATTTAAAATCATGAAACACGTGTAAAATAGTTTTTCAAAAATCGTCCCTTAAGGGGGAAAAAGGGGGGTGCAAACTTGGTATGAAACTTTGCCGTTTTTGAAGTTATTCGAATGAAATTCAATATTAAGTTCCTTCATGAAAATTTCTGAAATACATGTAAAATAGTTTTTTGAAAATCATCCCTTAAGGGGGTAAAAGGGGGGTGCAAAGTTAGTATGAAACTTAGCCATTTTTGAAGTTATTCGAATGAAATTCATCATGAAGGTCCTTCATTGAAAGTCATGAAAGACGTGTAAAGTAGTTTTTTGAAAATCATCGCTTAAGGGGGTAACAGGGGGTTGCGAAGTTAGTATGAAAGCTCTTTTGCATGCGCTAAATATATCCCTATCTTATTTGCAAACACTTTACTCAACTAAAGCCCACGCGGACGTAGTCGCGGGGAACAGCTAGTGTATAATAAGGATGAAATGTATTTTTTCTGGTAATAATAAATATAATTTGTATTTTTAGGATTGCCAACTTTTTTTCTAACAAATATAGTATATTCCGAGCTATTACCTGGTAAAAATGGTAAGTGATTAAATATTTTCTTTATTTTTGTTTGTTTGACTTTATTTGACTTGAAGAGCGAGCTTTAGAAAAAGATGAAGGCTGGGCGCCAGAAGAGGTAAGAGTTATGCGGTAGAAAGAGGCAACATGTAGGTGAATATAACGTAGCTTTGTTATCGCCGTGCGATCTGTATTGCACCTAATTGTATCGCTGCTAGAGTCCCTTTTTCTTTGATTGATTTAGCGGAGTGAATGTTCTGTGCCTGTACTATTGTGTATTCTGTGGTTGTGGTTGGCTGCAGGCGGTTCCTGGAGGAGCACGTGGAGGTGCTGCTGGAGCGCGTGCGCGGCGAGTGCGACCCCGCCGGCGCAGACCCGCGGGACGGACTGCTCGAGAGGTCAGTGCCGCGTGCCGCGTGCCGCGCCGCCTTAAGGCCTGGCCACGGGAAATCCGCGCGGTGCGACCGGCGAGGCGTCTCACCGCGTGGCTTGCTACGTACGGTCGGGGTCTAAAAATGTTTACCAGTCTTCAAACTTGAGTCTTTGTCGCAAGATGTGCATTATAGTCTATTATGCTTTAACAATGTACTTATTACCTTTCAAAGTTCCGAAGCCTCGATTCTAACAAGTATCTAAATTCATTTCTTATTTTAAAATTATTGCATTTTTTAAAATGACACAGATCAAAACTCTGTCAAAATCTTTCAAAATAGAAAGTTTAAAAATATATTGAATACTATTTTTACAAAATAAAGAAAATAAAACCTTTTTGAGGGAGCGAAGAAGGTTTGCTCTAAACTTTCGACAGGTTAGTACTCTACTCTTATTCTGAGCTTTATGCTTTATCTAATACAAATATCGACCTTGTGTCGTTTAATTGTCTGTACAATTATGAACCTTAAGGTGATTAACATTTTTAGACCCCGACTGTACATTTCTATGAGTTTGTTTCAGTCGCTAGACGCCTCGCAGTTCGCGCCGCGCGATTTTTCGCTGTGGCGAATGTCCCGTGGCCAGGCCGTTAAGGAGAGGCGGATTTGTGATGATTGGTCATGACTAGACACTGGATTACTTTAGTACTGTAGCGCAGTATTTTTATTGAAATATGCTTTTTAGCAATAATAACTTTTAGGACTGATTTTTCAATAATCAAATAACTTTTATCTGAGGAATCGTGGAAATAACACGAGCACTGAATTTATTTGCGATTTATTCGGTTATAATTAATTACATTAGCAACATTTATATCGTGACGTGACAGAGCAAACATAAGAAGGGAAGTTTTCCTGCGTAAAGAGTCTTAGCAACAACATGGGTGGTGAATTGTTGCTTTTACAACTTAAACAGGCGTTAGCTTTTTTTGTGTCTTAAACTCCAACAGGGATAAAAATGGCGGTTTGACATAACTTTCATACATAAGCTGTCAAACCACCATTTTTATTCCTCCATTAAAAGTTATCTGACTATTGAAAAATCAGCCCTTATTATTATATTTTTATCGAGAAACGCCGAGCCTAGCTAGTCCTCGACTGACATATCAACAAAAACACAGCGATTCTCTTTCAAACATTTAAATTCATACTAGACGGCGTGTGCCGTGTGCCGCGTGTCGCCTCGCACCGACCGTGCGACCTCAGGCGGGCTTTTGTGATGATTAGTGATCACTAGAGAATGGATGGTCTATACCTTCCTCAGGCTAGAGACTCGTGCCCCTCGGTGGGGACACAATGGGTTGATGATGATATTTTATTTGCATAAATATTGCATAATCTTGACGTGACAAGCATTTGGTCAGATTTGTGATTTTGTTACTTTACTGGAAAGCGAGCCTAGATAAAAGTTACTGCATAGTAAGACTTAAGGTGCATACCTTAAGTCCGTTTTTTAATTCGATGCAAAAAAAAATTACGCGGTGTTACCGTTATAAAATATAAAGGTTACTCGGTAGTTTTTTTTTTTACCGTGAATAGAAGACTCATGTGACCAAAATCCTTATCACATCAAAGACATTAAAGTTTAATTCCTCATAAGAGCAAAGTCTAAAAAAAAACACCTACGTAGCACAAACAATTTTTCCTTGGGAGTAAAATGGGATGATTTGGTTTTTGCGTACTAGCAACATTCAGACATTGGATTGTATTGAGATGTCAACGTGACTGTTTTATTTGTTTGCATTGGACTAAAAAACAGATTTTAGTGAGGCAGGGCACAGGAGAGCCAAAGGAGAGATTTGAGAAAAGATGGTCAGAGTAGAGTTTCTTTTTGGTACCTTTTTCTCCACAGTCCGTTTTTTAATTCGATGAAAAAAAAATGACGCGGTGTTACCACTATAAAAGCTATAGGTTAACTCGGTAGATTTTTTTAACCGTGAATAGAAGACTCATGTGACCAAACTCCTTATCACATCAAAGACATTAAAATTGAATTACTCGTAAGAGCAAAGTCTAAAAAAAAACACCTGCGTAGCATTCACAATTTAACTTGCAAGTGAAATGGGGTTATTTGGTTTTTACGTACTAGCAACATTCCGACATTGACAGCTTATTATAAAATCAATGATTATTTAGAAGACAAGGACGTATGGCATTAAATAGTAGTTTAATATTAAATTAAATCAGAGGATGTGTTGAACACTAGACACATTTGTGTCTAGTGTTCAACACATCCAAGATATTATTTTGTATGTTTTATTTGTATTAGCTTTAAGGTGATTTGAGAAAAGATGGTCAGAGTGGAGTTTTTTTTTTCGCTGCCTTTTTCTCCACTACAGACGGCCCCAAGGCAGCGGCTAACGTTATACATAACTGTATGTACATTGACATTCAACAAGCGGAATGTAAATTCTTTACGTTGAAATAAATTCTTGATTCTTGATTCTAAGAATTGTATGGAGATGTCAACGTGACAATATATTTTTTTTGCATTGAATGAAAAAACAGACTGTACATTCGGTCGTGTGGTGGGGGCGCAGGTACGTGACGGCGTGGAAGCAGTACTCGCAGGGCGTGGGCTACCTCAACTCGCTGTACTGCTACCTCAACCTGCAGCACGTCAAGCGGCAGAAGCAGGTCACCGAGGCCGAGGTGCTGTACGGCTCGGCCGCCGCCGCCGGCGCGGGCGCCGCGGGCGCGCCGGACGCGCGACAGCTCGAGGTGGGCGTACGGATGGGAAAATAACGGTTTTTTTACTGAGCTGAAAAAAAAATACCGTTTTTTTCTGAAGCAGATTTTTTTCGAGACTAAAGTTATATTGATTCGAGTGAAATTTACACTTAAAAGCACTTAATATTCCGCAATTTATTTTTTTGTGCAGTAAAGCGTGACAAACAAGCAAACAATATTAAGTTGTGTTTTTCGTTTGGAGAAAATTATTTTAGTTTATAGGTTAACTGTTATTAACATAACATTATTGATATGAAAGTTAACATAAAAAAATCAGATTTAGCGATTTATTTCATTTCAGATATTATTTCTTATTTTCTGTAAAAAAAAAAAAACTTTAGAAAAAAAAACTATGTTGTCATGTTTTTTTTTTCAAGATTGTGAAGATGGTTTTTGTAAGAAAATAAAATGCTGTAACGTTTTGAGAGCGTGGACTGAATTTTATAATTAATTAGAACAAGCTACAAGCAACCGGCATGAATACAAAATGGGTAAGAATGTTGCCAGACACAAAAAATATAGTGACAGCTTAATGTGTTGCTATAATTAGACAACAAAAAAATAACTATTTCAATGTTAAAAATATTTCATCACTGCAATGGTTTTCACTGCAATGTTATGCAATTTAAATAAATAAATAATAAAATAATGTTGAAACCTTCCGACAGTAAGCCCAGCCACTAGTCTTACAAGCCTCCACGAATCTGCACACGGCCCCCGTGGTGGAGTACGGCCTATAATACCTTCCTCAGGGAAGAGACCCGTGCCCCTCGGTGGACACAAGGGTTAATGATGATGTTGAAATAGTTTATCTAACAGTTTGTTTTGGTATTGGCACCTGTAGCCCAGAATGCATAATAGCACAGGTACAGAAGATTCACTTCGCAAAATCAATTAAAGAAAACGGGAATCTAGCAGCGAAACGGGAATTAGGTGCAACCCAGATCGCGCGGCGCTAAAAAAGCTACGTTATATTCACCTACATGTTGCCTCTCTATCTACCGCGTAACTCTTACCTCTTCTGGCGCCTGAATTCCTACCTATTTGCCATTGTCGCCGCATGTAGTGAAATAGCCCTGCCTATACCTTCCTCAGGGAAGAGATTCGCGCCCCTCGGTGGATACATAAGGGTTAATGATGATGTTGAAATAGTGTTTGCAGTGCTACACAAGAAATAATGAGCAAATTTTGGATGTGCGGCAAGTTGATCGACCAATCAGATAGTTTCATTTTGTGGCGGGCCGCGCGCCTCTGTTGCTATCGGTTCATTCAACGTCATCGATGCAGGTGACATAGTATTGGCAACATTAGCGTAGCGCTACTGCGGCAATCAATTTAACCGTACCAGTTAAAGGTCATGTCGAATGTACTTATCGCTTCGGGTACTTTCGTTACACTCGTTCCTAGTCTGCGCGAGCGTAGATTTCCGAAGGGACTGTTATGATGTCGAAGTAGTGTCTGTAAGAGGTGGTTTGGTATCGGCCCTGCAGGTGGGCGAGCTGGGGCTGGCCATCTGGGAGCGCGTGCTCCTGCGGCCGCTGGCCCCGGCGCTCACGGCGCGCCTCGTCGCCGCGCTCGACCTGGCGCGCGCGCAGCGGCTGCATGGTCAGACACCCCACACGGCTACTCCTTCCATTCTCAGATCTAAGGGCCGGGACACGTAAACACGATACGACGTCGTGTCGTACCACGATGCGGCGTCGTTTCACGATGCGACGTCGCGTCGTGGGAATCTACGACGAGCGTCGTAAAGAACTACGCCGCGACATCGTAACGTGCCACAATATACGGCACGTCGCCGTCGATACAGTGCAGAGTGAATTGTCGCAGTTAATTTCGAAAAATGGACCGCACTAGACGCGTCCTGCTCCTGCTGTTGTTAAGAAGACGGATAAAGAAAGGACAGAAACTCAGAAGATACTGGATCCTCCCATTTCTTTTAATCATGAATAACGGGAGCCACTTCATAAAGAAGTACAATGCCTTAAACCTTGAAACAACTGACTTGACACAGGAACGCATCGTGAGTTTCTACGACGCGGCGTCGTGCCGTGCATCGTGGCGCGTTACGATATCGCGTCGTATATTTTTACGATGCTCGTCGTAGATTTCCACGACGCGACATCGCATCGTGAAACGACGCCGCGTCGTGGTACGACACGACGTCATATCGTGTTTATGTGTCCCGGCCCTAAGGCCTCTGCCTCGGATCTTGCGGGCGGCGGCGGGAGCGGCAGGTTCTTATGCGTAAAATCTACCCTCCCCTACTCGCCGCCGCCGCCGCCGCCTCGCTGCCCGCAAGATTCGTGGCAAAGGCCTTTAAGTCCGTTTTCGGATTATGCTACGTTTTGTTTTTATTAGTGTGTCTTCGTGTAAAGTAAGAATAGGGAATGGATGAAAATATCAGAAGTGCTTGATATTTTTTTTGGTGATAGGAATAAAATTCCTTAACGCGGAAAAAAAGTTTAAATTTTTATGGCCCCGTAGTTAATTTTTAAATATACTTAATATTTTTCCATTCGTAGTTCTGGGCTTAGTACGGCATATCAGACATATTCCTTAGCCGCTACTATAAAAAAAAATTCACCTGGAAAAGCTGTCATTGTCACCAGTTTTTTTTTTTTCATACGTAGCGGACCAAGGAATATGTCTGATATGCCGTACTGAGCCCAGAACTACGAATGGAAAAATATTCAGATTATTTAAATATTAACTAGGAAGCCAAAAAAATTGAATCTTTTTTCTCGCGCTAAGGAAGGTTATTCCTATCACCAAAAAAAATATCAAGCACTTCTGATATTTTCATCCCTTCCCTATTAAGTATTGACTATTTCACAGTTTAAAAAAGTGTCAATAAATTTTTTTTTGTCTGTTGTGTTACATAAAATAGTGTTTCAGTAATGTCTTGTTGCTATAATAAGTGTTTTTCTTCTTATTTCTTTTAAATATATGTTTGCGTATAAATTATGAGTCCTTTTTTTTTAATAGTAACTTCCATTTTTGTCTCTTTTTTTTGTGGTGTGGAATAAGGACTACCCTAATTTTCTGTAACCTGGCAACACCTGCGCAGGTCCGCTGGACGAGGCGCTGCGCGAGGCGGTGCGCTCTACGGCCGCCGTGCGCGCCGCGCGCCCGCGCCAGCATGCGCTGCTGTACGAGCAGCTCGTGCTGCAGCCCTACCTGGCGCGCGCTGCCGAGGTGTGTACACACACACACACACACACACACACACGCCAGCACGCGCTGCTGTACGAGCAGCTCGTGCTGCAGCCCTACCTGGCGCGCGCTGCCGAGGTGTGTACACACACACACACACACACACACACACATACACACACACACACACACGCCAGCACGCGCTGCTGTACGAGCAGCTCGTGCTGCAGCCCTACCTGGCGCGCGCTGCCGAGGTGTGTACACACACACACACACACACACGGCAAGGCACTGACGCGGGCGTGTCTGGGGCAGGTGCACGCGGCGGCGGCGGCGGCGCTGCTGGGCACGGGCGACGTGTCGCACTACATGCAGCAGGTGCTGGCGGGTGAGTCTCAGTGCCCCGCCTCACCGGGACGCCATGGCGTCGTCGCCGGCCACCTATCCAGGCTGTTTGTATTCAATGGCGACGTCGCAAACGGTCGCCGAGTGAGGTAGGCACCATACATTTCGACTGCTCGGATACGGTCACTGGCGACGTGGCCGTGGCGTCCCGGTGAGGGACAACCTCTAGCGACTCGATTGGGTAGGTGACAAAATGTCAAATTAGTTACTTTTTGAATTGAGATCTATATGGGTGCTGCCAAGTTGTCTGAAGAAAATCATGAAATTTTAGTTACAAGATAACTGAGATGTAAATTGTAATTCAAGCTCAAGATTTGACTGCTAGTTTTTAACAACAAACCAAATTTCAGAAAAGTCACATAGGTATGATATCAACCTAACAGCATAAGTACAATACAAACAGAAAGTACACTAACCTCCGTATGACTAAACGAAGTAGAGTTCATTAAATAAATATTATTTAGCCTGTACGTGAAAACTAGCCAAGTCAAATCTTAAGCTTGAATAACAATTTACATCTCTAGTGATCTTGTAACTAAAATTTCATAATTTTCTTCAGAGAACTTGGCAGCACCCATATAGATCTCAATTCTTTAGTTCATTCATTCATTCATTCACATTTATGTTTTTGATGGGATATCACTGCTTTTTGTACAGAGATTATTGGTATTGATCACTTATAAATACATCGTTATTTATTGCCGAGGAACCGATAACCGATGGGTCGGCTACGAACATACGATTTTTCAGAAACTCATTTACAATTCAGAGAAACGTGCACAGGAAGTCGTTTACAGATATTGTATAGAATCGGTTGAGACAAAACCACACCGCGATATAGAATTAAAAAGCGCCATCTATTGGCAGAATTTGGAACTAAATACTATGAGGATATTAATATCAATAATTTTCAGTTTTTAGATTTTTTCCTTTGTATATGCCTAATAGTCTACCTTGATGCCAAATATCAAGTTTCTAGGTCATCTAGAAGTGGGTTAGGTTTTTGATCTATAAGTGAGTCAGTCAGTCAGTCATAAAAATGCCGGTTTTTAAACGTTAATATATCTATAACTGTTTGAGCAACATTAATGAAACTTTGGATTCTACGCAAGCTAATGGACTTTAAGATGTGCCAAATTTCATATACGTAGGTTAAATAGTTGTGGAGTTGTGAAAGGGTTAAAAGTAGCTCGAAGTGATTCCTGTAATATTACACACGGCTGCTGCGTCGCCAGTTCCTTTTTTCCCGAACTTGGCTGGACTCGCTGGCGCGAGTCTAGATTTAAAAAATGTAATAACTATTAATTGATTAACCAAAAGAGTGTTGAATATTTAATTACATAATTTTTAATTACAAATTCTATTTGACATATCTTAACATTTTTTTAAAACAACATTGTAAACTTAGACATTTTCAGAATTTATTGATATTAATTTGAAATTATGGCCTAAAATGACCCTCAAGACCTGTACTCAATACCTATGCTTATGACAAATAAATGTTTTGATTTGATTGATTGATTGATTGATACATTTTCCGAAATATTTTGTAATTTTTGTTTCAATCGAGCATATGAAATAATTTACTGTTGGTCGTGTCAACTACCGATTCCTTCCGGCTCACAATGTTGAATTCTTAAAATATTGAATTTCTGAGATGTTGAATTCGCAAAATTTTGAATCCCAATCTATGTAATAAAGTTGCGGTTCGCGGTCCGCACTCTGGAGCCAGTCTAGCCCCAACGGTTCTACTACCGTTGTTTTAAAACCATTAAAATGGACGTCCCTTGTTTTCTGAAGTTACCTAGGAGAGTAGCAATTTAGAAAATTGTGACGCACTCCAAAAATGCTAGTTTCATTTTCTATTAAGAGTGCACCGAGGCAGCGATATGTAATTGCAAAATAATTGCGTTCGTTCGATCCCTTGCTGTATCGTTATTACTTAAGCTTTAATTATGCCATTCATATATAAGATATTTAAGGATGCATTCGATACACTATACACTTTAGAAACGCGATTACTTTTAGTTTCCTCGATAGAAAAAAAATCCAAAGTTATCTCTAAAAAACAATATAAACCCTTACTACGGCGTAGATACTTAACGAAAGGTAATAATAAATTTTAATAATAACAGAACTACACGTTTTCTAAAACGTATACACTTCACATTTTCAAAATTTGTATTGGTTTAAATAATAAAAAGAAAATACCAATATTCGCGCACGTATCGACCAGTCTAGTTAGAGACGCCGCGCCTCCCCCATGTCCGCTTTAGTAACGCTTCGGCCGTCGGACGGGGAGCTTGTGTCGCTAGGGCTTACGCAAAATTTGGAAAACGTAACGAAGATTATTGTGTGATTCACTATGGGGAACAAAGTAAACAAGTCCAAAAAGAGAAGGGGTTGGCGAAAAAATAATGCTAAGCTCTTGCATGAAAAAATCAAGTAAGTAAAACTCCTATAATTTAGTAAAATTTTTCTCATACATATTGTGTTTTGTTTTGTCCCGAGTTTCTCTCTTTTACGGGAAAAGTAAAGGACATCAGACTGACAGCCAACTCTCTGCGGTATAATATAAAATATACCTACCTACATTTTTTTATGTAATTTTATGACTTTACGGTCATGAGCCATATAATTAGAAATTTTCATTTTTCATTTTATTAAAATTTTGGTATCTTGTTGTAAACGTTTACAAATGAATGTAAATCTTTGTAGAGCAAGAGCCATACAAGCCGAGAATTTTGAAGACAAAGAGAATACTCCTGTGTCTCCGTAAGTATACTCAGTAACTACTACTACCTATTCACATCACGATATTTCAGCAATATTTACCTACAAATGTGGGGAAAAATTCACTAAATTGTATTTACCACGAATCGCTTTCTGTAGCCTTATTTTTTTAATTTTTAGTGTAAATGTACCAGTTGTCGGCATTTCACTACAAAATAAATTGGAATCATCTCATGACTCGATTGGAGAAAGACAACTACAGACAGAAAGTTTTGAAGACCCAGAGAATATTGTGGCTTTGTAAGTATGTCGTATGGTACTTAGATACCTACCTACATTTTACGATATTTCAACTAATAGGTGGGTATAGTGGGTAACGTTGAACAAATATTCATCTTTTTCTATTTTTAGGGTAAATGTACCAGTTGTCGGCATTTCACTGCAAAATAAATTTCAATCATCTGATGACGCGATGAGAAAACTACAAACCGAAAATTTTGAAGACCAAGAGAGTACTGTGGATTTGTAAGTATGATACTCAGGTAGGGTTAGGGAAACATGATAAATTCTGTACGAATTACCACATAATTTATTTTTTTTTACTTACAGGGTTTTGGATGACATTAATTCCAAAATTTACCACACTCTGGAATTGTTAGTTTAAAAACCAATTATTCTTATGGAAATGGTTTCTAATTTTGTTTGAAAAATAATTATAATTAAATCCAAATGTTCTATTTTATTACAGAGTGCCAATTACACCGGAACAAAATTCTTGTCTTTCACTGGATGGAAAAATATACAATGACATGACTAACTCGCATAGAGGCAATATTGCCATGAACTAAGTCCGATATTGATTATTATTAGTAACTTACTGACTGGCAATTTTCGAACATACATATTTACATATATGGCATGTGATTTGATACATAATATGTATAAGTATGCATACTTTTAATGCTATGCTTTGTAGTAAGATTAAGTGCTATGATATGCTTTGTGCTCTGTGGTCCAATATATATTCCCAAAATACTCGTAGTAATGTTTCATACACTTGTACTCAAAATCCTCTGAAAAATATTTATTGCTGTCTTAAATCTTACATATTTTTTTATTTTAGGCTACCGTGTGATGAAATACAGAAAATAGAGAGGCTCTGTGGTACGAGTATAAATAGGATGCAAGATAATCCCGACGTAAGTTGTAAAATTATGTATTCTGAAACTAATAGATAAATAATATAATAAGCGTCTTTGATTAAATTTCATGTTTTGTTTCTGTTTTAGTTTTGTACACCTCATTCACCAGCTGATTCAGATCAACACAACGAAGATTATATCATAAAACCAGAAGAAAAAATGGAAGAGATCAGAATAAGTGGAAATAGAGTTGTAGATTTCATGTATTTATTTGAACAGTTGCAAGAAATTTCACATCATAATTCTCCATTAGATTGTAACTTTAATCATTTGAAATTAGTTGCAGAAAAAAGAAAGGGATTTGTGTCAACATTTGAGTTTGTTTGCAAAATGTGCAACAGTAAATTAAGTTTACAGAATTGTAAAAAATCCAATAATAAAAAAGAATTTGATCTCAACGAAAATGCGGTAAGTGGTGTCATGTCTATAGGTGCAGGATATGCGGGTTTAGAACAAGTGTCTGCTTCACTTGAAATACCTTCTATGTCGGATCATTTGTATGCCAAGTGTCATGCAAGAGTATGTGAACTATGGGAAACGGCAAAAGAAAAATGCATGGAAGAAGCAGCAAAAGAAGAGTACGATATAGCTGTTCGAGATGGAAATGTTACTGCAGATGGAGTACCTATGATTACCGTGGTTGCTGATGGATGTTGGTCTAAAAGATCATTCAAAAAGAATTATAACGCTTTGTCGGGTGCTGTTGTAATTATTGGTTACAGAACAAAAAAAGTCCTTACATGGCAGTAAAAAACAAATATTGTATGATTTGTGCACGGTCTGAGAACAAAAAAAATCCAACTCCCGATCACACGTGTTTTAAAAATTACGAAGGATCCTCAAGTGGTATGGAATCCGTTGCAATAGTCGAAGGCTTTAAAAATTCTTTACCAAATCAGGGCTTGATTTATTCGAAGTTAATTGCTGATGGGGACTCCAGCACATACAAGAGCATATTAGAAACAAAACCTTACGGAACATTTTTGGTGGAAAAAATTGAATGTACCAATCACCTATTGAGAAACTTTTGCACAAAACTTGAAGAGTTAACAAAGAACACTTGCTATTCAATTAAATATCGCAGACTTCTTGGAAAAAATATACTGCGCTTACGTAGATCAGTTAAAGGGGCTGTCAAACATATAAATTCCAAACATGCAAATTTCAATCAAAAAGTAATTGACCTAAAACAAGATCTAATAAATGCACCAACCCATGTTTTTGGAAATCACGAATTATGCAAACCTTATTTTTGCCAAAAAGTCGATCAGAATGAACAAAATTTTGTTGCTGAAATGAAGTCTAGCAATATTTTTACTGCTATCATGAAAATCATGTCCAGACTAGTGAACAACGCAAAAAGCCTAATACATGATGTGAATAGTAATATCGCAGAAGTATTTAACAGCATTATTGCAAAATTCGTGGGTGGTAAACGAATTAATTATTCAAGCCGCCAGTCTTATACAGGTCGCTGTGCTGGCTCAGTTGTATCATTCAATTCCAAAGAACCACAATCGTATATTTGCAAAAAGATTTTGATGCGAAGTCCTAATTGTATTGTAAAAAGGTTAGAGATTAAACGTAATAAAAAACGAATTGCAGATTCTCGACGGAGACTATCAAAATCTTTTGTTGTAAAAAAGTGCACCAACAAAACCAGTGACAAATATTATGGCGACTCTTGTCAAAAGCCTGATCTAGAGCAAGCTGACTTTGACTTTGCCAAATCAGAACACATGAAAAAAATTCGTCTTTCTGATGAGGATCGCCAGTCTCTTGAAAAAAGAACAGTTCTGCAAGGAGATTCAATTGAATGGCACCAAGAGAGAAAGTTACGTCTCACTGCTTCTACCTTCGGAAAGGTATGCAAAAGAGGCCTTATAAAATGTGCGCCTCTAGTAAAAAGTTTAGTTAATGTAACGAGTGATCTAAGCTACGTAAAATCCGTTCGTTATGGAAAGGAACACGAACATATTGCATTAGAACAATTGGCTGAAGTACTAAAACTCGACGAAGAAGAAAAGTTCAATGAAATACATACATGTGGATTATTCGTCGACCATGAACTGCCATTTTTGGCGGCAAGTCCAGACGGATTAGTAGGTGATAAAATTATTGAAATCAAGTGTCCATATTCTTCTAAGGACATTACAGTCGCAGAAGGTATAGCACAAAAAAAAATTCGTTTCTGGAATCAAGAGAAGAATGGGAACTTGGTCATAAATAAACAACATGATTGGTTCTACCAGGTGCAAGGTCAGCTCCACATTACCAAAAAAGGAATATGTTTATTTGTTGTGTGGACAGAAAAAGATTTGAAAATAGAAGCAATTAAAAGAGACGACGAATTCTGGAAGAACTGTATGGAAACAAAATTAACAACATTTTACTTTGATTGCTTACTACCAGAAATACTCGATTCAAGGCTGGACAGAAAAATGGAAATTCGAGAGCCACAATATATTTTAGACGCCATACACGAGAAAGAGTCGGCAAAACGGTAAAGAACTATGCAATCTGCGATTGCTATGCCAGAAGCAAAGCAGAAAAAGGTCAAAAGTTAAACTTTTGTAAGTTTAAAAAAAAATGGGCTTAAAAATAGAAATAAAGAAATAATTTCATTAATCGACTTGAAATACCTTTGAAACAGGACAGTTACTAAAGAGTATATTGTTTTGAAGTGTCGGTGTCTTTTTGTGTACTATAAGAGCCTATAAATCCGACTCGAAAATATACTTTTTAGCATCTGTCTTGTGACTTAGGTGGTTGAAGACGGGTTATTAAATTATTTCCTAATTTCATTATTTTATCGATTTAATCTCATAAGAAAGCTCAAAGTCACGCAACGACCTATGGAAAGGGCTATGCTTGGAATTTCTCTACGAGACCGAATCAGAAATGATGAGGTCCGTAAACAAACGAAAGTCGTCGACATAGCCCACCGGATGAGTAAGTTGAAGTGGCAGTAGGCGGGGCACATAGCACGCAGAACTGATGGCCGATGGGGCCGAAAAGTTCTGGAATGGAGACCACACATCGGCAAGCGCAGCGTAGGACAACCAGCCACAAGATGGACAGACGATCTCATACAAGTGGCAGGAAGACGCTGGATGCAAGTCGCTTCCGACCGGTCTTTTTGGAAATCCATGAAGGAGGCCTATGTATCATTTGTTCCACTAATTATCAAAGTATTACCAATCTAAATGTCTTGTAAATGATAATATCAATTACTTAGCGTCGCAATGAATTGCATCGTTGAATCATTCTTATCTAAAAATATTATTAGCCTATATCTTAAAATTATTAAACTGATTTTGATTAAACTTGCACTGTTCCTAAGTTGAAAAATATATAATCCAACCAAAAACAATTATTATCGATATCGAGAAAACATACCTCGCAAGTTTGGCCCATTTTTTGTCCTGAAATTAGTACTGAAAGTGGATTTTCAGTGAAAAATGTCCATAGAAAATTGGTCAACTTCAGTCATCGATATCTCGGCCGCCATCTTGAAATATCGAAATGTCGGATTTTTCTGACATACCTGGGTCCTTCGACAACGCGATGCCGTTGAGAACGTGTCTCTAGCATGCGCCCAGTTGGCTGCCGACTTTTTTGCGCAGAGGTCGAAAAATGGCCGATTTTCGGGAGGCTATAGCTCAGCCGCCATTTTGAATTTCGAACATGCAAAATTTTTTTTCTTAATTGGATCAACCAAAAAAAATTCTATCAAAATTTGATCCAAATCGGTCGGTAAACAACACAGATAGCATATTTGTATGAGAGAACGCGTTCGAAATTAAAAAATCGGCTTCATAGAATGGCTGTAATTCGTACCTTCTCTACACTTTTCTCATACAAAATTTTTCTCTAGAACCCACCGTTTCCGAGAAAACATATAGATGATTAATCAGTCAGTCAGTCAGTCAGTGAGTGAGTATACCGTGTTGTAGCTTTATATTATTATTTATATGTAAAATAAAAATGTGTAAAATCTGGAAAAAGGTCTCTAATCGTTATTCTTGAATATTTTCAATAAAGTTATCTGAAATCGTATTTGCTGTTTTATTTTTTAAATATTGGCAGTTTGAGCGGGTGGCGGTGGCGGGGTTATCGGCACACCTTCTGCGCGCGGGTTGTAATCGGCGCACTGGCCCGACCACGGCCGCTCACGCACACATACACAGACCGCATAGAATACCTAAAATTGATTAGCGCCGAAAGCTCGGTGCACTCTTAAGCAACGTACTTGTAAACTGTGCTTTGTCCATAATAGGCATCTCTATGTTGACATTTTTTGTTTAGTTATGAAGCTCAAGGTCTAGCCGTAGTATTTTTTCTTTCCATACTTTAAAAAAAAAGTATTTGAAATAAAAAGAGATATGTTTTTTGATACTATCCCTTTTTAATGAAAATTATCACTATTTGTCGCTGTGTACCACATGTCACAGCCAAGCAACAGCGTTTAAACATGCCTTAAAAGTTCTGAAGTATGCTCAGTGGTGGGGGGAGTGGTTGCAGGACGGCGGCGCAGCAGAGAAACAACAGGAACGGTTGATCACATTTTAATTAATACATCGTTAAGACTCCAGTCTCTTAACTCCCTTATTCTAGAATAAGACTAGTGTAAGACTAGTCTTACACTAGCTTATATATAATAATCCTACGTGCTTTGGGAGGAGTTGTCTATATTTCAGATACGTGAAGGCATGTGGCGTGATGATGTTATTTGCCTATCACAGTTCTTTACGACTATATTGTCGACTCTCGTGTACCTTGTCAGTGCCTCTACTTGTGCACGTGGTGTTTGTGTGACGCTGTGTCGCTGCCCGGGCAGGGCTACTTTCGTCTATCTACAAGTCGCGGCACATAACTCTAGCGCTGACCATTTGGTCCGCGCATTAAGAAAGAGATAGATGTATACAGAAGAGATAGCGGCGTCCCCTTCGATACCCAATTTTTGACCTCTGCGCATAACGGTCAACGCTAGAGTTACGTGCCGGGATTTGTAGTTAGTTCTTGTACTGACTTGTGTACGTGGTGTTTGTGTGACGCTGTGTCGCTGTTTTCGTATATCTTGTTAGTTCTTCTACTGACTTGTGTACAGTCACGAGCAATGATATGTACACAACACTGTCACATTTTCTAAAAATTCTTACTTAAAACTATCAAGAAAGAAGTGTACGACAAATTTGTCCTAAATTATGTAACCAATGGTTAGATAATTTAGGACAATTTGTTGTACACATGTGCAGTACAAAACAAAAGATGTACGTCGTACAACATGTGACAGTGTATATATATATATATATATGTTATTGCTCGTGACTGTACACATGGTGTTGATGTGACGCTGTGTGTCCCCGGGCAGGGCTGGCGCGCGAGGAGGCGCTGGGCGCGCGCTACCTGCTGCCCGCCTCGGCCGCCGCCGTGCGCGCCTGCTACGAGCGCGCCGCCGTCGCCGCGCACGTCGACGGTATGTGCCTAGCTCGCTGCATACACACACACACACACACACACACACACACATACACACACACACACACACACACACACGCTTTACAGTGAGTTTTTATCTCCAAGTTCGCAAAATGACACTGGCCACTAGCAACAATTTCAATATAAATTTCAATTAGTAAAGATTTCGTTTTTTATTTTCCTTGTAGGTGTAGTATAAAGCACTATGTATCACTCGAGAGAAACTGCGATTCCCGATCTCAGGTGTTTTAAAGCCCTCGCCTACGGCTCGGGCTTCAAACGACACCCTCGACGGTGATCGGTCACTTTCTCCTCTCGGTGAACAATGTACTGTTGTTGCGGCCGTCAGATCTTGATAATGTTCTAGTTACACAAAAGTAGAACAAGCACCGCTCGCCTCCCTCCCGCAGCGCTGCACGCGGAGCTGCCCGTGCTGCTGCGCGCTTGCGCGTCGGCGGGCGCTCCGGCGGGCGCTCCGGCGGGCGCTCCGGCGGAGCGGCGCGCGGACCTGCGGCGGCTGCACGCGCTGCTGCGGCCGCTGGGCGCCGAGGCGCTGCGCCCGCTGGTGGCCGCCGCGCACGACCAGGCCGCCGCCGACGGCCGCGCGCTGCTCGACGAGCACGTGCCGCCCGCAGAGGTACGCCCCCGCACGCGCGCCAAGCACGCGCCCGCTACTCGAGTACGTACAGCCTAGGGTTGTTGAGGAACTTGTTATAAGGAAAGGATTCTTTTAAAGTCGATTTTCAGGAAGAGGACGACGGTGTGGAATCTGGCAGACTGAGAGGAAGAGGATGCTAAAGACGAAGAACGCTAGAAATGAAATTATTTACCTACATGTTTCCATCTCTGTGTTCCTTTAACTACTTAATACGGCGAGACTTCTCTCTCTCTCTCTCTCTCAAAAACATTTCGTTACAACAAAACTTATAACTCTCCTTCCTCTTAAATTCCTCATGAGGAAGAGGAAGAGGATTTTTTTAAATCAATTTTGAGGTAGAGGATGAGGAACCTCAAAATATGAGGAAATTCCTCATTTTGAGAAACAGGAAGAGGAATCCTTATCAACCCTACTTTCGACAGCACTCGTGCATGCTTGGCCACAGTTTTGCTTGCGCATGCCGACTTATACACTGAACACCGCGTGTACAATCCGTTTTTTAATTCTATATATAAAAAAAATGTCGCGGTGTTACCGCTATAAAAGCTATAGGTTAACTCGGTAGATTTTTTTTACCGTGAATAGAAGACTCATGTCACCAAAATCCTTATCACATCAAAGACATTAAAATTGGTGTCCGTATAGTTGGCTTTCACATGGTCGATTTGAGTAATTTCAAGTATGTGACATAACTGTGTATTAATAGTGCCTAATAGTGCTACATGGCACAATTAACTAGGAAAAATATTTCCTGAGATATTAAGGCGACTTACTGAGGCAGCCAACTAGACGTCTAGTTAGCAGACACATCACGAACGGCTGTATATCGAGTTATGATTTGTATGCCAGATAATTGTGTGCTAATAGTGCTCCCTACATGCCAAGTTTCCAGAATAGTGCTTCAATACAAGCTGAGAAAACATACCCTATTGTTGAGGCAGCCAACTAGACGCTTTTTCTTACCATGATTTCTTCGTAACGGCGTAGAGATTTAAAACAAAAACTATACCAAATAACTGTGCGTTAATAGTGCCTCTTAATGAAACACAAATGCCCCCGAATCACCTATGCGTTTAGCCAAGAAATTAATGCAAACTTTTATATACATTACGGCTCTGGTACATGTAAGGACAAAAGTGAAAAAATAGTATCAATGAGCAAATATGGCAAGGACTAAAGTATCCGGAGTTGGTTCAACGCTTTTAAAAAAGTTAGCAAGAGGGTGGTCTCGGTAATTTGCCTGTTGCGTATTGGGACACTGCACACCCGGTTTTTTGAGATTTCCGTTCATTTCCAAAAATATAGCGTGGCCATCTGCCATCCTGTAAATACTGTGTAAAATGTTGTATGTTACTGAAAATACCTAATCATACTTTATTGTATTCTTCACACATCTTGTGTACGTCTTGCATGCAAAGTCCACAAAAATGAAGTTTCCTTTTTACTTACTCTCTTTTATTGTTTTATTTTTTTAAAACTCATGTCATATCAAAACGTGACTTTGGCAGGATTAGTTGACAGCAGCATATTGCCAAAATGCCAAAAAATTAATTGAATTGAATTATTACACACGATTCAAAACCTCAGAATATCCTTATTCTGAGTTCACATTAAGGAGTTGACATTAATATATTGAAGAGCAATTTAAAAAAAGTTATAATGTTATACTAGTTAGTTCTTGAAGTTAGAACTTGTAAATAATAAGTACAAACTATACTTTCAGACTGATTAAAATAAACACTTGTATGAAAAATAATAAAATAAAAAATAATAAACTCACGCCCGTTATCCCCGAAGGGGTAGGCAGAGGCACCAGTCTCTAGAACTGGACCCACGTTTTGCCGAGTTTATTAGGTCCCAAACGTGACAAGTGGCAAGCCTGTCGCCGTTATCCGGGCACAATTTATCAGCGAATGGTGTTGCTGTACAAACAAATGTACGTAACTAAAAGTCATTGGTACATGCGTGGTTCGAACCCAGACCCTCATGATCGAGAAGCAAGGGTCAACCCCACTACGCCACCACCGCTTGTATGATTATGATTATTACTATTCTGTGACGATTTGCTTTCTGTGCGATTTGTGTATAATACACATAAAAATAAGATTAATTTCTGTTCGTACGGTAACTACTCCACTTAGTTAATTTTTCAAGTATCTGGCAATATACTGTTAGGCGCATATATTTTTTCCTCAGAAAGGATTTGTTCTTTTATCACTTAAGTCATTTTGGCTTATTTGCTTTTTTTTCTACGTGGCGTTTAGTTAAAGTGCCTATTAGGTACATTTTATTTTAATTGTTACTGAGCATCGTGTTGTGACTGAAATGTTACTAGTTTTCTAAACATATTTACATTTTGTATTGATTATAATAATAAATTATTAAGATAATATTATTATAATAATGAATAGGACTAAATACTTAAATTTGTGATCTCAATGTTCTTAAAACACATAGTATATACTATATTGTGATATACGAGTAGATTTATAATACCTAACTTATCCAGATACTGTGTACCTGTTGCTTTGTTAAAATTAATAAAACTTAAGACAGTTTAAGTGCATTTTATTTACATTCTTTAATAAAATATCCAATTTTCTATAAAAATTTAATTCAGGTCAAAGTTACAGAAAAAAAATTAATATTTAGTTGGTTTTGCCTCAACTTCCACATGTTTTTTATTTTGTTAGGGCAACTTTTATTCTAATATAAATTCTAAAAAAAGATATGTATTATATTTTTACCTTCCTTCCTTAATCAAAGCTTGTCGGTTAGTCAATTTTTTCCATCTCTACTTTTACGGAAAATCTTTAAAACTAAGCATTTAAGAGTGTAGGACGCTGTGGGTAGACTCTTCGAAAATAGAGTTAGAATTACAGAAAAACGAACGAGCGAAGCCTTCGACACTAACTAGTACAACATTACGCCGAAGAGCTCGCGCTATCGCACGCCTAGTTAAAAAAGTATTATATCTCAGAAACTACAAGATATACCTAAAAGAACTTAATCTCCTAATTAAAAAAAAATATATTTTTTAGGTAATCAGCCATAACATAACATACCTATTCAGTGAAAATTTCGACTGGTTACTGCTAACTTACAACCTTTTAAAGGTTGGATAGGGAAAGACAGACAGTGAAGGCAGAGTAGATAAAAAAAGTCTCGATAGGCACCCTGGGAACAACACCCTAAAACCAGGAACATCCCACTAAAGCGGGTCATCTGGACATACGGTACAACATTTGAAATATTATTCTCCTTTTGAGCTTCGCCACCGCAGTCGTACACAATTTGTGAGGGAGAACGTAAACGAATACCGTGTCTTGTTTATCATTAGCCCACTATTGACCACCAATGCCCAAGACACGCAGTGTACGCAGCGCAGCCTGCTTTGGAGCAACTAGCCACTAAGTGGATGGCAGTGAGTGTAATAATAACTTTTCTGCTTGACGGTATCATATAATTGTTGCAAACAATTTTCACCCTAATTGCGTTTTCATAAGACTTCATTTTAATTGATTCCAAAATTATTGTTTAGTACGTAGCAGTTCGCATTAATTTCTTGACGAAACGCATAGGTGTTTCGGGGACATTTGTGTTTCACTAAGAGGCACTATTAACGCACAGTTACTTGGTATAGTTTTTGTTTTAAAACTCTACGCCGTTACGAAGAAATCATGGTAAAAAAAAGCGTCTAGTTGGCTGCCTCAACAATAGGATATGTTTTCTCAGCTTGTATTAAAGCACTATTCTAGAAACTTGGCATGTAGGGAGCACTATTAGCGCACAATTATCTGGCATACAAATCATAACTATATACAGCCGTTCGTGATGTGTCTGCTAATTAGACGTCTAGTTGGCTACCTCAGTGAGTCGCCTGAATATCTCCGGAAATACTTGTCCTAGCTAATTGTGCCTTGTAGCACTATTAATACACAGCTCGGTGGCATACTTGAAATTACTAAATTCGACCACGTGAAAGCCAACTATACGGACACTAAAATTGAATTACTCGTAAGAACAAAGTCTAAAAAAAAAACACCTGCGTAGCATACACAATTTAACTTGGAAGTAAAATGGAGTTATTTGGTTTTTACGTACTAGCAACATTGGAGATGTCAACGTGACAATATATTTCTTTTTGCATTGAATGAAAAAACAAACTATAGTTGATAAGACGGTAGCATGCGCAAACCCCAAAGCTTGCCTTGATGGTTTTTAAACTTGCTTAAAATTCTGGCATGCACAGACATACTTGTACAAACTTGTCTGCGCGCGTGGTTGGGCGTTCAGTGTTCGAGCCGACTTCGAGCCATTTTGTTGTCCACTTTGATCGTTTACGCTTCGAATTTTAATTTTTCTTTTTTTTTACTAGCAATCACGTGAAAAATATTAGCAGAAGAAATAGCTCTTCATTGGGAAACATTGTTTCTACTCAAGCGATGTCGAATGTGGCTTGCGCGAACTAAACTGTGCAGTGTGGTAGAGACGTCCGTGTTCAGTCTTTTCATGCGAGAAGCATGCTTAAGCAAAACTGGTCAAGCATGCACGTGTGGCAGCCGCTTTAGCGCGTCAACGCCCCGCGCGGGTGTCGGGCGGCAGTCGTCGACGTTGGTCGACGCTTGCAGTCCTGCCGCGACCGCCATTTTGTCAGTCAATTTAAGAGTGCGCGAGCGTCGCGACTCGCGCATCCACAACTGCAAGCGTAAACACCAGTCGACGACTGCCGTCGACGCGCTAACAACTCCCGTCGAAGCCTGCAGTTGGCACGTGCCGTTCGTATGTAAGGGCCCTAAAGGTCATAGCCTACTTACGCGACTCTGCTGCCACTTGGCAAAAATAATATCATTCAAATATGAGCTTTAAATATTGCTCTTTAGATATGTTTTACATTGGCCGATCGGTTGTCAGCTAATTTATGATGCCAATGTAAAATATATCTAAAGAGCCCATATTTGAATTATATTATTTTTGCCGGGTGGGAGCAGAGTCGTGTAAGTGGGCTACGACCTTAAGCCCGGCTCGTTCGCTTCTTCGCTTATTGTTCGATGCCATAATGATAGTAATTAAAAAGTGCTAAAATTGCTATGTAATACAGTCATAACCTAACGTCTCCCGAATATAAAGCCAACACAACCTGCGCAGGCGCACACGCACTTCGTGCACGCCGTGCTGCAGCTGCACGACAAGTACTCGGCGCTGTTCGCGGAGGTGTTCGGCGGCGCGCAGGCCTTCAGCGGCGCGCTCGACAAGGCCTGCAGCGCCGTCGTCAACGCGCCGCGCCCCGCGCGCGCGCCCGAGCTGCTGGCCAGGTACTGCGCACTGCCGCCGCCCGAATACTGCGCGCCCGAGCTGCTGGCCAGGTACTGCGCACTGCCGCCGCCCGGCTACTGCGCGCCCGAGCTGCTGGCCAGGTACTGCGCACTGCCGCCGCCCGGCTACTGCGCGCCCGAGCTGCTGGCCAGGTACTGCGCACTGCCGCCGCCCGAATACTGCGCGCCCGAGCTGCTGGCCAGGTACTGCGCACTGCCGCCGCCCGAATACTGCGTGCCCGAGCTGCTGGCCAGGTACTGCGCACTGCCGCCGCCCGAATACTGCGCGCCCGAGCTGCTGGCCAGGTACTGCGCACTGCCGCCGCCCGAATACTGCGCGCCCGAGCTGCTGGCCAGGTACTGCGCACTGCCGCCGCCCGGCTACTGCGCGCCCGAGCTGCTGGCCAGGTACTGCGCACTGCCGCCGCCCGGCTACTGCGCGCCCGAGCTGCTGGCCAGGTACTGCGCACTGCCACTGGCCGGCTACTGCGCACAGTCACTGGCCGGGTCAGCGGGTAATACGCGCAGCTGCTGACGGGTCAGCGTTTAATACGCACACAGCTGTTGACGGGTCTGCGGATACTGCACCACCAGCCTCCGACAGGGCTTGCAGCATCCGAGCTGCTGGCCAGGTACTGCGCTCACCCACCGACAGCTCCGCAGGTATTAAACGCACAGCTGCTGACAAGTCTGTAGTACTCTAGTACTGCCCTGTAGGACAGGTACTCCTATTGCAAACCAAGTATTCATTCTGCAACCCAGGTATAATAATCCAGACACTCCCTTGCATCTCAACAACCGCTCAAGGACCACTTTTTTGGACTTACATTCACAGTGTAACGAAAAAATAGCGTAAAACATGTACTCACGAAAAAAAGAAAAAAAAAGGCGGTATGAGCTGAAGCTCTTAGCCTTTTCCATAAGGGAAAAAATATTACAAAAAAAAAGAAAAAAAAACAGCGTTTCGAAGTGACAGAAGCGGAATGTAAGACAAAGTCCCCTCGCCGCAGGTACTGCGACGCGCTGCTGCGGCGGCGCGGGGGCGGGGCGGGCGGGGGCGGGGGCGGGGGCGGGGGCGGGGGCGGGGGCTGCGCGGGGGCGGAGGGGGACGCGGACGCTGCGCTTGCGCGCGCCATCACCGTCTTCAAGTACATCGACGACAAGGTGCGCCTTTTTCTTTTTTTTTTTCCTTTCGCCTTACGGATATAACCAACTAATAATTTAACATTTGTGTAGGGAAGAGCGGGTGATCATGCTCTTCCACTATAAAGGGAAATCTCCCGCCAGGCAAATCGTATGCCTGGGGACGGCCGGTCCGACTGTTGTTTGTTGGACGTTGTATTTATGGTATGTCAATGGGTAAACTTTGATTGCGCGATGCAGAAATGTTGGAGTTTTTAGTGCGCGCGCAGACTTGACATGTGCTCGCCACATTTGTTTAAAAGTTATAAAAGGACTACAACTGATTTGAGGGAACAATTTTGCGGTACTTAAAAATAAAATAATTGCTGGTAAATCAAGAACATAAGAAAATTCCGCAGAGATACCTAGATTTTAATAGAAAAACGTGGCTAAATAATGAGATATTTTTTTATTCTTACGTCATCGTACAGTTTGTAACACCGCACTTACGGCAACTTATAACAATTTACAAAACTTACGTTACTGTGTAATTTGTGATAGAATACTTACGTTAATGTGTAGAGGTTCTTTGTAATTGAAACAATCATCATCGTATTTTTTTAATAATTGCAATCTTTCATAATAATAGAGCTCATCGAGCACTTCCGCTTGAGACCTTCCGAAAGCAATTAAATTACAAACTCGCTGTAATTTCATTGCTCCATCAAGAAAATTATTTATCCAATACATTTTTCAGGCATTAATAATGTATATGTGAGTGGTTGACCAAAAAGGGACCTCAAGGGAAAATAATTGATTTCGAGAAAATCGCGTTGGAAATTTCGTGTATAGACAGGTTTCGACTCGGCTCGGCTCACAAAAAAAATCATAAAAAAATAACTACGGCACCTAAAAATATTCTGGTTAGACCAAAACAAAGCTAAAATACCACAGATTCAAATAATCAAAATAAAATAACCCCTCCAAAAAGGGTCCTGGAGGGTTTCCAATCCCTCCAGGTCCCTTTTTGGTCAACCACTCACATATTATGTTCATATCCTTGTTACAACGTGTGTGAAGTAAGCGCTCACTGGGGGGTGGCTGGTGTTCCAGGACGTGTTCCAGAAGTACTACGCGCGCGCGCTGGCGCGCCGCCTCATACACCAGCTGTCCGCCAGCATGGACCAGGTCTGACAAAAAAATATATTAAAACAAACATTTACACACAGGCACATACATTGCTTCTGTACACGGAAGGTGTTAGGGGGGTCGCAAAGTAATATACTACTACTAACCTTAAGGGTTGGGGGATGATTCTCAGAAGAGGAACCTATAAAAGGTGCGCTAAGATAGGTTTTGGTCAGTCTGGCTAGGTACTTACGTTTATTCAGCAGCGCGCATCAGCTCAGCGTATCAGCTCAGCGTGAATCCAGGATGGCACCAAGTTTAGTAGGCACAGCACAAGCAGTGGAAGCGTTGAAAGTCAGGAGAAAGTCCAGGGGAAAGCACTATTTCCGCAAAAAGCACATAAAACACAGGAACGTGCGCGCGTCCCGGCGATCCAAGGGCAACCGTTCCGTTTCTAGTCGCGAGGCGGCGCTTTCGTACCAAGCCATGTCTGTCAGTCAGGGTGTAATGGACGGGAGCTAAACAAGGGAAGTTTCTTAAGGTCCTTAAGGGATGAAGGAGGGCACTACAAATTTAGAGCTATAATAAAATAGGATCTATCTAATTCATAACTTTTCTTAACAGCTTCTGGCCCCACATTAGGATACCCTGTGTCGTGGAGACCAGAACGTAAGGAATTTACATTCTGTTTGTACGGGCCAACCCGAACAGTTTAATAGTATAGAGGAATTGCTTGTCAGCAATTCTGCGAGGCCGCGTACCTCAGTTTTCACGTAGCGTGTAATCGCTAGGTAAATTAGTTCACGACGTATAGCCGGTCCGTTCAGACGGACATGCGTCGCATCCTCATTATCAGTTCATCTCACCCTTCATATTAGTCCTAGTTACTATTGACTTATCAGTTATAAGTATGCGTTCGTATCATTTATCAGACATTAATGTATCCCCGTACACTGTTTGTTGCATGACAATGTACTTATAATGTCATCACACCACAGAGTCGCCCTACAGTGATGGTGCACCCTATATTCGTCCCACTATAGGGCACAGACTTTCTCTCAGAGATAGTATGGGCTTAATTGTCACGCGTGCCCACCGCAGGTTGGTGCTTTCGTGCCCACCTCGAGGTATGTGAACACCTCAAACACTTCACGATGTTTTCCTTCACTGTTGGCGAGTTGTATAGCTTATAACTTTACAAATGTACGTAAATTAAAAAATAGGAGCCTCACGTTCTGGATTCACACGTACGCGATTTCTATTTGTTTTAAGTGGCTAGTTTGACCACTTCCATCGGTTTCCGAAGTTAACCGCGCGTGTGTCCGCGGCCTTTGCAGGAAGAGGCGATGATAAACCGTCTGAAGGCGGCGTGCGGGTACGAGTTCACCAACAAGCTGCATCGCATGTTCACGGACGTGGCCGTCAGCGCGGACCTGGACTCCAAGTTCCAGCGGTACCTGCAGGAGCGGAGCCTGCCCGCCTCGCCCGCCTTCAGCGTGCAGGTAGGCTCACCTGGACCCCAGCTCCCGGTATTTGCAGGGGCGGAGCCTGCCAGCGTCGCCATTCTTTAGGAAATTAATTACAATACTTGTTTTTTTTCTGTGTGCAATAAAAATGGGCGGGAGATCTGGCAAGGCGGGAAGACGGCAGGTATACCGGGGCAATCACAGAGCAGTGGCCGAGAACAGGACGACGGTCAGTGGGCAGACCTGCGGCCCGACGGTCGGACGATGTCGTCGTGTCGGCGGAAGGTCCGTGGATGGGAATGGCGAGGGATCGTGTGAAATGGCATTTGCGGGAAAAGGGCTATACTCAGCAGCGGGTGGCGGTAGGTCGTCGTCGATGACGATGATGAATGAGAAACACCAATCTGATTCCAACGTAACGCTCGTTCGCTGGAGCTGTACTGTCTTGTTTATTACGTCACTCGCAATATCCAATGTCACTTTGGTCTTCCCAAACAAGTGCCGCACGCGACATGCTTTCTTTAGGTCACATATCGTCAGTTAAGTTCTAACAGTGCGTAAGTAAAAAACGTCAACTTTACAGGAGAGCGAAAAAACTGTCTAAAATTTCTATTAGCTACATTAGAGGTGTACATTATTTGGGAAAGGTATTTAAAATCAACTTATCGAAGATAAAATAACATCGATAGATAAGATGGGTCGGAAAGGAGCGCGCCACTTTTCTTCATCCGATGGCATCGAAAGGTCGAAACGGCTAAAAAGGAGTTAACTGACGATATCACGTTCCACTGGCCGCAGGTGCTGCAAGCGGGGGCGTGGCCGCTGGGCGCGGCGGGCGGGGGCGGGGCGGGGGCGGGGGCGGGGGCGGGGGCGGCGGCGGGGGCGGGCCCGAGCGCCCCGCCGGCGGCGCTGGAGCGCTCGGCGCGTTTGTTCGAGGCGTTCTACCGCGACGCGTTCAGCGGGCGGCGGCTGGCGTGGCTGGCGCACCTGTGCCACGGCGAGCTGCGCGCGCGCCACTCGCCGCGCCTGCTGCACGTGCACGCCTCCGCGCACCAGTGCGGCGCGCTGCTCGCCTTCGACGCGCAAGAGTGAGTACGCCGCGGGCTGCGGGCCCGAGTGCGCCGGGTCCGGTGTGGCTACTTACTATAGCGCAGTCTCGATAGCGGAGATCGAAGAACCCACGCCGCGTGTACTTATAAACACTTTTTAAGTAGTATTAAAAGTATATCATTACTCGTATTAGGACTTGTATAATTGAAAAAAAAAAAAACTCCGAGAAAAAAATATTTTCGGTGCTACAGATCAAGTTGAAAGCGACGGCTAAAACACATCAGTAAATTCTTCAGAACTCGCTTCGCGATCTCCATTCATCATCATCATCATTCAGCCACTAGAAGTCCACTGCTGGACATAGGCCTCCTCCATGGATTTCCAAAAAGACCGGTCGGAAGCGGCTCGCATCCAGCGTCTTCCCGCCACTTGGATGAGATCGTCTGTCCATCTTGTGGCTGGTCGTCCTACGCTGCGCTTGCCGATATGTGGTCTCCATTCGAGAACTTTTCGGCCCCATCGGCCATCAGTTCTGACTCGGTCCCGTAGAGAAATTCCGATCATAGCCCTCTCCATAGCTCGTTGCGTGACCTTGAGCTTTCTTAAGAGGCCCAGGTAAGAGACCACGTTTCAGTGCCATAAGTCATCACTGGTAACACACACTGGTTGTACAGTTTTGTTTTGAGGGATTGAGGTATATCGGAGGAAAAGACTTTTCTGAGTTTCCCAAACGCTGCCCAGCCGAGTTGGATTCGACGATTGACCTCTTTCACGAAGTTGGACCGGCCTAATTGGACTGTATGTCCTAAGTAAACGTATTCGTTTACGACTTCGAGAGTCGAGTTCCCCACTGTTATTGGGGTGGGCACAACACGGGCGTTCGACATGCCCTTTGTTTTGTCCATGTTCATTTTAAGGCCCACCCGTTGGGAGACTCGACTGAGGTCTTCGAGCATTATGCCGAGGTCCTCCAGCGTCTCTGCCATGACTACAATATCGTCGGCAAATCGAAGGTGACTGATGTACTCGCCATTGATATTGATGCCGCGTTCCTGCCATTCCAGAAGCTTGAAGGCATCTTCCAGTCCGTTCGTGAACAGTTTCGGAGATATGACATCTCCCTGTCTCACGCCTCTTTTCAGTGGAATTGCCTCCGAATTCTGCTCCTGTACTCGGACCGACATGGTGGCGTTGTGGTACAAGCACTTCAGCACCTCGATGTACCGATAGTCAATATGGCAACGCTGGAGAGACTCGAGCACCGCCCATGTCTCGATCGAATCGAAGGCTTTCTCATAGTCCACAAACGCTAAGCATAATGGCAAATTATACTCCTCAGTCTTCTGTATAATTTGCCGCAGCGTGTGGATGTGGTCTATGGTACTATGGCCCTTTCGGAAACCGGCTTGTTCGGGAGGCTGGAAGTCATCAAACCTGCGTTCGAGACGATTCGTCAGGACCCTCGAGAAAAGCTTATAAACATGGCTCAGAAGCGAGATGGGTCGGTAGTTCTTCAATAGAGTGTTATCCCCTTTCTTGAAGAACAGCGTCACCACGCTTCTGTTCCATGCTTCTGGCGTTGTTCCTTCGAGCACGACGGAATTGAAGAGCCTCTGAAGGACTTTAAGTACCGGTGTTCCACCCGCTTTCAGAAGCTCTGAAGTAATTCCGTCCTCTCCTGGTGCCTTGTTATTCTTAAGCTGTTTCAGGGCCATCCTAATCTCGTACAGGCTGATGTCCGGGATATCTTCGGTATAATGTCGGGTCAGTTTGGCTCTTGGGTCTTTGTGCAAACTGCTAACAGGTTTTGCGACTGAGGTGTATAGCTGTCCGTAGAAGCCCTCAATCTCCCTCAGTACCTCTGACTTGGTCGACGCTATACTGCCGTCCTCTCTTTTCAGCTTCGTCAGCTGGCTTTGCCCAATAGACATGTCTCTTGCGAACACTTTAGAGCCTTTGTTCCGCTCTATAGTCTCTTTAATACGTTCGGTATTAAAGGAGCGAATATCGTGCCGCGTAGACTTTGATATGTGTCTATTGAGCTGCCTATATGACTCAGCATCTCTGGAGGACTGCAGTTGCAACGAGCGACGTTTAGCCATGAGGTCGAGAGTATAGTCTGAGAGCTTTTGTGGTCTGCTCGCTCGGTTGGGTTTATAGAACCTCGAGCCCACTGTACGAACAGTTTCTACAAACCTGTTATTGGTCTCGTCCACCGATGCGGCGCTTTCCAGGCATTCGAAGCGATTTGACAATTCGAGTTGAAAGTTCTCGGGGTTTTGGATATGGGCACGAGTAGGTCGGAGCGTGGACTTCATGAGACGGGACCTCTCAAGTTTGACATTGATATTCAATGTGCCTCTTACCATTCGGTGATCGCTTCCGGTTTTCACCATGTTGATCACAGAGACATCATTGAATATCTGTCTCTTGGAGGTCAGGATGAAGTCTATCTCGTTTCTCGTGGAACCATCGGGACTCAACCAGGTCCACTTCCTGTGAGGTGGCTTCTGAAAGAAAGAGTTCATCATAAAGAGTCCCTCTTTCTCCAGGAAGTCGGCCAACCTCTGTCCCCTAGCTCGCTTCTTTTGCCCAGCTTCGCATTGAAGTCCCCCATGACCACATTAAAATAGGTCTCCGAGGTATGTATGGCCCTACTAATGTCCTCATACATCGCCTCTACCTCCTCATCGGAGTGTGACAAGGTCGGCGCGTATACCTGAATGACCTTCAGCGAATACCTCTTAGATATTCTGAGTATTAGGTATACCACCCTGCTCGACACACTATCGATGGCCAAAATGTTGTTCACGAGGGACTTGTGGACGAGAAACCCGACACCACCCTGGGACTGTCGCTCGCCCTCCCGGTAGTAGAGCAGGTTACCGGATTTCAGGGTTATCGTGTCCTCGCCCTCTCGACGGACTTCAGATAACCCTAGGATATCCCAGTGTAACCTACCCATTTCCTCTTCCAGCTCAATTAGCTTTTCTTCCGTCCTCATTGTGCGAATGTTGTGTGTTACCAGGGCCAGTCGTTTTCGCTGTTCGGGGTGGTAGCCGGATCTCTGCCGGAGATTCTTAGCACCCCTTGCTCCGCCGTTACCGTGGCCGCTACCGTAGCCAGAAATAGCGGAGCTGCCGGGGACTGGGGGCCTGGTTTTTTTATGTACTGCCATGAGGGTATTTGCCATACTCGCCACGCTTGGCATGCGGGTTGGCGAGCGCAGTGAGAAGCATTTCCGCAGAAGGCGCTGCTGCCCACCTCCTGGTGATGTGTCCCTTTGCCGGTTTTTATGGCACCCACGGGCTGAGATGGGGGGGCACTATTCTAAAGCCGGCACCCCACGGCACCATTAGCGATCTCCATTAGCTCAAACATAAATTAGCACACGGACGTATTCAATGCCTTTGGCTTTGCAATTTTTTCCATACAGTAATTGTTACTAAATTTCGTTCACTCGGTCAAACCTTTTCACTTCTCAAAAACTACGTTCAACAAACTGGTTTTGCGAATGAGGAGTGAAGTAATTAAAAAAAAACAAGGTGAATAGCAGAAATTGTAATTTTAGAGGTAATTAAATGCTACACAAAAATCAACGAACTAGATTACGAAATGCAACAGAGCTTAGGTAGGCGACCGCCTGCGTCGAGCGAAGGCGAAAAAGTGAGCTCTGAGCCGGCGGCCGCTAGCCCCTGGCGTCTTCGAGGCCGGCCACAGGGGCCGTGTCCGGATTGGTGGAGGATGCCTGGCTTACTACTTTTTTTTTCTAAGTGTCGCTCGCACTTGTTTCAAATACTGGCTTTATTCGCAGTGAACAACCATCGCGTGAGCTGCAAGCCGCACTGCGGATATCGGGCGACGTGTGGCGCCGGCACCTGCGCCCCCTGCTGGAGGCGGGCTTGCTCATAGCGGAGGGGGAGGTGAGTGCAGGGGGGGGGGGGGGGCACGGGGCGCCGGCACCTGCGCCCCCTGCTGGAGGCGGGCTTGCTCAGCGGAGGGGGAGGTTAGTGCAGGGGGGGGGCACGGGGCGCCGGCACCTGCGCCCCCTGCTGGAGGCGGGCTTGCTCAGCGGAGGGGGAGGTTAGTGCAGGGGGGGGGCACGGGGCGCCGGCACCTGCGCCCCCTGCTGGAGGCGGGCTTGCTCAGCGGAGGGGGAGGTGAGTGCAGGGGGGGGGGCACGGGGCGCCGGCACCTGCGCCCCCTGCTGGAGGCGGGCTTGCTCATAGCGGAGGGGGAGGTGAGTGCAGGGGGGGGGGGCACGGGGCGCCGGCACCTGCGCCCCCTGCTGGAGGCGGGCTTGCTCATAGCGGAGGGGGAGGTGAGTGCAGGGGGGGGGGGGGGGGGCACGGGGCGCCGGCACCTGCGCCCCCTGCTGGAGGCGGGCTTGCTCAGCGGAGGGGGAGGTTAGTGCAGGGGGGGGGCACGGGGCGCCGGCACCTGCGCCCCCTGCTGGAGGCGGGCTTGCTCAGCGGAGGGGGAGGTGAGTGCAGGGGGGGGGGCACGGGGCGCCGGCACCTGCGCCCCCTGCTGGAGGCGGGCTTGCTCATAGCGGAGGGGGAGGTGAGTGCAGGGGGGGGGGGGGGGCACGGGGCGCCGGCACCTGCGCCCCCTGCTGGAGGCGGGCTTGCTCATAGCGGAGGGGGAGGTGAGTGCAGGGGGGGGGGGCACGGGGCGCCGGCACCTGCGCCCCCTGCTGGAGGCGGGCTTGCTCATAGCGGAGGGGGAGGTGAGTGCAGGGGGGGGGGGGCACGGGGCGCCGGCACCTGCGCCCCCTGCTGGAGGCGGGCTTGCTCATAGCGGAGGGGGAGGTGAGTGCAGGGGGGGGGGGGGGGCACGGGGCGCCGGCACCTGCGCCCCCTGCTGGAGGCGGGCTTGCTCATAGCGGAGGGGGAGGTGAGTGCAGGGGGGGGGGGGGCACGGGGCGCCGGCACCTGCGCCCCCTGCTGGAGGCGGGCTTGCTCAGCGGAGGGGGAGGTGAGTGCAGGGGGGGGGGCACGGGGCGCCGGCACCTGCGCCCCCTGCTGGAGGCGGGCTTGCTCAGCGGAGGGGGAGGTGAGTGCAGGGGGGGGGGGGCACGGGGCGCCGGCACCTGCGCCCCCTGCTGGAGGCGGGCTTGCTCATAGCGGAGGGGGAGGTGAGTGCAGGGGGGGGGGGGGGCACGGGGCGCCGGCACCTGCGCCCCCTGCTGGAGGCGGGCTTGCTCAGCGGAGGGGGAGGTGAGTGCAGGGGGGGGGGGGGGGGGCACGGGGCGCCGGCACCTGCGCCCCCTGCTGGAGGCGGGCTTGCTCATAGCAATGATAATTTGAGCTATTGTGATTTCATGTTCCTACACTATCGAATTAGGCAAGCCTGTGATGGTAGTGTAAATAAATAAATAATAATAATAATTTGACATCTCAATGCAATCCAATATCTGATGCTAGTACGCAAATACCAAATTACCCCAGTTTACATCCGAGTAAAAATTGTTTGTGCTACGTAGGAAAAAAAAATCTACCGAGCAAACCTATATAATTTTATAACGGTAACACCGCGTCATTTTTTTTTCATCGATTTAAAAAACGGGCTTTAGGTAGGTAATATAACTGGATGCATCGCGTCCCAGGTGGAGGAGGAGAACTGCGAGGGCGTGCTGCGGCTAAACCTGAACTTCGTGTCGAAGCGGTCGCGGCTGCGGCTGGCCGCGGCGGGGGGCGGGCCGGGGGGCGCGCTGGGGGCGGGGGCGGGGGCGGGGGCGGGGGGCGGCGCGGGCGCCGGGGGGGAGGAGCCGGCCAGCTGCGAGGACGACCGCAAGTTGTACCTGCAGGCCGCGCTCGTGCGGATTATGAAGCAGCGGAAGGTGAGTTGGGGGGAGGTTTTTTTTTTATTAATTAATTAATACTTCTTTCTCCACAGACTCTAGGTCCTTTTTTCGTTCCGATTGACTTGGTTTTTTGTCCTTTATTTGTTTCTCCATAGTACTACCACCGGGGGGGCGGTGAAAGGGGTTAAAATTTATTATCAAACCATTATATCCCCACGGAGGGGCACGGGTTTCTTCCCTGAAGAAGGTATAGGCCATACCTCACCACGGGGGCCGAGTCCGGATTGGTGGAGGCTTGTAAGACTAGTGGCTGGTACAACACTAGAGAGGGGGAGTTTCACGAATGTGACCAGCTGTGACAAGGGTGGACGGAGGGGTTACAAAATCATGTAGTTCGTGTGATGTAATTTATTAAGGCTCCTAATTATAAAAACATGAAGATTTACATACAGGTAAGGCACATACATTGCTTCTGGCCCCACATTAAGATACCCTGTGCCATGGGATCCAGAAACAGCGACGTCACAAACATGTAAACATCCATGACTTGGGGTTTTTTGTTTTGGGGACCTTTCTCATGGTAAGCAGTTTTTAAGTAATCAGCCACCAAATGAAATATTACGTCACTAAAAAGGGTGGCGAAACCACCAGATTTAGTGGAAAATTCACTAAGTTGCTAACACTAATTCTACGAGAGGGTTCCACGATCAGTTTCCCGTCAGTATTTCATCATTCACAATTGAATGACGGAACTATTTAAAATTTTTAATATTCATCGGTCCGGATCATCATTCCGTCAGTCCGTGGGTTACACGATAACTCTCCGATCATTCTGACCAGACTGATGGAGCAGGCTGACGCTAAACTGAGCGCGTTGCCGCCCTCCAAGTACTTTGACATTTAACAAGCGGAATGTAACTTCTTTACGTAGAAATGAAGTTCCGATTTGTATAATTTGCAGGTGCTGCGCCACAACGAGCTGCTGCAAGAGGTGGTGTCGCAGGCGCGCGGGCAGTTCGCGCCCTCCGTCGCCATGATCAAAAAGTGCATCGAGGCGCTCATCGACAAGCAGTACCTCGAGCGCGCGCCCGGACGCCTCGACACGTACTCGTACCTTGCGTAGACCCCGCCCGCAACATAACAAGCAGTACCCGAGGCGTGTGGCCGGACGCCTCGACACATACTCATACCTTGCGTAGCCCCGCCAGCAACATAACAACAAGCAGTACCCGGGGCGCGCGCCCGGACGCCTCGACACATACTCGTACCTTGCGTAGGCCCCGCCCAAGCAATGTAATAACAGGCTATTTGACAGATTTCTGTAAACCACCTCATATTTTTTGTTAGTATTCATGGAGTCATCAGAAAGTGGTCATTTTAAATTCCTTCGTGTATTGTCTTCTAAAGAAGCAAACGTAAATTTACTTTTGAAATAGCCCGCCGAGGCGCTATCTTGGGCAATATGGCGTCGCACACGAATTATAACGTAACTTCCCGGTAAACCAACCAATGAACGTAAGAACGAATGAATGACAGACGCCATTTTTACTGACCTGTGACGTCATCGTAGAATCGGCCAATCCAGGCCGTTTTCGAGACAATGGCTACAGATACATAATTATCAAATTTTGTCTTTTTTTTTACAAATATTTTTTTTATTTTATTAAGCAATTTTAGTTAAAATGCCTTTTAAAACTCATAATTTATATGAAGACGTATAAATCAGACTCTTTTTTTTCAAACTGTCAAAGAGCCTATTGTCACTTTGTGTGTATGAAATCAATCTGGAATCCGGGTAAGTTACTTCGGATAATATTTGAAGTACAATTAATTGTGTTGCTCAGAACTCACATGTAAAGAATTACGCCCTTTACACACTGCGACTTTTAGCATCGATGCAGTCGCAAATGGTCCACCTAGTAGCCCAAGTGTGTAAAGGTGAACCATATGCGACGGCATCGATGCTAAAAGTCGCAGCATGTAAAGGGCGTTAATGACGTTCTCAGATGGGTTAATGGTCTAGGATTTATTTTCTCTTGTTGAGTATCAAGTGAGGAACAGATACGATAAAATATATTTGTGAAGTTACATATTGATACAAGTAAAATGACAAAGTTAATGGCTGCTGCGTTACTTTGGACACAAATAATATGTACCGAATACTAACACAATCTTGTAATTATCCTTAATATTTTGTAATAATTATCTTTTGCTTTTCTATTCATCTTTGCGGTGACGGATCTTGAAAAAGCAGGACCTTATTTGTGGATCCTTCATAGTTTTTTTTGTACATTCTAACATCTTATTAATCAGTAGTTTGCCAAGCATTGCAACGGTAGTCGTGGGCAGTGAGCGTGTTAACTAATCCGAATTGATGTAATACGGCATGACATTTTACATGAGGTGAAAACCCGCGAAATATTTGAAAATCAAAATGTGGTCGTATTTAGAATTTTGAATAATTTTGAGAAAATATTTGTGTGTACAATAATTCACTCACAGCTCTATAAGCGCCTTGTAGCTAAGTCGTTAATTCTAAATGTGATTTTTTCGGTCTCATATTAACAAAGTCATAGGTAATTTGGGTCCTAGATTTCCATTGAGCGAACTGGTTGTTTGTGGTACTTCCCGCTTCCCGTATGTCCACCCTGCCCCTCGACGTCACCAACTTGTACATAGTAACTGTATCATAGTCAATTTATGTTTTCGAATTTAATATATGTAATAAAAAATATATATGTAGTCGCTGTGACGTCATATTGTCTGCACCCCCATTTCATGTCGACAGACCTGGATATTTTGTGAAAAATTATGACGTCACAGCGCGGGGGTACAAAGCCGGTGCGATAAATCGCATGCCTCCACTAAGAATGATAACGCTGTGTAGATTGATGATGTTACATAAAAATATATTATACATTAAAGCTTCTTTGTGTTTCATTTGATCAACCAAGTAATGAAGACTGTCAGTAGATAGATAACAATTTATTGCACAACCATACAACACAGTTATTGCAGTTTCCATAAATCTAAGTGATGGTATACAATTGGTCCTATCGCTCAGAGCGATCTCTTCCAGTCAACCAAAAAATATTATGATTTTTTTTTTCTCTTGAACAGTTGGCATTTTACATTTGTTTTTCAAAGCGCAACGACCTCAGAATAAGGACTAAAGTCTCAGAAGATTCTTCTGAGACTAAAGTTCTCTGATGCAATGCAACTATGAGTTCATAGATTATGTAGAGAAGAAGCTAACAAAGAAACTACATTGTTTTCAAAACAATTTTAGCAAAAAATTTACTAACAAACTTAAAAAAATTAGCATAATTGACAACCTTAATAAAACAATTTGTATCAATGAATCCTGTACATTATCGTAGAAGGTGTGAGCTCTTACTTCTTAGTGAACAGGACGTTACGGGTGTATTTACAACTAAAATGCTTAGGTTGATAATAATTATCAACCTAAGCATTTTAGTTGCAAATACTGTCGACTTTTATATATCTCTAAATCTCGTATTTGTACGAAATCCTCTTACGAGTGGCAACCCTGACAACAAACCACCACAGACTACAAATATTGCGGCCGTTGATTGTGGACTCCCTCCACGATTGCGGCAAAGAGTCTAACTTAAGAAGGAAAAAAAAGAAAAGCGCGGGAAACGTTGAAGTTGGCGGGCGTATTTTTTTGGCTCAGAATTTATAAATTAATTTAGAATAGGTTTTTAAGATCAGTTTCTTTAATTTTTGTAAATATGTTGTAAAAATTAGAGTTTATTTTATTAGTTGTGTATATAATTTCTTCATATCTGGTAAGTTTTATTGTTTTTTCTGTCTGGTCCCATGGAGGAGCCGCCCGACCCGGGGGGCACAGTCCCCTCGGTCGGCGTTAATATAACTATTCCTGTTTTTAATGAGTCTACTGGGATGGACACTGATGGCTCCATCAGGTCAGAAAAAAGAAAAAGGACAAGGGCGCAGCGCAAGGTCTGTAGACACTGTAATAAGAGGAGGAAACATCTTAAATCCAATTCAGATAGTGTGAATGTATGTGGCTGTGACAGCGACGACAGTAAAAGATCGAACGTTTTTCCTATGCCAGACTCGCAAGAAACTTCGTTGCAAGTTGACGCAGGTTCTTCTGTGTCAGGTACTCAGCAATTAACCGCTACTCCCACATCTTATGGTTAATGCACATCTTTAGGCTTACACGTGTGACCCGAATTAGATTTTAAGTTCATTAAACCACCATCGGATACACTTGTCTCTATATTCTGGACACCCTTACATTTGACACACACATGGCCATTATCTGACAAGACGTGGTTTTAAAAATATAATTAATGGTAGTGTTAAACGCCTTAGCAGAAGTAAATTGAGCATTTCTTTTGCGGATTATAACGATGCTAATTTGTTCTTGTTGGATCCGGATTTGACGAAAAATTATTTCAAAGCATTCATTCCATCCTTCAATATAACAGGGATGGGTATTGTCAGAGGAGTCCCAGCAGAATGGACCACTGAAGAGGTACTCGAAAATATTTCTGTGCCAATTGGTTGCGGTAAGGTCCTCAAAATTAGGAGGTTTAATAAATAAAGTACATGGCCCAACCCCTACATGGAAACCCTCACAGACCGTTGTGTTAACTTTTGATGGTCAAGTGCTGCCCAAAAGAGTTTTTCTATGCTACAATGCACTACCTGTTGAGCTCTACTCATATCCTACAGTGCAATGTTTTAATTGTTGCCGCTTTGGCCATACTAAGATAAAGTGCAATTCTACACCACGATGCTATAAATGTGGCCAGGCTCACTCAGGTGACTCTTGCCATATTGAGAATGATAATATTCACACATGGCTATTGGGCTGCAGTCGCGGAGGGAGTAAAACTCAATCAACGGCTGAGGTCCAAAATTGCATTTCTTTGACAGCCGTAATTAAAGTACATGGGAACCTCTTTAATAAATAAAAGGCAAATCGGTCGACCATGTCATTAATCTATGGTTTAAGTAGGTAACTTGGGCAACACAGCTAACCATTTTGGGGGCTTCCCGATAGTTAACATTTTTACGCAACTCGAATTGACCGAATGAAGGCTACGTCACGTATGAAGTATTTTTTTTTTAAGAAATCAGTGCAGTTTTTCAGAAAAATTAGAAATTAAAGAGTACGGTTTTGCTCAGACTTTTTGTTTGTGTTTGTTAATAGCCTGCGTTTACAAGCATCATATAAATTAAAAACTTGAGCTATTACATATAATAAGGTATTGTGCTTCCATAAATATAGTAAATGTTTTGACTTTTTAATAAAAGAATGTATCGATGAAACTTACTGTAACAACCATTTTTTTAAATAAATTAATAAATTTCATAAGGTATTTTCCAAAATAGCAGAATTTTCGCAGTTTTTACGAAAAGTTTAGCAGAATTTAGCAGATTTTGACCAAGTGCCTAGCAGAATGACCAATTTAAATCTGGTCACACTGAGTGTCACAGAAAAGAATCACAGAATTTATTGTCAAGTGTCAACTGTTGTCGATTGTCGAATTTGTTGATCGATTTTGGTCGCGGGAATTGGTTTTCCCTCCTGAACAGCGTAGTAGACTACGAGCAGAATGGAAACTAATGGGCGGCGCGGTCGTTTAGAGGGCGTCAACGAGGATCAGCCGATCTACTCCAGATTATTCATAGTATGTGGAAAAAACACAACCGAGGAACAACTACGTGATGATTTTAGCAAATTCGGAACAATTGAGGATTTTTACACTCCTCTAGACCACAATACAGGTGCGCACAAGGGAATCGCGTTTATCAAATTCTCTAAAACGTCTGAAGCCGCCAAGGCTGTACAAGAAATGCATCAAAAATTGACGCCAGGCCGCCAACGGCCACTCAAGGTTATGGTGGCGAGCAGCCGCTCTGACATACAGATAGACGACGGTATGGACGACCCAGACAAATACAAACGACTCTTTATCTACGTACAGAAATCTGTGACTGAAGAACAATTAGCCGAATATTTCAGCAAATTTGGACATGTTTCATCTGCAATTATACAGAGAAACCGTGACACTGACGAATCGAAAGGTTTTGCTTATATCACCTACAACAATTTCTATGAGGCTGCATTGGCTTTTGAAGGGGCTGACAAGAAATACAGGGCAATTTTTGCACAACCAAAGAGACAACGGAGACCTGAAACATCTTTTGAGTCTAACTTGAGTAGGGCATCTAATGTATCTTTGGACAATACCCTTTTGCCTATGATGAATGTCAAACCACAAGGGTACAGATCGGTTATTGTTAATTGTGCTCCATTTCTGTCTCGCTATCAAATACAAAATCTGTTTGACTTGGTCCCAGGGATGGTCAACTGTGTGTATTCTGTTGATATGGTGCGAAACTTTGGGAAAGGCCAAATTACTTACTCCAGCCCAGTATCTGCTGCCTATGCTGTCCAGAAGTTGGATGAATTTGAATATCCACCTGGACACAGAATGATGGTCAAACCAGATTACAGTAGTTTCAAACCAGAACAAAGATTAGATGCGGTACCCAGTTTTGTGCGCAACTTAAATTCTGCCATGCAAAATGCATCTAGCTCTGCGACACCAGATTTGGCTCAGTTGGCGACAGCCATCGCTGAGGCTTCCAAGTTGATAAAAACTGCCACCATGGGGATAACTGACCAGGACTTACCTGACAGCAACGACTTGAATTATTGCAGTGTTCAGTTGCCACCTCCACAACCGTTAGCTCATATTGATGCCCCAGTGGCAAAACGCTGTTTCTTGGTTTGCAGGCCGCAGCCTCCACCATTGAAAGTATTACGTGATGTCTTCTGTCGTTTTGGAGATTTGATAAATGTCTATACTTTGCCGAATAAGACAGTAGGATATGCCCGCTATGCATCAGTCCGGGCTGCAGATGAGGCTATGAAGGTTCTGCATGGGGCAGAGCTATGCGGTATTCGGGTTAAGGTGTTGGAGGCTGAGGATGAGGACAGATCAGCTGAGAAGCGTAAAAGATTTGACTAGACTGAAGTGACTACACTGACCAATATCTCTTATTGATCTAGGTGTCTATTGCTAAGGACAGACATTGTGACTTTTATTAAGAACTTTGAATAAAATCTATTGTAAACTTACTGACAGACTATCAATAATCCCTAGTAATAGAGGTGGACAACAGGACTCAATTGAATTATACTGACAGAGAGTTGAGACTGATCATTGATAGAAAATTCAATAACAGTACAGTGGCTCCTATAAAAGTAAAAGATCCTTACAATAAACAATTATAGTGTCTGAGGCGGTTATGTTCAGTTGGTAACTGTCAAGAAATTCAAAACAGAGGATGTCCAGTGTTCTTTGCAATTTGTAAAACCTCAGAGAAGTGTCTAGCAGCTTTTTTTTAGGAAAATCAGTACACTGTGACACATTTAATATTATTATTATTAAAATTCTTTATTGCACAGTTTTATTAAAAATAAAAGTACAAAGCCGAACTTAATGCTAAAAGCATTATCTTCCAGATAACCCTTGGTTATGTGGATATTTTTAATATTCACTGCTCAGTTCGCAATTTAAACTCGCTGCACTGGCTCAAAACCCATTTGGGGGAACTAAATCGATTCTCAAGTTATGTTATTAAGCTTATATTATTTTTTATTTAGATTGAAATAAAAACTGCCAGAATAATGGTCAAAACCATGTCAAAACAAGTTTATTTATCAAAACAAACCGGCGAAGTTCAAGTCAGAATCGCGCACGAAGGGTTTCGTACCATTATTTTTACAACGTTTCAATATTTTATGTTGTGGTTATTTATTTTATTTTAATTATTGATTTTCAAGTTAAATATACCATTAAATATTATGTTACAAGCGAATACCTAATACCGTTATTAATACTGGGCAAAAAACGGCAAAAAAAAATCACGTTTGTTGTGAAGCCGTGGGAAGCCAGCTTCAGAAACATGTGTGAAAGTTTCAGCTGATCACATTTCATGAGATAGGGTGTATCTCGGTGACAGTCAGACGGTGGTGGCATACCCAAAGGGTTAGGGACCCCATTACTAAGACTAGGTACTGTCCGACTGTCTGTCAGCCCGTTCGTCCGTACGCTGTATCTCAGGAACCGAATAAAATAACCAAAAACAGAAAGAAAACATGTTTTTTTTGCCGTCTTTTACTCTATAGGTAGGTATTAACGGCAAAAGGTAGACGCTTAAAATATTCAAAATAGTAATCGAATCGCCCGTAGCGCCGGCCGCCTGAGTGATCTTAAACGATCACGAAGGTTAAGCAACATAGTGCGCGTTCTGTGCAGGGATGGGTTACCGTCTTTGACTAACGCTAGTGGCATTTTTCCGAGCGGTTCCGAGCTTCGCAAGGCACGGTTAGCAGTTGGTGCCGGCTGCCGTCGATAGGTGGCAGTCGTTAAGCCAAGTCAGTGGCCCTAGGGCGGCTTGAAAACTTCTGACAGTAAGACCAACCAGCCACTAATCTTACAAGCCTCCACCAATCCGGACTTGGCCCCCGCGGTGGAGTATTGCCTATATCTTCAGGGAAGAGACCCGTGCCCCTCGGTGGGGGTTGATGATGATAGAATGGTACGGAATACTTCCTACACTAGTACGACTCGCACTTGGCCGGTTTTTTCAGTTTTGGTTTGAACTGTCTTTCCCTTTCACGAAGTTTTTGTGTCGAATTTTCTTGAAAAAATCCGAAAGATCCGACAAAATAAAAACTTCGGGGCTCGGGGCAAATCTTAACAGCGCCATCTGTAATCAGTTTGTGATGCCCACAGACAGAACACATCTTTAAACAAGGCTCAGCTACAAGGTGATGTGATGCCATCTCCAATGAACACTGGCAACCTCGACCGCATCGATCGACGAGGCGACCGCCAAAATCTTCTTAAAAAAAATCGGCGATGATGGGGCGAACGAAACTCGAATAAAAAAAAAGTTTAAAAAAGGCGGCAAAAGCTTCGTGTTCGTGGTTTGGTTAGCATAATTATCAAAAATCAGCTTTTCGGTGGATTTCGCCAGGTTTTTCACTATTTGCAGCCCGAAAGGTATGTTGGAAGTGGTCTTAATTATACCTACTTTTAATGATTACTCCTGTTTTGGCCACGAAAAATGCCGTAAGAGTAAAGTGCTAAGTTTTACGCTATATTTCTTTCAGCTCAGTGAGACTCCGAAAATATGAGCCGGATTAAATTAAAACTACGCAAGACATCCCGCGTCTGCTATAGCGAGTATGAGGAGCCCGACCTCGACGAATACATCTGTAAGTATCAGTAACAGTCTCCCATCAACTTTGGGGCACGAAAAAAAGAGTACTTACCACCAACATTCAACCAGTGAGACACTAACTTCAGTCCCTCCCTCCCTACAATAATCCTCACCAGAGTCTAATTTGTCTTCTTCACTATATGATTTTTGATGTTTGATTTATTTTTATTCATCATCCAATGTAGAACTGCCGTATCCATTGCTCATCATCATGTACGTTTTTATTGTACGTTACTTTTTTCATGTGTATTATTATTTTTCTTTCTGTGCATTGTTTTACTGTATTAGTTTAATGTGTTTTTCTTTGTTTGCTTAGGTATGTACACTGTGCCTATCTTTCCTGTACATGTGTATGTAAATGTGAATAAATTAGTTATCTATCTTTATCATGTTTGTGGCGTTGCAGTCTGCTCGGAGTGCGGCGACTACGTGTATGAATACTGCGCCATCCACGGGCCGCTGCTGGTGGTCCCCGACAATAAGGTTGGTAGCTTCCCTTAATGTATAATGCCCGGCACATTACTAGCACTGTGCGGACGTAGTTATGGTCTCATTGGCTAGGGAATTCTTTGGACAATTTGGTAAAATGACAAAAAAAACGTAGCTAAACTCGGCGACTCTGATGGAGGCTACATAAGTAGCATTTGGTACTTGGCTATAATTGTAAAGATTTTATGTGTGGTAAATGTAGGCCTTATCTGTCTGAAGGGGAAGGGTAGCAGGAAAAGATACCTGCTTACCTATTATTGTTAAAATTCTTTGTTACACATACCATCACATACCTACTAACCATAGGCTAAGTTCTATATTTCTTGCTACTAACAAAACGTACCATGTTGTCTGTAAATAAATAAAATAAATATGTAATAATACATTGTGTGGAACACAGGCACTACACAAATTTAATTTCATTAGAGTTTGACAAAAATAAATTAAAACACTAGATAATAAATAATAAAGGTTGAGTTAATGAAACAAATGAACCAACAAGAATATGCTAACAAAACAACCTGATAAACGATTTTGATATGGAAAGCAATATTATTTTTTATGGAAGTTATTTGCACAGTGCAGAACTTGCATTAAAATGGTTTTAATAATAGAGGGGTTGCAATAAAATATGGCGTTGAAAGTTAAATAACTCAGGTACTTATTTTGTTTTCTTTATGACTAACACTTTTCATAATAAAAACAGTGGAAAAGTCAAGATAGTCATGTGGTACAAAAACGCGCCATACAAATCGGCTTTAGACTATTACGTCATTCCCTCACGTAACGCCTTAAATGTATTCAATGAACAGTTTATAAATATTTGAGTTATCACAATGTTTTATGACGACCTCTGTGGCGCAGCGGTTAGCGCATCTGACTACCATGCGAGAGGTCCCGGGTTCGAATCCCGGCTGGGGACAAAAAAAAAAAGAAACCCAGGTCTTGGATATTTACATGTATGTGACGTCGCTGTTTCGGTTTCCCACGACACAGGGTAACCTAGAGCCAGAAGCAGTCTACGTAGTCTGTATGTAAATGTAAATATTTATTTATGCAACTGCACCCTTATAAGAAAAGTGCAAGTTATGTACATTGCTGGACTTATAGTAACAATACCACTCGCTAACCATGAAGGAAAACATCGTGAAGAAACCTGAGCGGCTAATTCACATACCATAGCGCTTGAAATCGCAAATTCGCGGTGGGCACGCGTGCATTATTAAGCCCAAACTCTCTCTCTCTCTCTCTGAGAGAAGACCTGTGTCCCTTCCCCTCATCCCCTACCCGTAGTCTACCTTTTTGCGTTGTCCCCCCTCCCCCCGCGCAGGTCCCGGCGGTGACGGGACTCCCCTCGTACGTCCCCCGCGCCGCCCTCACCATCCCCGATGTGTTCCTGCATATCAACCACTCCTCTATACCAGGTTCGACTTACAAATACTGTGTCATATTTTGTGAAAATACGATACTTCTAAAACATCCCTGAATTGCAGTAACAGACCACCAGTAACAATAGCTTTATTGGATAAGACCATTTCCATTGCGGCGGTGTATTAGGCGACCGAGGCGATGACGACCTCTGTGGCGCAGTGGTTAGCGCATCTGCCTACCATGCCAGAGGTCCCGGGTTCGAATCCCGGGTGGGGACTAAAAAAACGAAACCCAGGTCGTGGTTGATTACATGTTTGTGACGTCGCTTATTAGAAAGTAATTACATCATCATCATCATCAACCCATTATGTCCCCACCAAGGGGCACGAGTCTCTTCCCTGAGGAAGGTATATGCCATACTCCACCACGGGGGCCAAGTCCGGATTGGTGGAGGTTTGTAAGACTAGTGGCTGGTCTTACTGTCAGAAGTTTTCAAGCCGCCCTAAGGCCTCTGACTTGGCTTAACGACTGCCATCTATCGACGCAGCCGGCACCAACTGCTTAACGTGCCTTGCGAAGTACGGCAGTAATCGAGCTATGTGGGTGGAAGGGCCGGTAAAAGACGCTCTATGCGGACATACTTCGACCAAATAGGTATAATTGATTAGCAAGAGCAAGACAAAAAAATGCCTGAAACCGGCGTGCGTGCATGCAGCGACTAGTGAGTGTCGATGAAGCGAAAGTGATCTGTCAGGATCGTGGTAGGGTGCAGTCCCTGGTCTCTGCCTACCCTTCTGGGATACATGCGTGATTTTATGTAGATATATAGCCTCGTAAGGCTAACCAATTGAAAATAACTATTGTTTTTGTGATCACTTGAAGACATTGGGCCTCACGAGGCTATAGGATTTATGATTGTTTTTTAAATATAAATTCGGCAAAACGTGGGCCCAGTGCTAGTGAAAATGAAAATGAAAAATGATTGGTGCCTCCGCCTACCCCCTCGGGTATAACGGGCGTGAGTATATTATTCATTATTTATCTATAATGATTTATTTTCACTGGCGTTGGCGATAGTTTTCTTATCAGCTACTTCCACAGACACAACTGGGTGAACAATTCCATAGGCGCCTAGAATTATGCGTATTCGCGTAGCGGCAATGAAATGAAATCGTCGCGTTCATGCAACTGTCATTGTAGTACAATGCATTAGCAGAATCTAAGGCCCTTGTCCCAAATTTTTTTCTTAAATTTTAAGATCTAAAGGTACTTTGGAATAATATTAATTAATGTACGAACACGACCTCTAAATAAACACGCTTACCACACCTTTTGGGATGAGGCGCTGTTTACTGTAATACAGGCAATAAGCCTAGCTCAGTAGCAGATGCTTTATGTTTTTGTGCTATTGAACGTATCAGTCCTATGTAACTTAGACATATTTTGTACTCTTTGGTCAGTAAATATATTCTTATAAAAAACATTGTAAAAACAGATACGCCACAATAACAAAACACAAATCAAATGAAGAAAATCTAACTAGGCTCCCCTGTGCTATGGTAACCAAATAAGTACAATATGTCCGCATGGGTCGGCAGGCGCGGGGCTGGGCGTGTTCGCGAGCCGGACCTTACCGGCCGGCGTGCGCTTCGGGCCTTACGTCGGGCGGCGCGCGCGCCACGCGGCTAGCGACTACTGCTGGCAGGTCAGTGGCTGCGGGCTGTGGTCTAGCACTGCTGGGCTGTGGTGGGACACTGCGTGTTCGTGGTGTACCACTGCGTGTGTGTGTTATACCACTGCGTGTGTGTTATACCACTGCGGGTCTGTGGTGTGACACTGTGGTTCTGTGGTGCACTACTGCGTGTTCGTGGTGTACCACTGCGTGTGTGTGTTATACCACTGCGTGTGTGTTATACCACTGCGGGTCTGTGGTGTGACACTGTGGTTCTGTGGTGCACTACTGCGTGTTCGTGGTGTACCACTGCGTGTGTGTGTTATACCACTGCGTGTGTGTTATACCACTGCGGGTCTGTGGTGTGACACTGTGGTTCTGTGGTGCACTACTGCGTGTTCGTGGTGTACCACTGCGTGTGTGTGTTATACCACTGCGTGTGTGTTATACCACTGCGGGTCTGTGGTGTGACACTGTGGTTCTGTGGTGCACTACTGCGTGTTCGTGGTGTACCACTGCGTGTGTGTTATACCACTGCGTGTGTGTTATACCACTGCGTGTGTGTTATACCACTGCGTGTGTGTTATACCACTGCGTGTGTGTTATACCACTGCGTGTGTGTTATACCCGGTGTGACACTCCGGGTCTGTGATGTGACACTGTGGGTCTGCGGTGTACCGCTGCGTGTCTGTGGTGTATTATTTCTTTCAAAACAATTTTGCTTAATTAACGACCTTTTCAATTAAAAAAATAGTTGTGAATGTGTTGAATCTAGACACAATTATTATTGTCCTCCAATTACCTTTATTAGTAATCTACTGCCTAACATCAGACATCTTTGTTCTAAATAATGGTTTATTTTATAACAAGATTTTTTGCATAGAGTGTGCTTAACTAGAGTGTTTGTAAGTAAAACAACCGCATAGCGCCGTAGCAACGCACACAACTGCAATTTCGATCACTGAAACTTTTATTTTTGTTTCTGGTCTAGGTATGGATTTAAGAGAGAGAGAGAGAGAGAGAGAGAGAGAGAGAGAGAAATAAAACGTGTGATTGTGCTACGTCCTAGGGTTGCTATGTAACTAATATCTTTAGAACACGTAGTTTTATTAGGAAAAAAATTATTTTACAGTATTCACTTTTGAAATGTGATCCGATCGGTATGGTTTGTGGTTTTACTGCGACTAATTTTCAACCTTGAACCCGAAAAGCCAGCGTAAGGACCTTTCTCCATTGCTCCGGTCCGGAGTCGGAACCGGAATCAGTCAAGAGAAAAATATCGGATGCCGGATTATGCCCCTCCACTTCATCCGGCTATAATCGGCAATGGACGTGACGCAGTGCTTTACTAAAATTCCTCGGTTTTTCAATTCGAAGCAGGTAACGTTTTCCACACATTTTATTAATCTAATTAAATAGTATGGGAACATTTTCGGGTTGTATGCGCGGTGTAAAAACGTGTATTGTTTTTGGACGTCGATCGTCGGTAAAATACCGTTCCGATCTAGCAAATTATCGGACCGTTAAAAACCAGATTAACGCCGGATGCCAGATTAGTGGGGAAGCTTACTAGAATTTTTGTGTGTTTCTAAATCGGACCGGTAATTAACGTTCGCCGGACCGGAGCAGTGGAGAAAGGGCCTAACCCTAGAGCTCACCCATGTCATTTCATTTCGTTTATTCATTTCATTTATTTATTCAGAAACATTTGATGTATTTAACTTATAAATTAATTAACTAAAACTACATTTATTGTTACAATTTCAACATAGAAAATGCATAATATAAATTGATTTATTAAAAAAATATGTATGTAATAGTCTTACATAATCCGGCAGATCTACGACGGTGCGCGGCGCGCGCGCCACTTGGTGGACGGCGGCGGCGGCGGCGCGCGCGCCAACTGGATGCGCTACGTCAACTGCGCGCGCCACTTGGTGGACGGCGGCGGCGCGGGCGCGCGCGCCAACTGGATGCGCTACGTCAACTGCGCGCGCCACTTGGTGGACGGCGGCGGCGCGGGCGCGCGCGCCAACTGGATGCGCTACGTCAACTGCGCGCGCCACTTGGTGGACGGCGGCGGCGCGGGCGCGCGCGCCAACTGGATGCGCTACGTCAACTGCGCGCGCCACTTGGTGGACGGCGGCGGCGCGGGCGCGCGCGCCAACTGGATGCGCTACGTCAACTGCGCGCGCCACTTGGTGGACGGCGGCGGCGCGGGCGCGCGCGCCAACTGGATGCGCTACGTCAACTGCGCGCGCCACTTGGTGGACGGCGGCGGCGCGGGCGCGCGCGCCAACTGGATGCGCTACGTCAACTGCGCGCGCCACTGCTCCGAGCAGAACCTCGCCGCCTTCCAGTTCCGGGGGGAGATCTACTACAGGTAATGATATGGTATTTGGCACTGTCAACAATAAATTATTTGAGATGCTCCATTAAAACAAAAACTACAAAATGATTCGGAAAATGTATTTCTTTTAATTACTTACTTGTTATTACAATTTTTAAATAGATGAAACATAAAAAGAGTGCTCTGAAATGTGACGTCACAAGCAAGTATTTTCATACAAAATTCCGTTTTAAAAGTAATTCATTTGACATTTTGTCAAATACCCAATTAAAGAGTGCGATTTTAGTAGGTACTAAGAGACATAGTCTCAGCAAGGAGAATTAACCTTAGTCCCAGTTACAATAACTGGGTATTTGACAAAATGTCAAATGAGTTACTTTTAAAACGGAATTTTTGTATGAAAATACTCGCTTGTGACGTCACATTTCAGAGCACTCTTTTATCTATTTAAAAATTGTAATAACTAGTAAATGATTAAAAGAGATTCATTTTCCGAATCGTTTGGTAATTTTAGTATTAATAGAGCATCTGAAATAATTTGTTCTTGATTGTGTCAAATATCGTATTTCTACTCTTTCTGTGGGCTCATTATGTAATTTTCGCAACGGATATTCATAAGTCTGGAAATTGGAATTACTTTATTTGCTTCAGAAAAATAAACCCAGTTATGTTAGCATTAGCGAAATGAAATTCTTTGTATCGTTCTTCTCTGCAAATGGAATGACAACAGTGCTGTTACTGTTGCCTCTGATGCTGAGTCTGTTGAGCCATTAAAAAAAAACGAGGCTTTTCTCTAAACAATTGAAAAAATATATATAATATGATTTTATTCATGGAGCAGTTAAAACAAATGTGTTGCTCTTTTAACAAAGAATTTTATTGCCAATATAAAAGCTAACTTACAGCTTCCATAACACACTAGGTACTTAAATTAAACATACCTGTAAACAAAGAAACGACATTGAATGTCCTTAACTGCCACTTCTTCTTAATAACTCATTAATTACACATTTTGTGTAATCAACAAACACTTCCATCGAATTTGTCTTTTTCTTACCTAAAAATCCGCCACCACAGACTAAACACCTCTGCCCTAACCAACATGTTTGCGGAGACCGCTAACAAACACAAAAGCATGTTACATCTCCCCCCCAAAGGAAGAAAATTCATAAGAGTAATTTTCTCTAAAATAGACACTTAAATTTCCCTAGATGGTCAACCCATTATAGGGATTGGAATAAGTTTTGTTATATGGAATAAGTTTGATTCTGTCTTCTTGTGACCCGTATTTATTCTGTATATTGTATGTGAAATCTTTTACACAATTTCGAATGGTCCAATTCTTAATTCATCTAGTTTTTTTCTGTTGAGCTTATTTCCATTTTCCAAGTATACCATTTCTCCTACCTTAAATTCGTAATTCCTTCGATTTCTGTCAAATAGTGTTTTATTATAGCTGTATGATCTTCTTGTATTCTCAAGAGCTTCTTCCCTGTCTAGGATCCAGTTTTTTTGTGTTTTATTTTCCTTCAATTCCTTTGGTAAAATCGTCACATCTACACCATATAAAAGATATATTGGTGAAAATCCAGTTACTGAGTGCACAGTTTCGTTATATCCTTTTACACATTCCTGAGCGATTGTGGTCCAGGCTTTATTTTTCTTTTCATTTAATTTGCACCTCATTTTATTTACTAACGTTTGATTTAGCCTCTCATTTAGGCCATTCGAGAATGGTGCATTTACCGCTGTAAACACCATCTCTATGTTTTCGTCTTTTAGGTATTCCTTGAATTCTTTAGAGTTGATTCCCGGGTATTGGTCAGTGAGTAGCATTCCAATTTCTTCTGTGTCTGTTACATTTTTTACTAATTTTATGAAGTTGTTTGCATTCTGTGTTTTTGATGTTATAATAAAGGCGTATCTGGTAAAATGATCTACTAACAAATGCAGATATTTTTTTGTTGATCTTGAACCTCCAAAACCTCCAATCGTATCTATAGAGACTATCTCGAACGGTTTTGTGGCTGGGCCTAATTGTGACATTAAGCCGTATTTGTCTTGTCCTCTTGTTTTATTTTTGATGCAAATTTCACAGCTTTTACACACTTTCTTTATGTTATTTGTCAAATTTTTAGCTGTGTAGAGTGGACCAATCGTTTTCAGCATTTGTCCATTTCCAATATGGCACAGGTTCTCATGTATGTTTTTTATTAGTTTGATACTGTAGTCTTCTTTTAAAATTATTTTCTCTTTTTTTCCTTTCTTTTTAAAATATACTTTCTGTTTTTCTATTAATTTGTCTTTTTTCTTTTGTACTTCATCATTTTTAGTTTGATCCATCATAATCTCATCCAATGTTATTAAGTTCACAATATTTAATTGTTCATCCGTATTCATACTTGATCCCAATACCGGATTCCTGCTGAGACAGTCTGCTTCCAAGTTTTGTTTTCCTGGTGCATATTTTATTTTAAAGTCATATTGCGACAAATAATATGTTAGATCACCGAGTTCTTCGTCAGTCCTAGCTTTTATATTCATGTTCTCTAATGGCTTGTGATCTGAATACACAGTAAATGATTTACCCATCAACCAATATTGCCAGTATTGCACCGCTTCCTTGATTGCTAAACATTCCAAATAGATTGCTTTTTTCTTCTTCTGGGCTGCATTGAGTTTTTTAGAGAAGTACGCCACTGGTTTATCTTTTCCGTTAGGTTGTGTCTGCTTCAATATAGCTCCGACACCTTCCAAAGATGCATCAGTATAAATTTTTATTGGTAAATCTTTATCATAAATTTCCAAAACCGGTTGAGAGCATAGCAGATTTTTTATCGTTTCCAATGCTTTTTGGCAATCTTCTGTCCAATCAAATTTTTGATTTTTTCTGAGTAAGTTATGCAGTGGATCTAATATTATTGCACTGTTAGGTATGTATACGTGGTAAAAATTTATTTTCCCTAGTAAATGTCTTACATTTTTTTGTGTTTTCGGCACCGGGAAAATTCTTATTGAAGTTAAATTATCTTTTACTGGTTTTACTGAATTGTTTTGAATTATATGACCTAAATATTTTACTGAGTCTGTTGCAAATGTGCATTTTGTAAACTTTAATCTAAAGCGTTCCGACTTGATTGCTTCGAACAATTGTTTCAGATGAGTCACGTGTTCATCAAAAGTTTTAGAGAATATTAGTATATCATCTATATAATTTACGGTAAAATCGGTAAGTCTATACTTTCTCAGTATGTTACCTAATATCCTCTGAAAAATTGCCGGCGATGTCTTTAATCCAAATGGTAGGCAGGTCCATTGGAAATGCCCTTCCTGTGTTACAAATCCGGTTTTTTCCCTGTCTTCGATTCTTAACGGAATAGACCAAAAAGCGGAATTTATGTCTAAGGTAGAAAACAATTTGCAATTTCTGGTCTTTGCCATTAGATCTTCCATTAAGGGGAACGGCTGTGCTTGTGGTATTACTATTTTGTTCAAGTCTCTGAAGTCTATACATAGTCTTGATTTCTTGTTTTCTTCCTTCTTGAAAACCAAAGTAACTGGCGCCGCAAAGGGACTGTAGGATTCTTCAATCAGTTTGTTGTCCAACAATTTTGCTATCTGTCCTTCTATTTCTTTTCTGTCTTCTATTGTACACCTGTAAGGTCTTTTACTGCAGTATTTGTCTACTAACAAGTCTATCCTCGCTTCGTATCCGTTAATGGTTCCAATATCATATTTATCTTTTGCATATACCGTTTTATATTTCTCTATCAGTGTGTTTATTTTTTCTTTTTGTTGTTCATTCAAGTGATGTATTTTCATTTCGAAATTTTCTTCTCTTATGTGCACATTGAAATTTATCTCATATTCTTTTGTAGTATTATCTTCTTCTGTTGTTACCTCTGTTTTTGGTTTTATATTTGTTGTGTTAGTTTCTTGACTTCTTTCCTCTTTTTCGTTTTCACTTTCTTCATTTTGATACTGCTTCTGAATTATTACCAAATTTTCATTCTGGGTTAATTTAAACGTTTTTATCAAATCTAAACCAATCAAAAAATTATATTTGAAGTTCTGGTCATCGATACATCAACTGCTTTTTCTATTTCAAAAATTTGTATTTGCAACTTTGTCAACCCACTTGTTTTTTTCACACCATTAATCGTTACTAAATTTGCTTCATCAAAATGCTTCCTTTTCCTTTTAATTTCAATAGTTTCGAATTAATCAAGGATACATTCGAACCAGAATCATAAACGCCATCTACTTCTAATTCATCATTTAAAAGTATTCTGATATTGATTAATGGTGGTACTATTCGTTTTTTTGATCACTTTCATTTAACTCTGCTTCTTCTATTTTCGCAAATTTTGCATGAGTTTCGATCTTCTTTTTTATCAGTAGCTCTCGTAGTGTTCCAATATTGTTTCTTAGCTGTAAAGCTTCTTTTATAAGTCATATACTCATGCTTGTTGAGTTCATTTTTGCTTGTGAATTTGTCAATCACAAACTTTTCTGCAATATGTTTTAAGCTTTGTTGTTTAATCTCCTGAGTATTTTCTATCAGTTTTTCCAATATTCTTTCCAAGGTACCCGTTTCCTGATGGAGTCCTACGGCAGCTGCATTTTTTTCTTGAAATTCTTCGAGATATTGATCTCCAAATTGTAAATTTCCGTCTTCATCCATATATATTTTTTTTAGTTCTTCTGTCATTGTAATCCAGACTCTTCTCACTTGGTATCTTTTTGTTAGACTATTCTTCACTTTACTATAAGCAGCCGTTTTTATTATTTCTTTATGTTGACTAGCTGATTGCAGCTCTTCTGGTATAAGATACACTTTGTTCTCAATTGTGGCTATTGAGATTATGGAGTAAACGCTTGATTTTCCATCATTCGCTGGCAAAAGCGTAAATTCAAACCGAAGTTTCTCCATGCTTGGCTTTTCAGAACCAATAATGTCGTTTTATAATATGATTTCATTCATGGAGCAGTTAAAACAAATGTGTTGCTCTGTAAACAAAGAATTTTATTGCCAATATAAAAGCTAACTTACAGGTTCCATAACACACTAGGTACTTAAATTTAACATACCTGTAAACAAAGAAACGACATTGAATGTCCTTAACTGCCACTTCTTCTTAATAACTCATTAATTACACATTTTGTGTGATCAACAAACACTTCCATCGAATTTGTCTTTTTCTAACCTAAAAATCCGCCACCACAGTCTAAACACCTCTGCCCTAACCAGCATGTTTGCGGAGACCGCTAACAAACACAAAGCATGTCTACATATATACAAATTGTCCAACCGTATATTGTCAAAACATTCCATGAGAATATGGGAGGCGTTGATCAATCTGATCAGAACATAAGCCTATACCGAACTTGGGTCAGAGGCAAAAAAGTGTACTTTCGTCTATTCTGCCATAGTATTGACATGGCACTACATAATTCATGGCAATTGTGTCATACGAATGGTGGACATCTCGATCACCTCGGTTTTCACAGGTCTATTGCAAGAGCCATTTTAGAAACTTCTAAACAGTGCACGAAAGATTAAAGGTATGATCGAAAGGGCCATCTAATAAATTATATCAATAAGATTCTCAAGTGCAAATAATGCAAAAATTATTGTAATTATGTTTGCGTCTACCAAACATACATTTAAATCTCAAAGAATGTTTTTTCAATATGCATAAAATTTTTTTTTTCAATAACTGAAATATATTATAATAAAAATAAAAAGTTACATATTTTATTCAATTATAATTATTTTATTTATGACTTCATATCTTATTAAAATCATATTAGTAAAAGTGCTTGATGGTGCCGACCGACCCATATATGGGACATCATTTTCCAGCTTTTCCGGAAGTGGCAGATTTTTTAAAATATTTTTTATGAGATGCAGGGGCTATATTAAGCTATATATGTAAAAAAATACAATTTTCGGAGGAAAAAAGAAGTTTCAGGCTTATCTGGGTTAATAATCAGTCTGTTTGTAATTTCCTTTTTTATGTACAATAAAGTGTTCTTTATCTATCTAAATAAACTACCTATTGTCCCGTTTTGAGTCAAAAAAAAAATGGTCACGTTATGTACCACTACTATACAGTAGTATCTTCACAGCACTATCTTCTTTTAAGACCCTTTGTTAGAGCGAGACAGTACTCCGTACGACGTCGGTTTTTGTGTTGGCGTGACTTTTTAAGACGTATGAATATCCGTTGCGAAAATTACATAATGAGCCCACTGGACCACTGCCGGTGAAGATTTACAAATATCATGGACACTCTATTCGAAAGAGATTCACTACTACTTCGGAGCCTCTCACTCTGCTCGTTTTTTTATTTTACTGTGCACAGTCCAGTTGTTCTGGTCTAACCAGAATATTTTTAGATGTCGTAGTTATTTTTTTTGTGAGCCGAGCCGAGTCGAAGCCTGTCTATACACGAAACTTCAACCGCGTTTTTCTCGAAATCAGTTATTTTCCCGTGAGGTCCCTTTTTGGTGAACCACTGACATTTCCACTGCGGACGCTGCGCGTGGTGGGGGGCGGGCGACAGCTGCTGGTGCACTACGGGGCCGAGCTCGCGGCGCGCCTCGGCGTCTGCGCTCGGCTCTACAACAGCTGCTGGTGCACTACGGGGCCGAGCTCGCGGCGCGCCTCGGCGTCTGCGCTCGGCTCTACAGCTGCTGGTGCACTACGGGGCCGAGCTCGCGGCGCGCCTCGGCGTCTGCGCTCGGCTCTACAACAGCTGCTGGTGCACTACGGGGCCGAGCTCGCGGCGCGCCTCGGCGTCTGCGCTCGGCTCTACAGCTGCTGGTGCACTACGGGGCCGAGCTCGCGGCGCGCCTCGGGGGAGCTGCTGGTGCACTACGGGGCCGAGCTCGCGGCGCGCCTCGGGGGAGCTGCTGGTGCACTACGGGGCCGAGCTCGCGGCGCGCCTCGGGGGAGCTGCTGGTGCACTACGGGGCCGAGCTCGCGGCGCGCCTCGGCGTCTGCGCTCGGCTCTACAACTCGCGCGCCCGGCCCGCAGGTCAGCATAGGGAAGAGCCGCTTCTTCCACTAGAATAGAATAGAATAGAATAGAATAGAATATTTATTGGGCAAAAACATTAGTACAGAGCTTTTACAACAGAATGTTACAAATGGTTTACACAAGATTAACGATTAGCTTCTGACGCTGTGCTAGGTTAAAAACCTGTGTTACAGCAATCAGTGCCAATTCCCCACCGAAGTGACAATTTATTTAAATTGACCTTGAAATTGTACATAATATTCAGTTCTATTTGACAATAATAGTTTCAATGAATTTACTAAACTATTAAATATATATATATATATATATCCTAGCATTAAGTTATTTCAATTAAACAAAACAAAGTAGAATCCCCTATGTTTGCTCCCCTAGGGGATCGAAACGCACTCGCTATTACACTAAAGTCCGTTTTTGTCCGTTAAACGTTATGATTTTTATGAATTATACTTTTAAACTGTGTTAAGAAAATGCTTATTCCTACGTAACGGTTTTCAGGAGCTCCTGGAGTAGAGACGATTGACAGTGCCCGAACGCACTCCCCAGTTGCCGGCAAAGGGCTGCCGGCACTCGGCGATGCGACGCACCTGTCTGTACTAACTGTCGCTAAAACACAAACGACAGCTGTCGCCAAAAGACAACCAACAGTTGTCAACAAAACTCATTCTGGAGCTGTCGACAGTACACATACTCCAGCTTTCGCCAAAAAGAAACCACGAGCTGTTAATAAAGCTCAAACTCGAGCTACCGGAAAAGTACAAGCCCTGTCTGTCATCAAATTTAATCCTCCAACTGTCGCCAAACCTCGTCCTCCAGCTGTCGCCAAAACACAACCACGAGCTGCTAACAAATTTCGTCCTCCAGCTATCGCCAAAACTGAACAAGCTGTCGACCAACCTGGATCACCAGTTTTCGACAAAACTGTCGACAAGAGACAACACACAACAGAAGCTACTGCGCCGCCATCCAAGAAAGCCAAACGCGGTCCGAGAACAACTGTTCAAAACGGTGCTACTGCAGGCTTTATCTTCATATGTGATCACTGCAACCGACAGTTTGGAGCAAAATCCGTGTTGCAACTACACATCGCCTCGGCACACAAACCTAATACCACAAATCACAAAGTGGATCTATTGGACAAGGTTGCCATACAAACTTCGATTGATACAGTACGCATAACAAAATTAGCTAATGACCAACCTTATGAGTGTAACATATGTCAGTATAGATGCAGGCTGGAGGTGGCTATGAAGGCACACTTAAGAACGCACGCGGGAGGTAAAGTTCACAAGTGTGACTTTTGTAATTATACTTCGACACATCGTGGGAGCATAAAAAGACACTTAAGAACGCACACAGGAGAGAAACCATACAAGTGCGACTTCTGTGACTGTAGATTTGCACGTAATTTTAGTTTAAAAACTCACTTAAGAACGCACACAGGAGAGAAACCATACAAGTGCGACTTCTGTGACTGTAGATTTGCACATAATTTTAGTTTAAAAACTCACTTAAGAACGCACACAGGAGAGAAACCATACAAGTGCGACTTCTGCGATTTGAAATTTGCTAGAAACTCATTTTTAAACGTTCACTTAAAAAAACACATGGGCAAGAAGCTCTGCTAGATAAATGACACAGAGAATTTACTCAAAGTTCACACTACACGCTTTTATGGGAATAAACAGGCTAATTATTTACACACACTAGGATACCCTGTGTCGTGGGAACCAGAAACAGCGACGTCACAAACATGTGAACGTCCAAGACCTGGGGTTATTTTGTTTTCTCCCCAGCCGGGATTCGAACCCTGGACCTCTCGCATGTTATGCAGAAGCGCTAACCGCTGCGCCACAGAGGTCATCGTGTTATTGATAATATTGTTGATAACTTTGACGACTCTGTGGCCCAGTGGTTAGCGCGTCTGCCTACCATGCGAGAAGTCCCGGGTTCGAATCCCCTCTATTCCCACAAAAAATCAAAAAAATCTGTCGGTAGAACTACTGGGTGTTTTTACCATTAGTTCTGTGATTTATAAGACTATGCTTTATACCCTGCTTCAATCTCAGATATTCTCAACTACTCAACAGAACAGGTGGGAATAGAGGTTCCCATTTGTTCTGTGAACAGAACTAATGGTAAGAAAATTCCTAGTAGAACTGCTCAGCTCAACAGAACAGGTGGGAATGGAGGTGAGTCCCGGCTGGGGACAAAAAAAAAGAAACCCAGGTCTTGGATGTTTACATGTTTGTGACGTCGCTGTTTCTGGTTCCCACGACACAGGGTGTCCTAGTGTGGGGCCAGAAGCAATATATGTGCCTGTATGTAAATGTTATGTTATAACATAACTCGTCCGAAAAGGCATCTCGTGCTAGGGGACGTATTAAACAAGGTGAAACAACCTCCCCAAATACTTACATCCGAAAATTAAGGATTATTTACGTATATCTATCGTGGCTACTTACTACAGTGTACAGAGCACAATGTCCTTGTATGTAACGGCAGCCTCGAAAAGCAAGACTAGGGTAGTTCCAGGGTCAAAATAATTAAATTCTATTTAGTCCGTATTTTAGTTTATAAAAAAATATTGGACACGTATTTTTTCTTTTTTCGATTAAACAAAAAATAACAAAGACATAGCCTATTAAAGTTACGTGTGACGTCACTCCGTGCTAAAAAAATGCAGCACGGCGTGTCGTCACACGTAACTTTAATGGGCTATATCTTTGTCATTTTTGGTCTAATTTACAAACAAAAAAATTCGTGTCCCTTATTTTTGAATAATCTAAAAGACGGACTAATTACATTTTTTAGGGCAACTAGCCCATTGGTCGACAGCTTTCGTTAGGAGACTGAACAGAAAGAACAATATATTAATTTTTTTATGCCGCAGGTGACTTTAGCAAGATCAATAGTATAAAACAGGAGTTTTGTTGGCTATTTTGAGGTTTTCCTCATAGTAAGAGTTGTTTTTACTGACGAGTAGAGCCTCCCCTTTTCGAATGTATCTAAGTCTAAAGGGATTTCATTACGCCCGGTATAGGGTAGACCCCTAACATTTGTTTACGGCTGTGCCCGAACCCGAAAAGGGAAACATGAAACCGTTAAAATATGCGTAAATCATTTCATTTCATTCATTTCATTTCATTTATTGCGTTAAATTACAGTGATAATAATTACAGATCTTAAATAGTTAAACATGCATAAGCATAAAAGTACATGTAATTTTACCGAGAGCGGCATGGCAATAGTAAATGTTGTCTTGACAGCATCGGTAATCAAACTGTATATGAAAAAAGTGGATAATTAAAAAAAACCAAATCTCTTTGCAATAGCTTTAAAAGTTAGGTGTTTCATATTGCCAGTATTGCCACATATCAAATTACCACCCTGTATAACCGATTTAAAAACAGCGGTGAAGAAGAGCTATAAGTTAGTGAATTTCATAATTTTAATGATGTCTGCTCACTTTAACAGTTCGTCAAATCAACAGGGCTGCTATTAGAGCGACTGAAAAATTAAATAGTTATGATTTTTATATTTAGAATTTGTTAATAACTAATAATTATTTATAAAAACACGATACCTACAAATGCCTGCGCAGACGACGGGTTTTTCTCCGCGGATCCGCAGTCTGCGGAATTTTTGTACGTAGTAATTTTAATCCCCTCGTTTGTGTTACAGGTTGTAAGCGATCTATTTTAGTGGATAAAAAAGTCCGCGGAGAAAAGTCCGTCGTCTGCGCAGGCCATGAGGGTTTGAAAGACACCTTTAGATGCAGCTAAAAATTTAAGCCCGTGGTAGGAATCGTGTTTTTGTAAATAAGATGGTTTTTACTTCGTTACATAGATTTCTTGCCTAATTGCGGTGTTATTGTTTTGTTTTGTTTGCTAACGTACGTATACCATATTTTATTTGGGGTAAGACAAAATGTAAACAACATTTCAGTACTCTTTCTATTTTTATTGTCAAAAAATGTTATTTCGGTTTTTAATATAGGAATTAAGTAAATTAAATTAGATTAATCTAATTTACTTAATTCTTAGTACTATGACATTTTGTTTACATTTTGTCTCAGCCCCAAATAAATATGGTATAGGTAGTGTTGAAGTGACTCCGAGAAGTTATCTTCGACTTATATCTGCAGCAAACATCTGTTCCTTACATTACTTTTGTTTTTACGTGTTTTTGTTACTATTTTGTTTTTCATTTCGGTTCGATTGTTTTTTTCGTTAATAAACGTTCTTGTTTTAGCACATTGTGTTTGTCAATTAATCAAAATCTATTTTTATTTAAGTATCCTTTATTTTTAATTAGCACGAAGCCGTAAACGAACTCAAAAAAACTGAAGCACTATAGAACATCACATTCCACAGATTGGTGAGCGTAAGTATAATGGGTATAGCCCTGAGTTAGAACTAGTACCTATAGTGGGACGCGCAAAAGTCACGTCCGTGTCGGCAGAGAGTGCACGCGCACGGGCGATAGCGAATCCACGTTCGCACTGTTGCGGCACATTGCTGCAAGCATTTCTATTGATAACCCTGTTTACAAGTAAGTACGTAGCTTTGATTAGTGTAGGTGTAGCTATGATTGGTGCATTTAGACAGCTCGAAAGAGTCAAAATAATAAAATAAAATTTTTACATCTCTCATATTCGGTAAGTAGGTCCTTATTACCCCCAAATGGGGCTTGTAAGTGACCAATCAGCGCTCTAGGGTAATAATGTAGGGTAATAATATAGAAAAGCCCTAGCGCGGTAAGTAATAAAAAAAAACTAACCATCTTACTGGCAATAGATATCATGCATTCAGCCCAATGACAAAAGAGGTCGCTTCGCTATTCAGCCTTGTCTTCGTATGAGTAAATAGTCATCAATTTTAAATATCGAACGGCGAAGCTAAATTTCGTTCTTGAAAAAAATAATAAAAAAAAAGATGAGAAAGGCGGGAATAGAAAACTTTTACTTTAAATATTGTTTGTTTTTGGATTTTTTTTATAATTACGTGCTAATTAGGAAAAAACAAGAGTTCTGCAAGTGATGAAGATAATTATAAGCTGCACTCCCGATTCAATGAAAATGGAAGCTGAAGCAGCAATTAACAATATTTTGCCTGAAAGTTCTAAAGAGAGACATTTGAAAACTTACGACGAGTTCATGAAGTGGCGAAAAGAAAACCGAGTAAATGTTTTATTCTTGTAATGCCGGTTTTTTTCTACTTACCTCACAATCGAGATGTAAAGCAGAGTAGTTAGCTCGGGTGTAAGCATCAATTGCACCCTCGAACTATAGGCGCCCTCGCTGCGCTCGTGCGCCTAAATATCTCGGGCTGCAATTGATGCCTTACAGCCCTTGGCTACTAATCTACTATTGAGGACCTCTGTGGCGCAGCGGTTAGCGGATCTGGCTACCCTGAGAGAGGTCCCGGGTTCGAATCCCGGCTGGGGACAAAAACCCAGGTCTTGGATGTTTACATGTTTGTGACGTCACTGTTTCTGGTTCCCACGACACAGGGTATCACAGTGTGGGGCAGGAAGCAATGTGTGTGCCTGTATGTAAATGTTTATGTTTATATGACAGTCCGGAGTAGTATGAGATACCTTCTGGGACAAAAAGTCCCATAATGTAACAGTGTGACATAATAAGAGTTGTGACATACCTACCGGGAACAAAAGGGCTACCTAAATCAGATAACTCCGTACACTGGAGTTTTATGTAATTACACCCCTGATCCTGACAGACCTCTAGCACTTCATCGACATTCATTAGTCGCAACGAATCGTTGCTTGCATCTATGCTCACCAGTTTCGGGTACTTTTTATCTTGCTCTTTGCTATGTCTTATTTATAAAAAACGCGATTCCTTGAAACACTACTCAAGCGCAGTTTAAATAATCTGTGGATAAGGGAACCACAGATGAAAACTGCATCTGAGCAGTGTTTTAGAGGTAGGTATCTACAGTGTTTTTATAAGAGAATAACACCGTTAATTAAGTTACAATTGATTTTTTTACCTACCAATTTCCTCAGGACTTTAGCAATGGATATCACGTAGGACCCTGCACACCTCTAAAATACTGTCAAAGGTAAGATTAGTTGAGAACAACCAAGGACCTTTTACGTCCACGAGAACAACACAGTGTCATGACAAAATTGACAAGGCCTACGTACCTAATGAGAAACAAACATTTACATACAGGCACATAGACTACATTACTTCTGGCCCCACACTAGGATACCATGTGCCGTGGGAACCAGAAACAGCGACATCTCAAGCTTGTAAGCTGTAACATACAAGACCGTTTTTCGGGATGCGAACCCGATAGATTCATGGATTCAATCGATTCGATGATTTATAAATCGTTCAGTGGCGCTGATGAAGATACTACTATAGGGTGGAACTAGGATATAACCATATTGTATTGTTTGTTTGATTGCTGTGTGGTGTCGGCCTAGAGAATAGCAAGAACCCAACTCTTCCCGCGGGTGTCGTAAAAGGCGACTAAGGGACACAAAACCGGGGGGTGGGCAGCAGCGCCTTCTGCAGTACAACTCTACCGTACTGCGATCCCCAACCCGCATGCCCAGCGTGGGGATTATGGGCATTACCCCATGATGGTACAACCCAGGAAACGGCCCCCAGTTCCCGGCCGCCTCGCTATTCCTGGCCATCGTGGCAGCGGCCATGGTAACGGCGGGGTAGGGGGTGCTAAGAATCACCGGGCTACCTCAGGCTGCCACAAACATCTGACCCTGGCAACGTTCAACGGACGCACTCTGAGGCTTGACCATCATCTAGCGCAGTTGGAAGTGGAGTTAGAGAACATTAAATGGCATGTTCTGGGGTTATGTGAAGTCCGTAGAGAGGGGGAGGACACCGTAACCCTAGACTCGGGCCATATTCTCTACTTTCGCGAGGGTGATAAAACATCCCAGGGTGGCGTAGGTTTCCTCGTCAATAAGGCCCTCTCTAACAACGTTGAAGAAATCTCTAGTGTGTCGACCAGGGTAGCGTACCTGATCCTTCGGCTGTCCAAGCGTTACAGCATGAAGGTCATTCAGGTTTACGCACCGACCTCGGCACACTCGGATGATGAAGTTGAGGTTATGTACGAAGACATATCCAAAGCCTTACATAACACCACGAAGGCTCACTTCAACGTTGTTATGGGGGACTTTAACGGCAAGGTGGGAACCCAGAGTGGCAACGAGTCCCGAATAGGCCCGCATCCCAGACAGCATTTTTGGTCGCAAAATAAAGAAGTCGGTAACAAGTTTACAAAGTTCCGTTATTGTTTCGAAACAATGCGACTGTGTTTGTTTCGGTTTGTATGTGTTGTAACAGTGTGTACACAGTTTGACCAGAAAGTGTTTCAGTAACTTTTTGTAGTCGATGAGTCGACACAATGTGTACGGATTTGTGTCGACTTTATTTTATACATTTTGCGTTGAGTTTTCAACAAGCAAAGGATCAAAGGTAAACTGTGTCGTAACGGTGTGGTAACTTTGTTACTAGAATAATATTTGGTCACAAAGTTTCGTAAATGTTACGTCATAGTTCCGAAACAAAATTTTACCAAAATTTGCTTAGCAATATCAATCAGCTGCACCTGGTTCCCAAATATTTCTGAATTGTCTGCCAACTAAACATGAGTTAATAGCCAAAAGAACGTAATTTCCGGGCTTACTTGCTACAGGAAAATCAACTTCGCACGGGTCGCAAAAACATTTCCGTGGAAATAGCTATATTAGTTCCGTGGAAATAGCTATATTAGGTCCGTGGAAAATTCCCGGGGTAGTAATTTTTTACACCTTGGGTTCAATTGTAATTTAACCCAAGGTGTAAGAAGTTACTATTGTATTGTATTGTAAAATTACTAGTGTAAAAAAATAATTATTCGAGATTTCATACGGAACCCTAAACTTTTTGAAAATCCAATATAGCCTATGTTACTCACAAAGAATGTAGCTTTCTAATGGTGAAAGATTTTTTAGACAAAAATACAAATCTTTCTTCTTCATAATATAGTATACCTAGACTAGCTGCCCTGGCAAGTGGCAAACTTGTTGATCTGCTATTTTTTTTTTCAATAAAGGCTATGAAAAATAGATAACAAGCTATTCTCAGAACTACCGATTATTATAATATAATATAACTTCATTAAAATCGGCCAAGCCGTTTCGGAGGAGTATGCGCACTAACACGGTGAGTAAAGACGCGAGAATTTTATTTATTAGATAGGTAGTATCGGTACGTATAAGTTTTTTCATTCACTTTCGATAGCGAGAGCGTTTGCAATTTGTATAGGAGTGACAGAGAGACAACTAGGTGGCGCGCTTTGTCACTCCTATAGAATATGAGTTTACGTTAACGCGATCGAGTAGTTAAAAAAACTCGCACTAAGCACACAGAGTGCGTATACTGAGTCTTTTCATTCACTCTCGATAGTGAGAGCGTTTGCGATTTGCATAGGAGTGACAAAGAGACAACTAGATGGCGCGCTTTGTCACTCCTATGCAAATCGCAAACGCTCTCGCTATCGAAAGCGAATGACAAAACTCAGTATACGCACTCTGGATGTTTCCTATTCATTTCACGTGTTTTGTAATACCTGTAAAAACGATAGTTATGTTGTATTTTGCAAAATTGGTCGAAAGCACACAAGTCACAAAACTATTGTAAACGGTGTAACAGACAGCTTGGCAAACACATTAAGGACGTGATTAAGTTCTTAAACTTTCTATTACATATTTTTTATTCTTCCATAATAAATCATCACTCGTACGCAACGCGCCCTATTGTCCACCTGTTACATACTGTAGATACCTATACCTATACGAATATTATATTTTACGCTTATTAATTTTTAAAACGTATTATAAACGTATAACTGAAAGCACGCAAACTTTTCAAATTTAGCCCTCTTTAGTGAGGTTAATTATTAAGAATGGCATTGTCAACAGTTTCAGAACCGCTGGACACAATAAAGTGAGAGACACCATATTGTAAATTTAGTAACTTTGTGTCTGCCAAAGTTACGACACAGCGTCGTAACTTTGTTACCAAATACGACTACAATAATTTGACTATGAAAACAAATGTTTTTGTAAGTTAATGGATTATTTTTGATTAAATATCAAATTATTAGCATAAAAAGAGTACAGTTTGATTATACTGAAAGGTCTGGAGAATGAACAAAACTTGTAGTGAAAACCTAAACATTTCAATAAACTGATTAAATTGCAATTACGTCGTGGCCCATTGATGATTTTCCATGTATTTGGTTACATAATACGACAAATTTCTTTTCCCACTATTATCACAATAATAGTAGACACCTAAAACTAATTAACTTCAAAAATAAACTTACGCTGTCAAAATAATATGGCGAACCTTTCAATTTGTCTCCATATTGCACAGAGTTTTCTTTGACATTTTAGTTGTTTCTAGGTTGCAAAGAATGAACGGAATTGACGAATGAACGAATGATTTCTGAAATAGTCGGCACAATGTTACCACACGGCGTCGTAACTTAAAAACCAAATGTTACTGTGTCGAGAAGTGCCCCACTTTAGTCGCAGCGACCGAAACAAAGTCGTAACAGCGACCAAAAATGTTACTGGTTTCGACTTTTTAGTGTCGACATTGTTTCGTAACGGCTACCAAAAAATGCTATCTGGGATGGTTATGGAGTCAGAAATCACAGGGGGCAAATGCTCGTCAACTTCCTTGAGAAAGAGGAACTATTATTGATGAACTCTTTCTTCAAGAAACAGCCTCAAAGGAAGTGGACATGGCAAAGCCCCGACACTGTGACCAAAAATGAGATCGACTTCATCATGACGGATAGCAAGTATATATTCAAAGATGTCTCAGTGATCAACAGATTTAATACCGGATCTGATCACCGACTTCTCCGAGGCTCTCTGAATATAAACTTGAAGCTTGAGAGAAACCGTCTGATGAAGTCCACGCTCCGACCAAACCCAATCCAAACCATGGCGGGCACCGAGAAGTTCCAGCAGCTTCTCGGGAATAGATTTATTGCCTTGGAGCCCACCGACAACGCTGACGAGACCCTACACAATCTGGTCGTAACTCTTAGGGACGAGGGCACCAAGTTCTGCAAAACGCAGCGGACAGGCAAGAAATCCAAACTCTCGGCTGAGACTCTGCGGTTGCTGACAAAAAGACGGGAAACCACCCAAGCGACTTCGTCAGAGAGGTCAAACCTGAACAAGCAAATTGCGAAGATGGTACGGCGCGACCTTCGGAGCTCCAACACACGCCTCATTAAAGAGGCAATAGACCAAAACCGAGGGTCCAAAGTATTCACTCAGCAGCTTGGCAGGAGCCACCTGACGAAGCTTACAACGCACGACGGGAGGACCGTATTGTCGAAGCCGGAGATCTCCACCGAGATAAAGGATTTCTATGGCCGATTATACGCTGCACATGCCCCTTATTCCCAACGAGACGACCAAGATTCCAGAGCCACCCTGACGCGCCACTACACCGACGAACTGCCTGACATCAGTCAAGACGAGATCGTGCTAGCTCTGAGGCAGCTTAAAAATGGAAAAGCCCCCATTGAGGACGGAATAACATCAGAGCTCTTGAAAGCTGGAGGAGCCCCTGTTATACAGGAATTACAAAAGCTCTTCAACGCCGTCCTTCACAGTGGGAGAACACCAAAGGCATGGAGCGGGAGTTTGGTGGTGCTCCTTTTTAAGAAGGGTGACAAGACTCTTCTTAAAAATTACAGACCCATCTCGCTCCTGAGCCATGTCTATAAGCTGTTTTCACGAGTGATCACGAATCGTCTCGCCAGAAGACTCGACGAGTTCCAGCCGCCGGAACAGGCCGGGTTTCGCGGAGGATATGGCACCATAGACCACATTCACACAGTGAGGCAGATTATACAGAAGACCGAGGAGTATAATCAGCCCCTGTGTCTTGCTTTTGTGGACTACGAGAAGGCCTTTGACTCTGTCGAAACCTGGGCTGTTCTGGAATCCTTACAGCGATGCCAAGTAGACTATCGTTATATCGAGGTGTTGAGATGTCTGTACGAAGCCGCCACCATGAGTGTCCAAGTACAGGGCCAGCAGTCTAAACCTATCCAACTGTGCAGAGGAATAAGACAGGGGGATGTCATATCCCCGAAACTGTTTACAAGCGCGTTGGAAGACATGTTTAAGACGCTGGACTGGAAAGAAAAGGGCATTAACATAAACGGCGACTACATCTCACACCTGCGATTCGCAGATGACATAGTCTTAATGGCGGAGTCACTAGAGGAGCTGAACCACATGCTGGCCAGCCTAGCATCAGCCTCGCGACGCATTGGTCTTGGTATGAATTTGGATAAAACCCAAGTCATGATCAATGGTCACATTGATCCAATACCGGTCGTGGATTCAGCTGGGCTGGGCAGCGTTTGGGAAACTACGCCGGGTCTTCTCGTCATCCATACCGCAATGCTTGAAAACGAAAGTTTTCAATCAGTGTGTCCTACCTGTTATGACCTACGGAGCCGAGACATGGACACTCACGAAAGGGTTGGTCCACCAGTTTAAAGTCGCTCAGCAAGCTATGGAGAGAGCTATGCTCGGAGTTTCTCTGAAGGATAGGATTCGTAACGAATACATCCGACAGAGAACCAAAGTTATTGACATAGCTCAGAGAATTAGCAAGCTGAAGTGGCAGTGGGCTGGCCATATTTCGCGAAAAACCGACAACCGCTGGGGTAAACGTGTTCTTGAGTGGAGACCGCGACTCGGCAAACGTAGTGTAGGACGCCCTCTAACCAGGCGGGATGACGATCTGCGAAGGACTGCAGGCAGATGCTGGGTGCGGCAAGCTGAAGACAGGGCGCTATGGCGCTCATTAGGGGAGGGCTATGTCCAGCAGTGGACTAATATAGCCTGATGATGATGATGATTGTTTGAGAGTGCGGCCGATTTAATTAGAAACTAAACGCCTCTACAGCCAAGACACAATCGCAGCATTGCATATTGCCTTAGGCAAAATTACTTTCCAAGAAAATTTGGTAGGTACCTAAGTAAATAGTGCACTATATAGTTCAATAAGTTGGCCAACATCACGCCGAGCCGATAAGGGGCTAGTTAAAGGCTCGCGGCGCTGGACGTCCGCACACTTGCAATTTGTGCATCATCATGAGCTACTGGTTGATTTTGGCTGTCGTCGCGATCTGCGGGGTGAGTTTCAGAAATAGAAAGAAAGAAAGAAAAATATATTTTTTGACGACACAATACTCAAAAACACGCAACAATACAACATTCAACAGAAAACACAAACGGGTGACGGTGGTCCCTCAATTTCTGAAAACTGTTTCATATTTTTTGTTGATGTTCATGGAGTCCTCAGAAAGTGGTCATTTTAAATTCTTTCGTGTAACTTCTAAAAAAGGCAAACGAAAATTTACTTTTGAAATAAGCCGCCACGCTACCTTGGGCAATATGGTGTCGCACAGGACTATGACGTCACTCGCTAGTAAACCAACCAAGAACGTAAGAAAGAATGAATGACAGACACCATTTTTACTGACATGTAAAATCGGCAAATGCAGGGCGTTTTTTATACAATGGCCGCAGATACATACATAATTTATCAAATATTATCTTGTGTTTTTTTTACAAATAATAATTGATTTTTTTAGCTAAAATGCCTTAAAGCGGTTTTAAAACTCATAATGTATAATACGAATACGTACTATAAATCATACTGTTTTTTTCAGACTGTCAAACAGCCTATTGTATCCTTATACATATAAAAAAAACACAAACTTTTACATACAGGCACATACATTGCTTCAGGCCCCACACTAGGATACCCTGTATCGTGGGAACCAGAAACAGCGACATCACAAACATGATTAATGTTATACCTAGAGCAAAACAAACACGTGTCTGCCTATCCGTAAAGGTTACAAGCACGAGTTTATTTCTGTTTAAAATACGTTTACACGTAGGTAAATCGGGGAAGATCATCTTGAGATATTAACATTTTTAACTTGTAATGTGTGGACTGAGTGAGCACTTACAAAAAATTATTAACCTATATAATAACGTTATACTGATTCGTTTCTCATTTTACAAAGTCTCATATTGATTTTACTTAACTATAGAAATAGGTATAGCAGTTTCAATTTTCAGTTTCTTCATCAAAAATCGGATTTTCAAAAGTGTGCGGTTTGAGTGAGCATTATCGAGAGAGAAATAATCATACAAGATTGTTGCTGGAAACCCAAACGAACCAGCGCTATGCGTCTTGGCAGAATAGGGCTGGAATAGGCGGTATTATACCAAGGCAATAATCGCTCGTAGCCTGGGCTGCCTGAGTAATCTTAAACGATCACTAAGGTTAAGCAACAAACGGCGCGTTCAGTCCATGGATGGGTCACCGTCTACGACTAACGCTAGTGGCATTTTTCCTAGCGATTCCGTGCTTCGCAAGGTACGTTAAGCAGTTGGTGCCGGCTGCCGTCGATAGATGGCAGTCGTTAAGCCAAGTCCGAGGCCCAAGGGCGGCTTTAAAACTTCTGACAGTAAGACCAGCCACTAGTCTTACAAGCCTCCACCAATCCGGACTTGGCCCCCGTGGTGGAGTATGGCCTATACCTTCCTCAGGGAAGAGACCCGTGCCCCTCGGTGGGGACATAATGGGTTGATGATAATACCAAGGTAGATAGATAGATCACATTTATTTAACGATACAATACTCAAAACATGACAAACCTTTTATACATAAAACAAATGAAATTTAAATTTAAAGACACAGAGTTAGATACATAACCGATAAAAATACACGAACTGATATAATTAATTCTCATTATAAATTCAGCAGCACCTTTTGTGCACTCTATTCATTTACGCCAATTTCCAACACACAAAAATAACATAATGAAGGTTCTTCAATAGATAATTTATAAAAGACTGGCACAAATTGTAGGTACCTAAATGTTACTGACGTTCTCTTCACAGCACGCGAGCTCGCAGTGTCTGACCGATCTTTCTTACTGCGGCTGCTCTGGGCCGAGCTACCCCCCTCCCAGCTGCGCTCCGTCTTACCCTCCCGCCTGCCCCGCCCCGTCTTACCCCCCCGCCTGCCCCGCCCCGGCTCCCATCTACTCACCCGCTCCAGTATACTCGGCGCCCGCTCCGGTATACTCAGCGCCCGCTCCGGTATACTCAGCGCCCGCTCCGGTATACTCGGTGCCCGCTCCGGTATACTCGGCGCCACCTCCCGTCTGCGCCCCCACCTGCCCACCCCTGCCGCCGGTGTGCCCGCCCCCCGCCCCCGCTCCCTGCCCGTGCCCTGCGCCCGCCCCCGCATACCCATCCTACTCAGTCCAGTCCTACCCAGCACCATCTTACTCGTATCCCGCCCCATCTTATCCATCACCCTGTGGCTGTTACTAAGGACTAAGTGAAGTTTCTGAATTATGAATTTCTCTAAGTAACTACCTACTTAACTGTAGTGCTGTTTTTTTAATTTCTCGGAAAAGAGCGTGACATGATACTTGCGTATTTACTTAGTGAAATTCGCAATACAGAAAGTAGCCGTTACTATCTTCAGTTTTTTTTCTAGTAGGTGCCCATATTATACGGGACCTGTTTCTGTATAGGAATACCTAAGGCATTTATGACAAAATTGTTTAATTAATTAAGTACCTACCTAAGACTATCTATGTATGTATATTAAACTAAATATGGTACCTACCTTCTAAAGAAATAAATAGTAGGTCACTACTATGTATAACAATTTGTAATGTATGAATAGGTATACCTAAACCTATATGTATCAAAATTATGATCTCGATTAATAAATACCAAGAATTATAATTGTCATTAAAACTGCGAGTTATTTCAAACAACTGGTTTATTCACGTTTATTCAAAACTATGTTACAGAATATACAACATTATACATTATGTTACAGAATATACAACATTGGTGTAGACTCAGAACAACTGAACGAACTTAGGGTAATGCCAGAGAAGAAAGCTCAGCGAGACATGTGTAGCGAAATTTTTCATACAATTACAGACGACAAACCTATTGCAAAAGAACATTCACAAATCAAATTATTGAAACAGCCAAGTACCTATCTGAGATTCGCCATGAGAGCTTTCTTACCTGCATCACACGCAGCTCCCAAAATCATAGTCGTTCCTACTTGATAAATACAAGTGCGACATGCAAGCTGGGAACATAGGCTTGACAATCTACTTAAAAAACAACCATCTTCTTTAATATATCCGCAAACCAAGTGATATCTTGAGGACATATTACATCTGAGACATATAAAATAACATACGCAAGCCGGCATACGTTTATGTGACCTCCCAGATTGCGCCAAAATATATATTCGTCATTTTGATATCAACATTCCGTCTAAAATGGAAACAGTTCTAGGACAATATATCATGAGACATATTTCTTTTTAATCACCATATACTAGGTAAACGCAGATTTTAAACAATATAATGTACACCCACCTACACCATGACTACATAACCTTTTCTAATGCTAAAAACTATAAAAACATTTGTATTAATAATTTTGGCCATATTTCATAACAGTCCTGAACTAAAATTGCACCAGCCCGCACTAGAAGTTAAGCCCAATACACATTACGAAATTAGCGCCATGCATAATGAAACTAATCTAACGAAACTTGTTGCAGTAGTTGTGTAGTGTCGTGAAATTACCAGTGCTGGAATGATGGCTCCTCCATTGAAGCTTTATTATGCATTGCAAATTGCAAAATGTTGTCATATTTTTATTGTACAAAATTAAGAAAAAAATGTCTTGAAAGAAATACATCGGAGGATTTGCGGGTGACTAGCAAGTAGCAAGAAAGCATGTCGTGTGACATATTCATAATGAGCCGTTTTCAGAAGAACTAAAAAAAATAAAATATAATATGGCTGTCAAAGGAATGCAATTTTGGACCTCAGCCCAATAGCCATGTGTGATATGTCATAAAATAGGTCTCAGCGAGCTGAACAAAAGTTACTATGACGCCAACAGCCAAATGTTTGTCCTTTCGGAGTTATATAGTATTGAAAAAAAACTAACATTTTCAACAAAATATAACTCCGAAACGACAAACATTTGGCTGTTGCCGTAGTAGTAACTTTTGTTCAGCTCGCTGAGACCTATTTTATGATGTATCACAAATGGCTATTGGGCTGAGGTCCAAAAATGCATTCCTTTGACAGCCATATTTTTTTTTTTTTAGTTCTTCTGAAAACGGCTCATTTAGTTAACCTACGACTAAAAAAAACAGCGGTCCTATCGCGTCGCATTTATGCGATGGCAATAGTTGCCGGTCACTAGTTTCGTCGAAAAATCTCGCGCGACTCGAAACTGTGTCTGAGTTTTATGCATTATAAAACTTGACGTTTACGCGTGAAATTATTGATGAAATTTATGTCACGGAACTAGATTCATGCAATGTAAATTCGGGCGAAGGCACATATTTATCTAAAGCTAAATTGGCAACACTTCGTACATTCGTGACTTATTTAGAATTCGTCGTAACAAACTGCGATAAGTTACAAGACTGAATGTTACTCAAACCGACGGGTTTCGCTACTTACCTATAATATTTCGAAATGTAGGTAGAAGCCTAATTTCGTAATTACGTAACCACTTATTTCACATCTTGACCCCTACTATTGCCATTGAATTTTTATCTAAATTCAGTGCTATTACTATATAACTCAGGACCAAAAAATATTGAATCAAGTATTTAACAATCTAATTTAAAAAACCCCGCAAACGTTGTTTTGCCAGATAGGGGTAGAGGGTAGAATAGATAACAACCTATTCTGCAACCTACGGAATATACATGGACGGCCTTACTAATAGTAAGTTATACACTCCGAATAACTATTTGACGTATATCAACTTATACTGGTTTAATCGCATTTAGCGTACAAATAACCAGTTTGTCAGACCTCGCATAACGGCTGTATACACAGCTCATAACCTTTATTAGTAAGGCCGGTAAAGTTTCATCCAAATCGGTCTAGCCGTTTCGGAGGAGTATGCGCACTAACATTATGACATGAGAATTTTATATAGAAGACAAAATAACTTAAAACACTCCGCAAGTAGTGTGTTTGATATTAAGAGTACTCTGAATACTGAGTCTCATCAAAGTTCTTCTGTACAAATTATGTTCAATATTAACATTAACATTTGAAGCCTTTCGATTTGTGCAAAGCTAATTTGCTACTCATAAAACGCGGTCAAGCAAGCGTCGAGATTTACAAGCTGTAAGTGCATTATCAGGTAATTAATGGAGCTTTCCTTGCGTATTGTTTGTGTGTTTGAAGTTTCTCTTGAAGAAACAGAAAAATCAACTTAATTAATATCCAATGAATCTCTACCGTGTGGGGCATCTAAGTAGGTACATAATCAGTTCTGTTTAAATCTAATCGGATTAGATCAGATCGATCATTTTCGAACACAATAATTATTACGCTTACCAAAATATTCAACAATAATTACCTTATTTCGCAGACTACGTATTGCTTCTTATTTTTTAGTGTGCTGACAAAATAATTTGTTTGCTGGTCAAAATGTTTTACAGATATTTAATGCGTTTGGAAACGTGTTACTATTTTGCAGAACAATCGTTATGATTAATCCACAAAATACCTCTACCGGTGTGGTTACAGAGATATTTATATGAACTATCGCCCAACTAGTAAACCTGGTCATCAGCTGCCTAGACCGAAGGGCCAATATAGTCTAGTCTGGGGACCTGTCCAGACTGGGCGTCGGTCTAGTCGGCGTGCGGTCTAAGGGCTAGTCTAGTCTGGTGCTAGTCTTGTCCGGGGGTCGGTCGAGTCGGGGGCCGTCTAGTCTGAGGGACAGTCTAGTCTCAGGCTAGTCTAGTTCGGAAGCTAGTCGAGTCAGAGGCCAATCTAGCCTGGGGCTAGTCCAACTAGAGGCCAGTCTAGCCAAGGCCCGGCCCAGTCTGAGGGACGGTCTAGTCTAGACTAAATCCCTGGCCTTGGGGCAAATCTACTCCGGGACCAGTCTAGCCAGGGGCCAGTCCGGGCAACGGCACGCCTAGCTAAGGGTCAGCCTGACTGTCAGGGGTGCAAATACGTAAGTCCTCCACAGTTTTGAGTCTGATTTAAGGTTACACGACTGACTTACACGACTCTGCTCCCACCCGGCAAAAATAATATAATTCAAATATGGGCTTTAAATTTTGCTCTTTAGATATTATTATACTTTACATTGGCATCATAAATTAGCAGACAGCTCGCTGTCAGCTGTCAGCTAATTTATGCCGGGTGGGAGCAGAGTCGTGTAAGTGGAGTAAGAGCCTACTCTGAACTGTCAAATACATACCTACATACAAATACAAAAAACTTTATTTTGACATATTTTCATATTTTGACACTTTGGAGTTGTCTAAATGCTTAACCCGATAAAGGGAAGAAACTACTAGAGCAGTCGCCCAGTTTAGCAGTTGCCCAGTCTAGCAGTCATCCAGTCTAGTAGTCTCCCAGTCTAGTAGTCGCCCAGTCTAGCGGTCGCCCAGTCTAGCGGTCGCCCAGTCTAGCAGTCGCCCAGTCCAGCAGTCGCCCAGTCTAGCCAGGCCCCCGGGCGGGCCGGGCGCGCCTACCCGGGCGGCCAGCGCATCTGGCGGCCTCCCAGCACGTGCAAGTGCAGTTGATGCACGGACTGCGCGCCGTCCGCGCCCGTGTTGACGACGAGCCGCCAGCCGGCCGGCGCGCGCGCCGCCCCCAGCCGCCTTGCCACCAGCACCAAGTGGCCTAAGAGCTGCCGACAAGGTGCCCGTTGAGAAGCGGTTTTGAAGGGGATTTTAAATGGTCGTGTTTATGTCGTTAAGCCAACGGTACGGCGCGTACAGAGTGCTTATACTTTTTCCTTCAGAAATTTTTCCATCATAGGGTTGTCTGGAAGAAATTGCTTTTAGCAATAAGGCCGCCAATTGTACTGTTATCTTGTAAATATTTAATGTTTGTGTTTCTCCTCGTGTACAATAAAGAATATTCTTATCTTATCTTATCTTATACTGAGTTTTTTCATTTCCCTTTCGATAGCGAGGGCGTTTGCAATTTGTATAGGAGTGACAAAGCGCGTCACCTAGTTGTCTCTTTGTCACTCCTATACAAATTGCAAACGCTCTCGCTATCGAAAGTGAAATGAAAAAACTCAGTAGGTATAAGCAATCGGTCCATGGATGGGTCCTTGTCTATGACTAACGCTAAGTGGCATTTTTCCGAGCGGTTCCGTGCTTCGCAAGGCACGTTAACCAGTTGGTGCCGGCTGCCGTCGGTAGGTGGCAGTCGTTAAGGCAAGAGGCCTTAGGGCGGCTTGAAAACTTCTGACAGTAAGACCAGCCACTAGTCTTGCAAGCCTTCACCAATCCGGACTTGGCCCCCGTGGTGGAGTATAGTCTATACCGTCCTCAGGGAAGAGACCCGTGCCCCTCAAGGGTTGAGGATGATGATGTTTATGTTCTTCACCATTATCAGCCCACCTCTACCCACTGTCGGGGGCCTTGTCCCCACTACGCCACATCTCGGAGTTTCTCGCCATTCGCATGCATCTATGGCCAAAATCAATATTTATACATAAACATTTACATACCGGCACATACATTGCTTCCGGCCCCACGCTAGGATACCCTGTGTCGTGGGAACCAGAAACAGCGACGTCACAAACATGTAAACATCTAAGACCTGGGGTTTTCTTTTTTGACGCCAGCCGGGGTTCGAACCCGGGACCTTTCGCATGGTAAGCAGATGTGTTAACAGTAGTATCATAACACGGATTATCATGGTGCTGGCTGCCGTAAAAATGTATATTACTAGCTGTCCCTGCGAACTTCGTACCGCCAAATTTTTCGTAATTTTTCCTTATTTTCTCACCGGTTAAAACTTCCCTGGACTTCCACGAATATAAAAAACTAAAAATTAGCCAATCGGTCCAACCGTTCTCGAGTTCTAGCTAGACTAACGAACAGCAATTAATTTTTATTACATAAAAAAAAGAAAGAAGAAAGACGTAGAGCCAGAATCAAGTGATCTGTCAACCTGACGACCTTTGACGACCTCTGTGGCGTAGCGGTTAGCGCATCTGCTTACCATGCGAGAGGTCCCGGGTTCGATCCCCGGCTGGGGAGAAAAAAAAACTCCAGGTCTTGGATGTTTACATGTTTGTGACGTCGCTGTTTCTGGTTCCGACGACACAGGGTATCCTAGTGTGGGGCCAGAAGCAATGTATAAAAAAAAAACCTCAGACAATAATGCTTTTCTACAAATTACACGACTTAACTTTCCAAAAAACAGGTGCGCTTTCATCGGCCATAAGTCATTGCAAATTAAACGCCTCCAGAAGCGCATCACACTCGCCTTATCAGCTGACATCTCCGTAACGGTCTCAGTAATACCTGCCGTAATTAAACAGCGTTATCGCTCTATCAGCCGCTCGCTAATCGCTGTTTGCTGATAGCATTCCCGCTGTGGTCTGCCTGACTCACGCCTTCCGAAACACATTTACTTATTCTCACGCTAATTTCTACAGAAACATAATGATGCATGGTTTGATGGACATTTCTTCCTTAATTTAAGCTTACAGAGCAGTTAGAGTCTCCATTTCTATTGCTAGTCGTGCACTGCGCGATCTGCATCCCTCTAATGCTGAATCGCTAATTGCTAATTTACCTAATCTGTTTTGAACTAAACCTTTCGTAAGCACTAGACTATCGGCCGATTTCTGAATTGAGTATTTCGCTAAGTAACTACTTGACTCTAGTGCTGTCTCGCCAAATTGCTCAGAAAAGAGCGTGACAGAACGTTACTTCAGTTTTTACTTAGTGAAAATTCTCAACTCAAAAAGGGTGGCAAAATCGTTGAACGTGTTGCTAAATTTATTTAAATGTGACGTGTTTGTATAGCTTGACATCTGACCTAAATGCGTTTAGCCGCTAAAGATATTTTAAATTTTAATACGTTTAGCCGTTAAAGATATTTATAAATCGTGGTGCAAGCCGCCCTAATAAAGCTAATGTCTGCTAATTAAGTAAGTAATTATTAAGTCAAGTAAGTTCATCCTGTGCGTCCATAAGCTTTGGCAGTCTCTGCTTGGTCACTATCGGGGCCTGGATTATATTAGAGCATTGAAGGCTGATATCGCAGCACTTGGTATATGTTGCAGACCATTAATAGCTTAAGATAAAAAAAGTATTTATTGCCTCACCAATATGTATAACTTAAAACTAAGTAAGTAGAACATAGGACGTAAAACTAAGTAGGACTTGGGACTTCTGACCAGTATCCTGCTAAACTGGCCCTAACCTGCTGGTCTGCACAATGTGCATCATGAAATTATGGCAGCTGCTATTTAGGCACCACCCGCAAGTCCAAGGGCGCTTGCGTCTTCATTCTACTGGTCAATAACCTGCTAGACTGAACCAACCTGCTGGTCTGCATCCTGTGCGTCCTGAAGCGATGAATGCTGCCATTTAGGCACCACCCGCAAGTCCACGGGCACTTGCGTCTTCACTCTACCGGTCAATAACCTGCTAGACTGAAACAACCTGCTGGTCTGCATCCTGTGCGTCCTGAAGCGATGGCAGCTGCCAAGGCACCACCCGCAAGTCCACGGGGGCTTGCGTCTTCACTGTACAGGTCAATAGCCTGCTAGACTGAACCAACCTGCTGGTCTGCATCCTGTGCGTCCTGAAGCGACGGCAGCCGCTGCTTGGGGACCACGAGGAAGTGCACGGGCGCCTGTGGGGCCACGTCACTAAACGCGATGCAGAGTTCATCTTCGTATAGCACTTCCGCCGGAAGCTCGCGCGATATTATCCTGCGAGGCATCGTGTCAACATTGTAGTCGCTTTCTTGTGCAACGTCGTGCTGTATATACCGTATTCAATAAAATCTCATGAATAGTAGAAACAAACAGATTAATTTGCAAGTGATTTGTCAGATTCGTGGCAGGTGGCAGGCCCTGGTTTCTGCCTACCCCTCTGGGATACCGGCGTGAGCTTATGTATGTATGTATGTAATCTGCCACGGTATTGATGACCTCTGTGACGCAGCGGTTAGCGCATGCGAGAGGTCGCGGGTTCGAACCCCGGCTGGGGACAAATGAAAAACCCAGGTGTTGGATGTTTACATGTTTGTGAAAGAGTGTGACAGAACGTTACTTAAGTATTTACTTAGTGTAAATTCTCATTTCTTGTGTTTTTGCAATAATAGTATGTTTGTGTATGTTCACGAAGGCCGCAAACAACATTTTTGGGTCGAGGCTGTGAAATTGAATCCAGTGCGAAGTGAGGGGATTCTTGCATAACTAAGAATCGTTGAAGGAGTGAGGGATTCAATACTATTGAGACCAAAAATTATTTGCGCTCGTGTATACCCACTGAAATGTCCCTGGGAACTACAGTACCCAAACGAAATAGAACACTCTGCTTTTCACTACCACCTGAGAGGAATGAAAATGCGTACTTGCGTTCCAATTTTAAATATTTGACAATTAGGTACTTAAAAGTTTTGCAGCAAAGAGTTTGGAAGTTCAGTAAGTCCAAAACTCCGTTTTAAGTTATTGCTTGGGTTAGAGTGAAATAGACATATGACGAATCCTCAAGAGTGAAAGAGAATCCAAATTGGATTTTGAGTCTATTTACTTAAAGGTACCTATAGGTAAATAGACCCAAAACCCAATTTTGAGTCTATTTAGTCTGATGCATCTTAGCTTGAACAACAATAGCGTGTTTTGGGTCCTAAATTTGGGCATCAAAATGCATCATTTCGAGCAGATGGAATGAAAAGAATATCCTATCCTATCCTGTCTTACTTGTCAAAGACGGTGGGCCCGGCGCGGTTGGCGGCGGCGGCGGCGGCGGCGCGGGCGCGGGTCACCTCGTCCGTGCCGCAATTGCGGCGCAGCAGCTGTGGCACGCGGTACACGCGCGTCGGGTGCCGCAAACGCAGCGCGCGCTGCAACACCGCGGGGAACTGCCCCAACACAACCTCACATTTCATTTCATAATCATCAATGGTTGAGTCAGTTGCCTTTTGTGGCAATGGCAACTAAGACACACCACAGACTTTTGTTCCTGTGATGTGCCTTGCGAATCGCTCGTAGCCTGGGCTGCCTATGTGATCTTAAACGATCACCAAGGTTAAGCAACATACGGCGCGTTCAGTCCATGGATGGGTCACCGTCTATGACTAACGCTAGTGGCGTTTTTCCGAGCTATTCCGTGCTTCGCAAGGCACGTTAAGCCTTAGGGCGGCTTGAAAACTTCTGACAGTAAGACCAGCCACTAGTCTTACAAGCCTCTACCAATCCGGACTATGCTCCCGTGGTGGAGTATGGCCTATACCTTCCTCAGGGAAGAGACCCGTGCCCCTCGGTGGGGACATGATGGGTTGATGATGATGATGATGTGCCTTGGTTGGTATAATAAACTTTTTTCAGTCTTTCAAAATTTGGTGGGCAAGGTGGAACGAAAGAGGCCGGGCAGGAGAAAGACGTCATGGTTGTACTACATCAAAGACGACCTCTGTGGCGCAGCGGTCAGCGCATCTGCCTACAAGTTGTGGAGGCTTCGAACAACCTTAACCCCATTAGCAGTCAACGAAATAAGTTTACTCTACGACAATCCTGCGCTGCAAATACCCTCGCGTATATCACAGGCATTTTCATAGACGAGGTCATTATACTGCATCAGTAAGATTCTACACGGGAGGTTACGAGAGTACAGAAGTAAAATATTCAGCCAAAATCTAATGACAATAATTATTGCAAAAAATCATCCATTCATTAGTACGTAAAGAGAGTCTAATACCTTGTCTAACATCTCGGCGCCCTGGTGTGTGATTATTCAACACTAAACTTCTCCATTAGCTACACAAAGACCGCAACAAAATGCGGCCGAAATTGTGTGCTATCGCTGCAGACGATGCGGTTTATTTTGTCACCATAGATAACTTACTTGTCACTTTGACGATTCACAGAATAGAATTGACGAATAACAGCTGATTCACCGACTGCGACTGAAACAGGTTAGTTCAACAGTTTACAATACTTCCAAAACCGGAAGTCACTTCCAAATTAATCCCGATTAGAGTCTGGAGCTAGATTTAGACAGAATATTCATTTGAATGGTAGCAGAAACACAAAAAAAATCTAGGTATAAATTGGGGTTATAAATTTTAATGTAAGGACACCATTCCCTTTTTTTAATGTACCATATTTAGGACATTGCAAAGTTTGTTTTGTCAGAATCTACAACTTGCGGTAGCTGGAGCTGCTACACTATTACCAGCCGTGAATTTTATTACTCAAATACGAGATTTCCAGTGGCTAAATGATCAACTTCCGTCATTTTAGCACCACACCTCATGTATTGTATAAAAACTACAATGGTCATTGTCCTCAATGACAATAGTTATAAATGATTATATATGTGGGGTTGACTCTACACCACATTCACAGGCGGCAGTTAAGCGTGCGTAGATTCGAACCTTGTTGCTCTACCTGCGAACGCTGAGCATAGCTGGCAGGCTATAGGTGAAGTAACCGAGTAAAAACATGACTTTCGGATTCTGTCAGAAAAATTTAGTGATTCATGAGGTATCGATTTTATTGTATATTTTTTATGTTATATTTCGTTGAAATGCTGTAATCGATAGTTTATTGCAGTTAGTCAGTGACAACTCCTTCTGTATATATTATTTCCACCGTGCCAATGTACTATAGTCAGTCAGTGTAAATAAACGTGTACATAAATTATCTTCCTCACTTTCCTTGGCACCGGATCCTAAACTGGTGACCCCGACTGGAGCACAACTACTGACATACTGTAAATATTGTACATACATGAGTATGTCGACCCCAAATGAGTTCGCTGATGCGCAACAACAGCCAGCTGATATCAACCCGCCCGCAAGTTTATCCAACAATCGGAACTCACAACTCGAGGTAAATCACATCACGAAGTTACCTCCATTTTGGCCCCAGAAACCAGCGGTATGGTTCGCGCAAGTAGAGGGACAGTTTACGCTCGCACGCATTAAACATGACGAGACGAAGTATTGCCATGTAATATCTCACTTGGAACCGCAATACGCAGATGTAGTTGAGGATATTATTACTTCACCACCATTGACCGGAAAGTATGACAAGCTTAGGGCTGAACTAATCAAACGATTATCAGACTCGAAGGAGAAAAAAGTAAAGCAGCTCCTGGTTCATGAAGAGTTGGGTGATAGGAAGCCCTCCGAGTTCCTGCGGCACCTGCAGCATCTTGCAGGTAATGATGTTCCAGAGGAGTTCCTGAGGACTATCTGGGCTAACCGACTACCGATGAGCACTCAGACCATCATAGCGGCGCAAGCGGGTGCATCACTAATGGTATTGGCAGATTTGGCGGACAGAATTCATGACGTGGTTCCCTCCAGGATGCAAATAGCTGCAGCTTCGGTAATTCCTGAGAGCACAATAGAGCTCATGTCAAACCAAATAGCAGCACTAACAAAACAAGTCGAGGCATTAACAGCGGAATCGAGAGCATCCAGGTCGAGAGACCGATCATTGGATCGAGAAAAGCGCAGTCGTAGACGTTCTGCATCCTCCAGGTCACAATCGATGTATCGAAGGAATCCTATTTGCTGGTATCACGCGACTTTTGGAAGTAGAGCCAACCGATGTGTTAGGCCGTGCGAATATAAGCCTAGCGAATCAAAAAACGCCAGGGGCAATCTGTAGATACGGCCGATGGTTGCCCGACTTCAAGTGGCCGTTTATTCATTACGGACACCAGATCGAAGCTACAGTTCTTAGTCGATACTGGAAGTGACTTATGCGTTTTTCCGCGCTCTGCAATTCGTGAGCGGCGGCCGAAGACAACGTACAAGCTATGCGCAGCCAACGGATCGGAAATAGCTACTTACGGTTATGTAGAGTGCAATTTAAATTTAGGCCTACGTAGAGACTTTCGGTGGCGCTTTGTTGTTGCGGACGTAACTAAACCCATAATAGGAGTAGATTTTTTATCCTTTTATGATTTATTAGTAGACTGTCGAGAGCAACGATTAATTGATCGACAAACTAAACTATCGTCAGTAGCTTCGGTTACTTCAGCTGTTTTTGAAATACAATCGGTTAAAGTGCCCACTGGTGACAGTCGGTTTCACAAACTGTTAGACTCTTTTCCGGATATTACACGCCCAGCCGGTACGCCACGCATTGTCAAACATAACACTGTACACCATTTAAACACTACCCCGGGTCCGCCAGTGACATGTACTCCCCGTAGGTTGGCGCCAGACAAATTAAAGATTGCTAGGCAGGAGTTTGAAGCAATGCTGGCCAATGGCACTGCCCGGCCATCTGACAGCAGTTGGTCGTCGCCGCTGCATCTGGCACCTAAAAAAGACAACAGTTGGCGCCCATGCGGTGACTATAGATGTCTCAACGCTCGCACCGTCCCGGATAGGTACCCAGTTCGACATATTCACGATTTCACCCACAGCATCTCCGGTTGCGAAATATTTTCAACAATAGACTTAGTTAAAGCTTATAACCAGATCCCAGTTGACCCCTCGGATATTCACAAAACTGCTATAACAACTCCATTTGGCCTTTACGAATTCCCCTTTATGACGTTCGGCCTTAGAAACGCAGGGCAGACATTCCAAAGGTTCGTGGACGAAGTAACAAGAGGTTTGGATTTTGTATACTGTTACCTTGACGATTTCCTAGTGTTTTCAAAGAACGAGGAGGAGCACGAAGATCATCTGCGTCAGGTGTTCACCAGGATGAGGGACTACGGTATTGTCGTGAATACAAGCAAATGTGTTTTCGGCGCACCGGAGGTAACCTTTTTAGGATACCGCATTTCCAAAGACGGGACTAAGCCTCTCTCAACGAAGGTGCAAGCTATTATGGAGTTCCCTGTCCCTACAACTGTCAAACAACTCAGACAATATTTAGGTATGTTAAATTTCTATAGGCGATTTATCCCACGAGCTGCTCAAATTCAGGCGCCAATGAACGCTTTACTGACTGGTTCGGTAAAAGGCTCTCATCCAGTTAATCTAACCGGAGATTCTTTAAATTCTTTTCAGGAGTCCAAACAAAGCCTGTCCAACGCCGCACTGCTTGCTCACCCAGATTGTCGTGCCAATCTAGCGTTAGTCACAGACGCCTCAGATCTGGGTATGGGCGCGGTTTTACAGCAGTTTGTTGATTACCATTGGCAGCCTTTAGCATTTTTCTCGCGCAAATTCAGCCCATCACAGCAAAAATACTCGCCTTACGACCGTGAACTTCTGGCTATCTATGAAGGTATTAAATACTTTAGGCACATGCTCGAGGCGAGGCATTTTGTAGTCTACACTGACCACAAGCCACTATGTTTTGCATTTCATGAACGAAAAAGTAACTGTTCTCCTAGGCAGTATAGGCATTTGGACTTTATTTCACAGTTCACAACAGACATTCGTCATATCTCAGGCAGGGATAACGTGGTGGCCGACACTTTATCGCGGATTGAAGAAGTACACGGATCTGTAGATTTTGATGCATTAGCAACGTCGCAGGTCACTGACCCCGAGCTCGCAGAACTTCTGAAGGGCTCGTCAGCATTGCGCTTGAAGAAAGTTGTCATGCCAGGAAGCACAACAATGTTATACTGTGACGTAAGTACTCCCATATGCAGGCCTTTTATCACTAAGTCGTTCCACAAGGCTATCTTTAACAGCCTCCACTGTTTAAGTCACCCGGGTGGGTGACTTAAACAGTGGAGGCTGTGGCCTAAGCTTGTGGCACAGCGCTTTGTTTGGCCAGGAGTACGCAAGGACTGTCGCGAGTGGTCACGGGCATGTCTGGATTGTCAACGCTCAAAGGTAAGTAGGCATGTTACTTCTCCTCTGGCTGAATTTACTTTACCCCGCGCCAGATTTCAAATTATCCATATAGATTTGATTGGCCCGTTGCCACCTTCTCAAGGATTTCGTTATTGTTTAACGGTGATTGACCGATTTACGCGTTGGCCAGAAGTCGTTCCAATTATGGACATGACGGCTGAGACAGTGGCCAGGGCCCTGCTCTCTGGCTGGATATCTAGGTTTGGTTGTCCTACTGATATAGTTACTGATCAGGGGCGTCAGTTCGAATCAGCCATCTTTAGACATTTATCTAAAATGGCTGGTTTCAAGCATCGCAGAACTACCGCCTACCATCCAGCATGTAACGGACTAGTTGAGCGATTCCACCGCCAGCTTAAGGCGGCGATAATGTGTCATGCTGATACAAACTGGACTGAATCTCTTCCTTTGGTGTTACTGGGGGTTAGGAGTGCTTTTAAAGAGGACCTTCAAGCATCTTCAGCTGAGCTGCTTTATGGAGAGCCTTTACGGCTGCCTGGTGAATTTTTCGGTCATGATTCGGTTGGATCAACTGACCTGACCGAACTTTCCACACGTCTCAGGTTTTTTGCGGCAAACCTTCGTCCAGCACCTGCATCCCGTCACAGTCAAGGAAAAGTTTTTGTTTTTAAGGAATTAAGCACCTGCAGCCACGTATTCCTACGCGAAGACGCGTTGCGCGGTTCCCTTCAACCAGCCTATACTGGCCCTTTCAAAGTCTTGGAGAGAGGTCAGAAGGTTTTCAAAATATTGCGGCAGGGAAAGGAGACAACTGTGTCGATTGATCGACTAAAACCGGCCTACGAGCTGGCAGATCGATCAGCCGCTGTGACGAAGAATGTGTTACTAGGCACTTCACTTCGCAGTTTTCATCCTTCTCAGCAATCGCGCACTATTACACACCAGTCTCCCCAACCTCCACTTCCTCAGCCAACAACAGCTACACCCAACCAACCCTCAACCATTCCTCAAAAGACCTCATCAGGGCGACGCGTTCGGTTTCCTGTTCATCTAAATGACTATTATCGCCCGTAAGACGGTCTCTGGAGGGGAGTGATGTGGGGTTGACTCTACACCACATTCACAGGCGGCAGTTAAGCGTGCGTAGATTCGAACCTTGTTGCTCTACCTGCGAACGCTGAGCATAGCTGGCAGGCTATAGGTGAAGTAACCGAGTAAAAACATGACTTTCGGATTCTGTCAGAAAAATTTAGTGATTGATGAGGTATCGATTTTATTGTATATTTTTTATGTTATATTTCGTTGAAATGCTGTAATCGATAGTTTATTGCAGTTAGTCAGTGACAACTCCTTCTGTATATATTATTTCCACCGTGCCAATGTACTATAGTCAGTCAGTGTAAATAAACGTGTACATAAATTATCTTCCTCACTTTCCTTGGCACCGGATCCTAAATATAGTTTTAAAGGTATCCATCATCAACCCATTATGTCCCCACTGAGGGGCACGGGTCTCTTCCCTGAGGAAGGTACAGGCCATACTTCACCACGGGGGCCAAGTCCGGATTGGTGGAGGCTTGTAAGACTAGTGGCTGGGCTTACTGACAGAAGTTTTCAAGAAGGCCTCTGACTTGGCTTAACGATTGCCATCTCTATCGATGGCAGCCGGCACCAACTGCTTAACGTGCCTTGCGAAGCACGGAACCGCTCGGAAAAATGCCACTAGCGTTAGTCATAGACGGTGACCCATCCATGGACTGAACGCGCTGCATGTTGCTTAACATTAGTGATCGTTTAAGATCACTCAGGCAGCCACGGCTACGAGCGGTTCGAAATTAATTAAAGCTACCTAAATCGTAAATTTTTGCCCAGGCTCACAAAATTATTTACTAAAATAAAACATTTTTACGGTGGTGTACTACGACAATTGGATGATTGACAAATCAAGTTTCGGCGATACGTACGGAGCTCGAATATGGCAAAGTCGTTTATTGAAAATATCAACATTTACATTTAACATACAATTACATACAGGCACATACATTGCTTCTGGCCCCACACTAGGATACCCTGGGTCATGAGAACCAGAAAAAGCGATATCACAAACATGTAACATCCCAGACCTGACGTTTTTTTTTGTTTTCTGCCGGGCTTCGAACCCGTGACCTCTCACATGGTAGGTAGATGCGCTAACCACTGAGGTCTTAAGACAGAACGACTCTGTCGCATGTACACCTCGAATTTTCGTAATTAATTGTTGATTTTTGAACTAAACCTTTCGTAAGCACAACACAAACTTTTAATACGGATCATCTTGTCCGATAACACAAAACCCGTAATTTGATCCGGATTAAAAGTTTACAATTAATTGTCGAAGTAAAAGTTGATAAGCTGTCGACTATACCTGATTTTGTACTCGTACAAGTTTTTTCTCAAGACTTTTCCTTGACCTAGTACTAGTTTATAATTTTACTACGTGGGTACTTTACATTTTATTATTATTTTTTGTTATTATTTTTAAATGAATTTGAATTTTCAGTTACTATTTACCTTATATAATTTAAACACTGACGGCCTTACTAATAAAAGTTATGAGCTGTGTATACAGCCGCTATGCGAGGTCTGACAAACTGGTTATTTGTACGCTAAATGCCATTGAACCAGTATAAATTGATATAAGTCAAATAGTTATTCAGAGTGTATAACATATTATTAGTAAGGCCGCGGAACTGGTGCCTCTGCCTACCCCTTCGGGGATAATGGGTTCATTTTTTTTTCTTTTTTTCATTTTTATAATTTAAACACTATTTATTTGAAACGTGATGTATGCAATCGTAGTATAGTCTTGGCATTGCTTTTAGTCAATGTTTCCGGCTTCGATACTACTTACCTGATTGTTGTTGCTGGACATGTTTTTCACCAGTCGGGTTTTTAATACGATTGACAGATTGCAATGTTTGCAGTATTTACAATTTTACACTTAATCTGTGATTTCTCTGTTTCATTTGGAACTGCAACTGCATAGGAATAGGAAGTTCGTTGAATCTTTCCGAAACAATTGATTAAATCACTGAATTATGTGATTTTATGAAGGACTACGAATAGGTTGGAATTTTCTAACATGATGCTGGGTATATCTCTATGTGCTCTCTTTGTTACAAATGTTGTTTGCGCGCAAAATGTGACCGGTAGAAACTTCGTATACAATATGTGAGTGCACTTATTTTTATTCTATTATTTTAGTCTCTATTTCCTCTGAGGTCATCGCCACCGCCTCTCCTCGACTACTGACTTTACCCTTAGCGTATATTTTCTACTTAAGAAGTATTTGGTAGGTACCTACCAACTGATTAATTAATTAAAGTCGAGTCCTACCGTAGTCCTACCTACCTCCTTTAGGTCATAGTAGGTTTTTCCCCGCGGCGCCGCGTTCAAGGGCAGACTGACTGACTCATCCATACCACTACTCGGAACACGATACGTACCTACTTATGAGATGCAAAATCGAGATTTCACAGATGAAATCCAATACATTGGCATTAGGATTTTAATGTTATTCAAGACAATTTGAAATTAGTTTATTGATATAACATTAATTCACAATTAGATTACATCATAATATAACAGTATAGTATCAATTTCACATCAGTTTTCAGTCATTAATTAAACTTTTAACTGGACGTAGTTTAGCAAAAAGATTCCAACCCACAACATGGTAATATTTAAGTTAAATATACCAAAATGATCACTATGCTCTATACTTTAAGAATCAAAGTCTTGCATGAGATGAGTATGTGCAAAGTTATGGCACATGGTGGTCAACCCACATGTATCATCATCATCATCATCAGGCTATATTAGTCCACTGCTGGACATAGCCCACATGTATGGAGAGCTAAAAACTCAAATGTGTATCTCAAAACTCATTTTGTGTGGGTTTGAACCTTTTTGTTAAACTACGTCCAACTATAGTGTTTTAGACAATATTTTTGAAATTAGGATTATCTAACCCAAACCCCTCAAGCTGAGAACAATTTTCTTTCACAGCTTAATTAGTTATTCACAGAGTAATATTTGAGATTTAACACAGTTTTCAAAGAATAGAACATGCTCATATAACGGTTATATTTATATCATGTTCAAAATTTGATTCTAAGTGCCGTTGCAAGACCGACCTGCCGGCTGGTCTATGGAGTCTGACGGAATGCAGCATAGTCCTTAAGGTTTCATACTACATGTATCTATAATCATGTCATATTAATATGGGTCATCGATACCAGAAATAAATGATTTTTATTTTTTATTTTTATTTTTTATTATTTTTTTAATTATTTTTTTATAGTCATCTTTTGCGACACATACTGGTTTGGGAGGTCTACTAGGATCCTTATTTGTGGGAAGGACCAGGAAAATCAAATCAAACATTGCATGATATTTGTTTTAATGTAGAATTTATAGTGGGTCGATTGACTCACCATAACAATTGTTTTTAATTGTACTTTTCAAGATTATTACCTTGAAACCACACAAGTGGTTAATAAATTGTCTATGCTAATAATATGTAGATAGTACAGGTAAAGTCAGCCTAAAAATTCCAGTTTAGAGGCATCAATGAAACTTTGTTTATACCTTCATCTTGGTAGTAGAAATGAGGATCTGCAGAGTCCTAACAAAATTTAGGGATCCTACCCCTTCCGGGTAGGGGGGAAATTTTAAGAAACAAACTAGGCGATAGAAGTATAATTTTCTATATTTTTTGCGCTGGATCGAATGAGACCGTACTCAAACTCCTCCTAGGATCAATATTTTGCGAGATATGAATATGAAAACGTTTATATTATATTTGTATTGACTGAATGACTGACTGATCATCTATAGATTATCTCGAGAACGGTTGGTGCTAGAGAAAGAAATTGTATGAGAAAGTTGTGGGGAAGATACGGTAAACGGCCATCCTATGAAGCCGATTTTTTAATTTCGAACGCGTTCTTTCATACAGATATGCTAACTCTGTTGTTTATTGACCGATTTGGATCAAATTTTGATAGAATGTTCTTTGGGTCATCCAATTGAGAATAAAAATGTTATATGTTTCAAATTCAAAATGGCGGCTCCGCTATAGCCACCCAAAAATAGGCCCATTTTAGACTTCTGCGCAAAAAAGTCGGCAGCCAACTGGGCGCATGCTAGAGACATGCTCTCAAAGGCATCGGGTGGTCGAAGGACCCAGGTATATGAATACATAATGGCTGGGAAATAAACTGAATCCTGAAGAGTGGGGTTGGTGTCGTCAAAATGGTGATCTATGCCCTGTTCGCACCACCTTACCACCAATAATTAATAATACATTAATAATTAAACATGTTCATAGTTAATACATACTGTACCTAGTGAAAAAGTATTAAAAACTACTTTTGACTTAAAATGTCTTTCTTTTGATTTTTTTCAACAAAAACCCTTCATATCTCCCAAAATATTAATCCTATAAGCTTAGGTGAGGTCTCATTTGATTCAGCGCAAAAAAATACACAGAAAATGACACTTCACTCGTCTAGTTTGTTAAATGTGCATTTTTTTAAAACTCCCCCTTCACCATACCCTCTGGGAGGGGGTAGGACCCCTAAATTTTGTTAGGACTCTGGAGATTCTTATTTCTACTACTAAGATGAAGTTATAAACAAAGTTTCAATGATGTACATAATTTGCCTCCAAAAATATGCTATTTTCCTGTACTAAGAGGAAAATGTTGTAAGTTTGTCTACATACAATTCAGGGTTATCACCAAAAGTAGTGATCCATTTAAAAAAAATACTAGTAGATTGATTACTTTATGCCAGTTCATTAACGACATGAGTACAGACACTGCTACTAAATAAAACATATAAATTAGTTTTTGTTTATTTAATACAATTTTTTTAATTTAATATAACCAAGCTCAATAAATAAATCTAAATGTTGGTCAATTTTGTGGTTATATTAAGTTATATTATGTTATATTATTTAGTGGTTATATTCCATAACTGTATATTATTTTATTGATATAAATAATTAGCTCACAACACAACTGGGTAATTAAAAGAATTGCATAATTTCTTTGGCACATTAGTTTTTCATATTAACTCAATAAAAAGTAACATACATACAACGTGTCCCAAAAATGGCACGTCACAGTGACACTGGAGGTAGACCTGCTCAAACGGCGTCAAACCAACCTAACATGACCTCAGTAAAAGTTGCACGGTTTTCGAGATATTTCCAATCTATACTTTCTAAATTTTCAGGTTTTTAATAAGTTCAGTGCTAGTTTCGAGTTTTGGGACACCCTGTATATTTTATTTTTTATTTTTATTTAATAGGTAAGCCAACGGCCCATTGTAGTAGATGCCACCAAAACCTACAAATATGTTACAATACAATCTTCAGGGGCCAATAAACCTACAATATTGTTACTTCTTATTGAGTTAATATAAAAAAAATGCGCCAAAGAAGTTATGAGATTATTTGAGCCATGTTCTAAGAATCACCCAACTGCTTGTCCCAAATCTCACGATTTATGAATATTCGGTCATTTACTTATTATTTACCTTCTTATGGATATATTTCAGATACAAATTTGACACCTGGATACCGTTGGTGTTAAATGAATCAACCGAGCAGATATTGGAGTTTCAGGAGGTAAGTTGAACTCTGCCTTACATAACTATTCATAATCATCATCATAATCAGTTCGTCTCTGCGGTCTCGTCTTCGCCTCTATGTTAGATCAGTACAAAATATATTTTATACAGGGTTTACCTATATCGTCGGTCAGAATCATCACCGGAACATTTCCAAAAACACTATTTTTGACTTAAGTATGCAGAATGGTGGAAATTTTGAAGATATTTTCGAATCACTAACGGTATAAATCAATTTTTTTTTATCCGCCACAAAAAAACTAATTCCGGTAGAGAAACACTGAGTTTACTGTAGCACTTGAAAATTATTGAAATCTTTAATCGTCAAAATAATTATGTAAATGTTAATGTTATGTTATTATGTGATTCTTGTTGTTGTTAACAGAATATTTTGAAATAACATAACATTTACATACGCCCGTATGTAAATGTTATGTTATTTCAAAATATACATTGCTTCTGGCCCCACACTAGGATACCCTGTGTCGTGGGAAGCAGAAACAGCGACGTCACAAACATGTAAACATCCTACCCGCTGCCACAGAGGTCGTCAAATGTACCGATAATGTTTCCGACTGACGATATTTCCCTTTCGACGACAATATGATCCTCGCTAGAGACCCTGCGGAAAATTTAGAATGATGAATAAATACACATATTTTATTCATAATACAGACAACATGTTTACTTTATGAACGTCAAAGTTGTTAGTTTCGCAATTAATAGATTACGTGGGGAAGAAACTATTACCTAACTAACAAAGAAACTCCACATTTATTCTTTTCAAAACCGTTTTAGCCTACCTAATTAACAAACTTTCACTTAGGTTAGGGTAGGGTAGGTTATTACGTTACATTAGTTATAAAAAACTCCGTATAATTCTTTCTCCTGGTTGAGCTACAAAGCTGTTCTCTATGTATCATTTTGTATCTATCTACAAGCTCAACCGCTGTAATCGCGCACGCCCCCCCTGCGCCGGATTTATCGTAACCCTGAACGGGTATCATTTAAGCTATCACCAATTTAATTAGTTTTGTGTTTCTTAAATAATAGGGTTTGTCCTCAAAATAGTAGATCTGTCACCAAAATGTAGTCACCAAACAATGCAAAATCAGTTCCACAATAAATCACCTAAAATCCTGAGATATAAGGTCTAGTACCAAATAAATCTTTTTGTATGTATTATAATAGGTGTGTCCTAATAAGTATTTAAGCAAACTAATTTAAAGAGATCACCAATAAATCATATTATGTTAAAGAGGCAACAAGAGGCAAGGTAAGAACGCATCAAAGTCGAGTCTGTTTTCGATCTTACATAGAGAACCTAACGCTCCGACGCGGTCCGCTTCGCTACGCGCGTCGTCGCACCTATATTTCTGTTGTCACGTATTCTTTACACGATTTATTTGGTGACAGATCTACCATTCTGAGAACAGAGCTATTATTTAAGTAACAAAACTGTTATTATAAGAACGAAGTTTATATTCATGTAATGCAATATAATTTTATTGGTTATCGATCTCTTATTTTACACATATATTAACATTAATTTGATAATTCATACCTGGGAACAATTTTTGTTTATCTGAGAACGAAAATATTTCGTGGCGATAGATCTATTTATTAGGTGATACAACTTGATGACAAATATAAATTTTGGTGATAGAAAATATAGATGCCACCCTGAACTGCCCTTTCCGCATGGCGGCGACTAGCGATTGCATCTGGTGACCCATGGTACACTAGTGAATACTTTAGAATTACAGCTTACCTAAAAGGCTTGCCCTTGTGGAGCTTTTGTTGTACAAAGAAACAGAAGAACCAGCTCCGAACCAGGTTCGGTACAAAATAAAAAATATTTATTGCCATAACATACTAGCGAGAGTGATTTGTCAGGATCGTGGCAAGTGGCAGTCCCTGGTCTCTGCCTACCCCTCTGGGATACAGGCGGGAGCTTATGCATGTATGTAATAACATACTAAGACAATTATTAATTTATTTTATTAGGTTTATCAACAGTACTTGCTAAAAGTCATCATCATCAACCCATTATGTCTCCACCGAAGGGCACGGGTCTGTTCCCTGAGGAAGGTATAGGCCATGGAGTATGGCCACGGGGGCCAAGTCAGGATTGGTGCTGCTTACAGTGTATTGCAGTTATGTTCAGTGGCGGATTTACCCTAAGGCCCAGTGGGCCCGAGCCTAGAGCGGCAGATATTAGGGGCTGCAAATCTGACAAAAAAATCACTGATGATAGCAAGAAATAACTCAAAAGCAAAGTACCTAAATATTTAAAAGGCTGTGCATAATTGCCTAATAACTACACTGCACTGCAACGAATAGCAATTTTTATAGGTATGCGCCACTAAATTCATTATGTAGGTACCTAGTCTATATGATAGGTGCTGCGTGCTGTGCTGAGAAAGGGGCGGCACATGGCCTGGGGCCTAGAGCGGCCAAGACTGCAAATCCGCCACAGGTTATGTTGAACTATGTAGATGTAGAACTCGTTGTAGGTAAACACCGCATGCGTAAACATCAAAAGTAGTTAAATAAAGGCCTACTCCATTTATTGAACACAGTTTGGTATGTTAGAGCCTATTCACCACTCATACTGGCTAACATAGTACGTGTCTAGTTCGTCGTCCGAGAATACACAACTTTCGTATACAAAAAGGATCGTGAAATTTTAAAACACAGGATGACCATTATCATAACTTTCTCGTTTTTATTGTAGCATTTCAGAAATTTATGGTAATTGTTATCTTTCTCGACAGCTAGCTAGTCATTTCTTTAAAAGTGACAGTTGCTCAAGTTCTGCAATGGTTATCATATAGTTATACTTGTAGGCAGACTATACGAAAATAAAAACACCAAGGAACGCACTTTGAACAATTTCAACAAACTTCAATGACGCGGTTCCTCTGTACGTTTTGCATCTAAGAGCTGCAGGCTTGCAATTTTGCTTTGTCGTGTTGCATTGAGCATACGCGCGTTATCTGTGCACCGCTGGAGTTGCTATGCTGACTGTCGCGTCATCTAGGGCTTTGGTTGTGTTAGTGCTTTAGTACGATGACAGATTGAGGTCGAGTCACGCCTAGAATTATTGATACAAGTGCTCGCGTTGATTGAAACAGCAATGAATATAAATTGCCTCTTCATACAGTTGTCATTGTGCGGCAATGCATTTGCAGAATCCTGATCTCATGATCAACCCATTGTGTCCCCGCCGAGGGGCACGGGTCTCTTCCCTGAGGAAGGTGTAGGCCATACTCCACCACGGGGGTCAAGTCCGGATTGGTGGAGGCTTGTAAGACTAGTGGCTGGTCTTACTGTCAGAAGTTTTCAAGCCGCCCTAAGCCATCTATCGACGGCAGCCGGCACCGACTGCTTAACGTGCCTTGCGAAGCACGCAACCGCTTGGAATAATGCCACTAGCGTTAGACTGTCACCCATCCATGCACTGAACGCGCCCTATGTTGCTTAACTTTCGTGATCGTTTACGGCCACACAGGCAGCCGTGGCTACGATCTACGGGCACCGATCTAGATTCTGTCAATGCATTGTAGTTCAGTGACAACTGCATGAACGTGGCGATTTAGTTTCATTACCGCTTCAAGTCTTCGCGCGCACACATATCAAACAATCTAGGCGTCAATGGTGTAAATAAACACGTCACGTGACCCGACCGTATAACTATATGTCGTCGTACTATAATGCACTAACAGAATCGAGTCAGAAATTCATTTCAACGTAAATAATTTACATTGTGTCTGTTGAATAGCAATATACTTACGTATAATGGAGGAAATTCGGGATTCTGGATTGGATTCAGGATTCTTATTTCTGATTTCTGAAAAAGGCAGCGAAAACAAAACTCCACTCTGACCATCTTTTCTCAAATCACCTGTTATCGAAGGATGTCCGAACCTAGCCTACGTCACACCAATTACACGTCGCGTATCAATAAATAGATTCTTTTAATGTAATGTACTCGTAAAGAGATGCTATTAATATAATAATATTTTCTGTTATAATTTAATTATTTGTAGAATATTTTAAATCATACTCGGTTGCTGTTGTTTACCTAATAGTTTATTTCAGTTAAGAGTTTCATTATTTGGGCGCCAGCGAAAGTGGCGCCATCTCAAATTATATTCTTTTTAGTATGGTTTCGTGAATAATAATAGAACTAATGTAATTAATATTCGATAAATTCTACTATATAAATTTAATTAGGCTGCATACAGTTTCAAGTAATGTTCCTCATTTATTTTACTTTAAAGCATCTTTAATCATTTGCATACTTCCTGTTTTGAATTGTTAACGGCTTTTCAACTGTATTTAAGCGACAGGCATTCGGCAGCGAGGATCATTGTAAAACCTACTATTAACTGTAACACTGATACAGCGGAAGCTCTGCCCGAAAATATACCGAAGCACTTACACCTGCGTTTCACTCCGACCATCCCGAACTTGTTTAACACACCTTTAATTTAATACCTACATAAGTTGGTCGTTAACCCAAGTCAGAGGCCTTAGGACGGCTGGAAAACTTCTGACAGTAAGACCAGCCACTAGTCTTACAAGCCTCCACCAATCCGGAAAACTTCTGACAGTAGGTAAGACCGCCCACTAGTCTTACAAGCCTCCACCAATCCGGACTTGGCCCCCTGGTGGAGTATGGCCTACACCTTCCCCAGGGAAGAGACCCGTGCCCCTTGGTGGGGACAAAATGGGTTGATGATGATGATAAGTTGGTACGAATATCTATATAACTAAGAAGCTCGTGACCCATGAGTGCAATCAACACTTGTTTATTTTAGCAGGTTTATTATACAGGGTGGCCGGGGGAATGACGTCAAAAAAAAAAATTAGGTCCCTCGTGTCATGGGGTATCCGAATCACCCCCATGTATGTTCCGCGATTTTTCATAGTTTCGGAGTTACTTAGGTCATACTGAAAGTTTCTGGAACTGGCCAGTTACAAAAGGAAAATAAAAAAAACACTGATATGATTTGAAAAAGGAACTGTCTGGCAGTACATTTATTTTTAAATTGTGAGTCTGTCATTTGTTTTTTCATCGTGGCGTTTGTTTGAAATTAGTGTGTCGCTGTTACAATGAATTTAAGTCGAGAAAATTTCCGTACTATGATTTTTTACGATTTTCGCTGTGGCCTAAGTCAGAAAGAGAGTTGTCAAAGACTTCAGTTAGCATTTGGTCTTGAAGCCCCATGTCGTAGCTCTATTTATTCGTGGTTTGGTGAATTTAGACGAGGACGTGATCACCTCTATGACGATAAACGTGAAGGCCGGCCGGCAACCGCGGTTACCGATTTTAATATTGATACTGTGCGACAACTAATTGAGACGGATAAAAAAATTACCTGTCAGCAAATCCGCACTACCTTAGGCATTGGAATGAGTCAAGTGCAAAAGATATTGCATGAGCATCTGAAGGTTCGGAAACTTTGCACTCGATGGATACCGCATGATTTGTCCGAAGATCAGAAACGACTGCGTGTAGAGTGGTGCCGTAAAATGATAAAAAAATATGACGGAGGACAATCAATGGCTGTGTATAACATCGTAACAGGTGATGAAACTTGGGTGTACTGCTTTGAACCAGAAAGGAAAAGTCAATCGGCGGAATGGGTCTTTCCTTTTGAAGAGTTGCCAACGAAAGTCAAAAAAAGCCGCAGCACTGGCAAGAAAATGGTTGCTTCGTTTTTCGGCAAATCAGGCCATTCATCATCATCATCATCATCATCAGGCTATATTAGTCCACTGCTGGACATAGCCCTCCCCTAATGAGCGCCATAGCGCCCTGTCTTTAGCTTGCCGCATCCAGCATCTGCCTGCAGTCCTTCGCAGATCGTCATCCCACCTGGTTAGAGGGCGTCCTACACTACGTTTGCCGAGTCGCGGTCTCCACTCAAGAACACGTTTACCCCAGCGGTTGTCGGTTCTTCGCGAAATATGGCCAGCCCACTGCCACTTCAGCTTGCTAATTCTCTGAGCTATGTCGATAACTTTGGTTCTCTGTCGGATGTATTCGTTACGAATCTTATCCTTCAAAGAAACTCCGAGCATAGCTCTCTCCATAGCTCGCTGAGCGACTTTAAACTGGTGGACCAACCCTTTCGTGAGTGTCCATGTCTCGGCTCCGTAGGTCATAACAGGTAGGACAGACTGATTGAAAACTTTCGTTTTCAAGCATTGCGGTATGGATGACGAGAAGACTCGACGTAGTTTCCCAAACGCTGCCCAGCCCAGCTGGATCCTCCTCTTGGCCTCCTTCTCGAAATTGTTTTTACCTAACTGCAGAATCTGCCCGAGGTAAGTGTATTCGGAAACGATTTCGAGAAGGTGACCTTCTACGACGACCGGTATTGGATCAATGTGGCCATTGATCATGACTTTGGTTTTATCCAAATTCATGCCAAGACCGATACGTCGCGAGGCTGAAGCTAGGCCGGCCAGCATCTGGTTCAGCTCCTCTAGCGACTCCGCCATTAAGACAATGTCGTCTGCGAATCGCAGTGGCGAGATGTAGTCGCCGTTTATGTTAATGCCCTTTCCTTTCCAGTCCAGCGTCTTAAACATGTCTTCCAACGCGCTTGTAAACAGTTTCGGGGATATAACATCCCCCTGTCGTACTCCTCTACGCAGTTGGATAGGTTTAGACTGCTGGCCCTGTACTTGGACACTCATGAAGGCGGCTTCGTACAGACATCTCAACACCTCGATATAACGGCAGTCTACTTGGCATCGCTGTAAGGATTCCAGAACAGCCCAGGTTTCGACAGAGTCAAAGGCCTTCTCATAGTCCACAAAAGCAAGACACAGGGGCTGATTATACTCCTCGGTCTTCTGTATAATCTGCCTCACTGTGTGAATGTGGTCTATGGTGCCATATCCTCCGCGAAACCCGGCCTGTTCCGGCGGCTGGAACTCGTCGAGTCTCCTGGCGAGACGATTCGTGATCACTCGTGAAAACAGCTTATAGACATGGCTCAGGAGCGAGATGGGTCTGTAATTTTTAAGAAGAGTTTTGTCACCCTTCTTAAAAAAGAGCACCACCAAACTCCCGCTCCATGCCTTTGGAGTTCTCCCACTGTGAAGGACGGCGTTAAAGAGCCTTTGTAATTCCTGTATAACAGGGGCTCCTCCAGCTTTCAAAAGCTCTGATGTTATTCCGTCCTCACCGGGGGCTTTTCCATTTTTAAGCTGCCTCAGAGCTAGCACGATCTCGTCTTGACTGATGTCAGGCAGTTCGTCGGTGTAGTGGCGCGTCAGGGTGGCTCTGGAATCTTGGTCGTCTCGTTGGGAATAAGAAGCATGTGCGGCGTATAATCGGCCATAGAAATCCTCTATCTCGGCGGAGATCTCCGGCTTCGACAATACGGTCCTCCCGTCGTGCGTTGTAAGCTTCGTCAGGTGGCTCCTGCCAAGCTGCTGAGTGAATACTTTGGACCCTCGGTTTTGCTCTATTGCCTCTTCAATGAGGCGTGTGTTGGAGCTCCGAAGGTCGCGCCGTACCATCTTCGCAATTTGCTTGTTCAGGTTTGACCTCTCTGACGAAGTCGCTTGGGCGGTTTCCCGTCTTTTTGTCAGTAACCGGAGAGTCTCAGCCGAGAGTTTGGATTTCTTGCCTGTCCGCTGCGTTTTGCAGAACTTGATGCCCTCGTCCCTAAGAGTTACGACCAGATTGTGTAGGGTCTCGTCAGCGTCGTCGGTGGGCTCCAAGGCAACAAATCTATTCCCGAGAAGCTGCTGGAACTTCTCGGTGCCCGCCATGATTTGGATTGGGTTTGGTCGGAGCGTGGACTTCATCAGACGGTTTCTCTCAAGCTTCAAGTTGATATTCAGAGAGCCTCGGAGAAGTCGGTGATCAGATCCGGTATTAAACCTGTTGATCACTGAGACATCTGTGAATATATGCTTGCTATCCGTCATGATGAAGTCGATCTCATTTTTGGTCACAGTGTCGGGGCTTTGCCATGTCCACTTCCTTTGAGGCTGTTTCTTGAAGAAGGAGTTCATCAAGAATAGTTCCTCTTTCTCAAGGAAGTTGACAAGCATTTGCCCCCTGTGATTCCTGACTCCATAACCATGCGGGCCTATTCGGGACTCGTTGCCACTCTGGGTTCCCACCTTGCCGTTAAAGTCCCCCATAACAACGTTGAAGTGAGCCTTCGTGGTGTTATGTAAGGCTTTGGATATGTCTTCGTACATATCCTCAACTTCATCATCCGAGTGTGCCGAGGTCGGTGCGTAAACCTGAATGACCTTCATGCTGTAACGCTTGGACAGCCGAAGGATCAGGTACGCTACCCTGGTCGACACACTAGAGATTTCTTCAACGTTGTTAGAGAGGGCCTTATTGACGAGGAAACCTACGCCACCCTGGGATGTTTTATCACCCTCGCGAAAGTAGAGAAGATGGCCCGAGTCTAGGGTTACGGTGTCCTCCCCCTCTCTACGGACTTCACTTAACCCCAGAACATGCCATTTAATGTTCTCTAACTCCACTTCCAACTGCGCTAGATGATGGTCAAGCCTCAGAGTGCGTCCGTTGAACGTTGCCAGGGTCAGTTGTTTGTGGCAGCCTAAGGTAGCCCGGTGATTCTTAGCACCCCCTACCCCGCCGTTACCATGGCCGCTGCCACGATGGCCAGGAATAGCGAGGCGGCCGGGAACTAGGGGCCGTTTCCTAGGTTGTGCCATCATTGGGGGTAATGCCCATAATCCCCACGCTGGGCATGCGGGTTGGGGATCGCAGTGCGGTAGAGTTGTACTGCAGGAGGCGCTGCTGCCCACCCCCCGGTTTTGTGTCCCTTAGTCGCCTCTTACGACACCCGCGGGACGAGTTGGGTTGGTGCTATTCTCTAGGCCGACACCACACAGCAAATCAGGCCATTACACCACTGTATCGCTTAAAAACCAAAGAACCGTATTTGCAGATTGGTATGTTAATACGTGTTTGCCTGAAGTGTTTGACAAAATACGCGAAAAGCGTCCCATGAGCAAAATAGTCCTTCATCATGACAACGCGTCGGCACATTCTGCTAAGGCAACGAATGCGTATTTGAAGGCTTTAAAAGTAGAATTAATGACTCATCCGCCATACAGTCCAGATCTAGCACCCTGTGATTTCTTTCTGTTCCCGAAGATTAAAGATAAACTCAGAGGTTTACGTTTTACAAGCCCGGAAATGGCGGTGAATGCTTTTCACGAAGCCATCGAAGAGGTCCCTAAGGAAGACTGGACCCACTGCTTTTCTCAATGGTTCCAGCGAATGCAAAAGTGTGTAAATAGTGAGGGTATATACTTTGAAAACCAATAAATGTGTTATAAAGATAATGGGTAGTCTTATTTACTAGAATCCAGAAACTTTCAGTATGGCCCACGTATGATTTTTTTTCTGAATTTTTATGAATTTTCGCCTTATCAATTTTGAAAATTTCTAAAAAAAAAACTAGAAACTTTTTTCAATTACTTTTTTTTGTAACTGAATCTTCACAAGTTGTTCTTCTATGCATAAAATAATCAGCTTCGTAACTTTGATAAAAGTTATTAAAGTGTTGGTCTAAAGTCAAAAATTTACGTTCGGTAAATTATGACTTGAATTTTCAAAAATAAATTAAAAATCCAAACAGATGTTTTAATGGTTTCTTAGTTAGCCTCAGAAATGCGCAAGACTCTCAGATTTCATAATAATTAAAAAAAAGTACTGCTTAACGAGCTACTTTGTGTACATTCGGCCTTCGAAGACAGCGAGGTGAAGAATTATTAAAATTAACAATTTTTTTTTCTGCCATTTCGTCTTTTCTTAGGTTATTAATGAACGAGTCGTCATCATCATGATGAATAAAAGTGGTTTTGTCAATAAAACACAGATTAAAAAATTTGGAGGCATTTTCCGTTTTACAGTAATTAATTTTGCGCGGTCCGTTCTCGTGGGTCATGGGTTGTAAATGCAGACGCAAATTTTTACCTGTAATAACAATAGTCTTTGAGGATAGGAGGCCGCCGAACTATTGCTATCTCTCTCACTCTCAGCGGTAAGAGTGAGAGGGGCAGCGCAGCAGAAGCGAACACAAAACAAGTTTGTACCTCAGTCGTTCTCACTTTGTGTTTACTGCTACACGTGTCTTCATTTTGTTTTACCTCACTATCTCGCTTTGTCCGCGGATTCCGCTGCCTACTTATTTGACTACTTTGCTCGTTAATTGGACTGTGTCTTGCATACTGATTTGGACTTTGTTTACTTGGAAGTGTAAAAGATGAGTTACACGTTAAGTGAATACGCAGAAATGCACTATTTTTATGGAGTTGCACAAGGAAACGGCCTTGAAGCAGCGCGACTGTATCGCGAACAACTTCAACGTCGTGGTGGGCCGCAACCTGAGCATTATCCCGACCATCGCGTTTTTATTAACACGCACAATACCTTAATGGCAGGCCGCATTCCTGGCCAACGAGGCGATAGGGAAGGAATCCCTAGAGTTGACCCGGATCGCAGAGAAGTTGTGCTCGAAGAAGTTCAACGAAATCCTTCCACGAGTACCAGAGCTATGGCTCGTGCTCTGAACATCCCAAGAACTTCTATCCAAGACATACTTCACGATGAAGGATATCATGCGTTCCATATCCGACGAGTCCAAGCTTTACTGCCTACAGACTACCAATTGCGCACTGATTTCTGCCAAACAATGCTACAAAAAGAACAACAAGATCCTGGATTTTTCAATAAAGTTTTATGGTCAGATAAGTCACGTTTTGAGCGCACTGGAATTTTCAATATTCATAATTACCACACGTGGGCGGTTGAAAATCCACACGAAATGAGAGCGTCGACGTTTCAACATCGTTTCAGCGTTAACTTGTGGTCTGGTATTCTCAATGGCGAACTGATTGGTCCATTTGAATTGCCGTCCAGATTAAATGGAGAAAGATACCGACACTTTCTGGAACAATTTTCAAATAATGGAACGGGGGGTCGGCGATGTAAAGAATACGTGACAACAGAAATATAGGTGCGACGACGCGCGTAGCGAAGCGGAGCTTGCCTCTTGTTGCCTCTTTGGTAAAATGAATTTTGACCAAGTATTTATTTGGTAAACCATAACTTGCCATAATAACATTTGCTAACCGTTTATTTGCTTTAAGTTGTTTTGAGAAATGTTTTTTTGCCAAGTGATAATTTGCGGAAAATAGCAAACTATTTTATAAGGAAGTAATACTTTGGGAAACGATTTTTGGCAAACATACATTAGTAAACCGAATTACCCTACCTTTTTTTCTTATTGCTTGCCACAGATAAAAACTTTATTACTGCTCTGTGATTTCATCGACTGGAAGGAATCTGTGATCAACTGAGCAACATAATTGGTTTCTATTGTGGTTACGCGAATGTTCTGTTCTCCTATTCTACTTCTTTTTCTTCAACGTTTTTTCCGTGATTTTAGCACCAGAAGCAGTTGTCCGAAGTCCAATCACAATCAAATACAAGAGCCAAAAGAAAAGAGGAAAGACCACAGAATAAACTGGCAATTGCCATTAGAAAAACAAAAACCCTCTCTTAAAAATGCCATCTACTGACTAATGAGCCGTTTTTGAAGAAAAAAAAACGAATGGCTGTCAAAGGAATGCAAACTCAGAAAGGAAAAACATTTGGCTGTTGGCGTCAAGATGACACCTCAAAGCGAACGAAACGACGCTTTCAATTCGCATGGGCGAGAATCGGCTCCCAGGGAGCGTAGACGCCAAACATTCGAAGGATTAGACATTTGTCGCATAAAAATCAGCTTCATGTATTCTCACAAAGTCGTATACGCAAATTTGCTAACAATTTTCGTTCGCTTTGTGGTGTCATCTTGTCGCATGGTAATCACCATGCGACTCGCAAAAGGCGTATGAAATTTGAACGCATTCATTGATAGTTGAGGGTGGGTGTATTCCGAAATGCGATAAAATCGATTACAGCGCGAATCCACTTAAGTGCAGTAGGCACAAAAACCCTACTCCGTGCGAGATACTTTGGGACTACTAAATTTGGTCGGATTCGCGCTGTAATTGATTTTATCCATTTTAAAAATATATTTTAAATTTTTTTTTTATTGGCCGGGCAGACTTTTCATGATGCGCATGCAGTACGACGTCACGCCGCGCGCTTATTCACAGACACTACACAAGCGCAACGTGTAAATGTGTTGAACGTGCCAGCTTTACTTAACTGACCTGTACATTCAATTATTAATTCTGGTTATTTTGTAAATTTTGTCTTTTTCGTCCTTTTTAGTTCTTATTTCACCTAAATGTAAAAGTGTGTGTTTTGGTGTGTAAATAAAATCATTATCTATCTATCTATCTATCTTGTACAGACGCTATTGCAGTCATAGCGTCTGTACATTTATGCAAAACTTATTAAACCCTATGTATAATTTTCTATGAAGTACCAATCTGTGGAATTCGTTTACTGTCAAGGGCTTTTGATGATGGATGGTTGGCGATGATGATGATGATAGTGGTGGTGTAGCAGGGGAACGCGACCGGCAGCCGCTACCCGACCCGCGTGCACGTGTCTGCCGTCGGCCTCGTCAGCCAGGACTATCCTCTGCTCATCACCGCGGAGCAGCAAAAAGGTGACATAATTATGATAAAAATATTCTATTTAATACAGTTGCTCAAAAAGTGGCATATTGCAGGGACGTATAGCGTTGGGAAAGTGGGCTATTACACACTCGAGCTTGGGCTAGTTCCCTTTACCTACCCAGAATGGGCGAAGAAAAAAAAATCTCTTTTATGGTTGGCGCCATTTTCTAAAAATTTTCTTTATTAAATTGCTTCATTTTTTCGCAACTGTATTTAAAATAGTTGTTCAAACACGTGGGGAACTGTCATTGCAACTTGTTCCGACTCTCAACCCTCGCCTTCGGCTGCGCCTCGGCTCGGGTAGACATTTGTCGGAACTCGTTGCAATGACAGGCTTTCAGCACCTGTAATGAAATATACTATTTTCCCCTCACTCGCTCGGAAAACCTCATTTTATAGCGCGAAATCTGCGTGGAAAAGCCTATTTTATCCGCTAGCGTGCAAAAGTCATTTGAATTTCGAATACGATGATTGGGTATTTGACAGGATGTCAAATGAGTTACTTTTAAAACGGAATTTTGTATGAAAATACTTGCTTGTGACGTCACATATCAAAGCACTCTTTATGTTTCATCTATTTAAAAATTTTAATAACTAGTAAATGATTAAAAGAAATACATTTTCCGAGTCATTTTGTAATTTTTGTTTTAATCGAGCGTCTGAAATAATTTATTGTTGATAGTGTCAAATACCGTATTGTAATTCTCTGTGGTGCATGTAACTTTTTTCAAATTTAAAACTCCTTCAACGCGTGACTGATTTCATAATAACCAACCAGAAACATGGATTTTGATTACACATTTTAACTTTTTTATTTTTATCTACACTTTATTGTATGTCAAATAAGTTTTATTACAAATACTACATTAATATTATTTCAGTTTAATTGACACAATTTGACTAATTAATCCATTAAATAAACATTTTAATGTTTATTTGATAAAGAAATTGAAACATAAGAGTGTAATTTCTGAAGGCAACCGGAAAAAAAAGAAAAAATCTAAAAAGTTGAAGGTTATCAAAATTTGTCGGATTCGTCCTGTGCAAGCTCTTTGAACTATAAAAATCAGTGATTCTAGCAGCAATGACGATATGATTTCAACACCTACAGAATTAATGGAAACGGTACAAAATGAAAAGTGAAAAGTCGCGCGAGAGGTATTTAACAGCGTTCCATGATTTGGTGTTTGACCAAAAAGGGACCTGGAGGGATTGGAAACCGTTACTTTTTTATATGAATTTTTTAATCGGTATTTTAGCTTTGTTTTGGTGTAACCAGAATATTTTTAGGTGCCGTAGTTATTTTTTTATGATTTTTTTTTGTGAGCCGAGCCGAGTCGAAACCTGTCTATACACGAAACTTCGGAGTTATATTTTATTGGAAATGTTAGTTTTTTTTAAATACAATATAACTCCGAAAGGACAAACATTTGGCTGTTGGCGTCATAGTAACTTTTGTTCACCTCGCTGAGACCTATTCGATGATGTATCACACATGGCTATCGGGCTGAGGTTAAAAATTGCATTCCTTTGACAGATTAGATTTTTTTTTTAGTTCATCTGAAAACGGCTCATTATTTTCCCTTGAGGCCCCTTTTTGGTCAACCACTAACATATTATGATGTGTAGGCGTGTCGTCATGGGAGCTGCCGGTGTCGGCGGGGCGCGCTCGCTTCTCCGACATGGCGCGTACGCTCTGTCCGCACGACGCGGGGCCCAGTGAGTGCCTCTGTCTTATTAACTCTATAAACGTTTACATACAGGCACATATATTGCTTCTGGCCCCACGCTAGGGTACCCTGTGTCGTGGGAACCAGAAACAGCGACGCCACGAACATGTAAACCGGTTCAATTCGTTCCTAATTGAGCGCACCTTGTGAGTGTGAGAGGCTTTCAAGATTTTATGATTTGATGATTTTCTGGAAAAAATAAATTCCTTTTTCAGGGAATCCTAGTTTGGGAGCCAGGACACAAATTGTAACACATTTATTTTGTAATAAAGTTTTCTTATTTCTTTTAATTTACGGCTTTTTACACATACATTCATAATAAACCTTCTTTTCATTAACGATCACAAACATGCAAACAGACCTGAGTTTTTTTTGTCCCCAGCCGGGGTTCGAACCCGGGACCTCTAGCATGGCAGGCAGATGCGCTTACCGCTGCGCCACAGAGGTCGTCACATGCCATGCTTATACGATGATTTTATATTTCAGCCTGGATGTTTTTCCATGTTTGTAATGTCCTTGCCTGGTTACCATAACACAGGGTATCCTAGTTTGGGCCAGGTCAAGTGATTGTGTTGTGTGGGAGTACTTTATTATTATATATCAGGATCATATGAGTCGGTCGTAGCTTTACTAAACCACATCCTGTACAAACTGATAACAAACATCATCATTGTAGCTTGTTAAATATAAGTAATAGCGTAGTGATAATCGCTCGTAGCCTGGGCTGCCTGAGTGATCTTAAACGATCACTAAGGTTAAGCATCATACGGCGCGTTCAGTCCATGGATGGGTCCCCGTCTATGACTAACGTTAGTGGCATTTTTCTGAGCGGTTCCGTGCTTCGCAAGGCACGTTAAGCAGTTGGTGCCGGCTGCCGTCGATAGATGGCAGTCGTTAAGCCAACTTCTGATAGTAAGAGCCACTAGTCTTACAAGCCTCCACCAATCTGGCTTTAACGCCCGTGGTGGAGTATAGCCTTTACCTTCCTCAGGGAAGATACCCGCGCCCCTTGGTGGGGACATTATGGGTTGAAGAAGAAGTTTTCAAGCCACCCTAAGGCTTCTGACTTGGCTTAACGACTGCCATCTATCGACGGCAACCGGCACCGACTGTTTAACGTGCCTTGCGAAGCGCTCGGCCACTCTACCACAAAATGCCACTACCGGAAAGCCTGGATTACACCGTGGCAACACTGTGCGGCATTGCGGCATGCCACAAGGCCGCATGCTACAAAGGTGCGGCAGAACAAGAAGAAGAAGCTGCGATAGTTTGCCACATGACGCAAGGTGTTGCCATGCCACACGGTTCGTGCCACAATGTGCGACGTTGTAGCATGCGGCCTTGTGGCATACCGCAATGCCGGTGTAATACAGGCTTTAGTCATGCACGGTCAGCCGCCCATGCACTGAACGCGTTATGTTGCTTAACCTTCGTGATCGTTTAAGACCACTCAGGCGGCCGGGGGTACGAGCGATTCTTGATGGATACCCCGTCTTAAATATGTCTGCTTTCTTCAGACCTGACGTTAGTACGTCCTCCGCGGCTCGAGATTTCCACGGCCAGCCCGCGCGACCTCGCCGTCAAGATCAAACTGCGACGCGTCTACGACTTTTACTTGCAGATGCATCAGGTGAGCGCCGCTGTCTAGCTCTGATCGGCCCACGCTGAGTCCACTTGAAGGGTGCAGGGAAAGAACAAGGTATTTCCACCTGAGTTAATTGATAGAAAAACGCTTTCTAAAGTTTGAAAGTACGGTCATTTTGTATTGAGTAACCCATTCCAACCAATCAAAACACGTACTTTTTTGCGACATTCCTTGTTGTATTTCAGTATTCTGAGATTGTAAACAACGCTAACATAGACAACAAATATTTTACCACTAAAAAAAAAATTTGAAAAAAAAGTGACATTTCTTGTTTTTTCCCTGCAACCTTCACTTGAAATGTAATCTAAGACATAACATAACATTTACATACAGGCACCTACATTGCTTCTGGCCCCACACTTGGATACCTTGTGACGTAGGAACCAGAGACAGCGACGTCGCAAACATGTAAACATCCAAGACCTGGGTTTTTTTTTTGTCCCCAACCGGGATTCGAACCCAGGACCTCTCGCATGGTAATCAGATGCGCTAACCGCTGCGCCACAGAGGTCGTCAGACATATAAACATTTACATATAGGCACATACAGCTTCTGGCCTCTCACTAGGATATCTAAGATAAGAGATAATCGTTGAATTTATAATAAGCTTATAAAATCGACCTGGGGTTTTTTTATAAAATAAGATTTTTGTCTTGGTCCAGGTCTTGGATGTTTACATGTTTGTGAGGTCGCTGCTTCTGGACACGGGGTATCCTAGTGTAGGGCCAGAAGCAATGTATGTGCCTGTATATATAATGTAAATATTTGTTTTAATTTCTCCAAAAAGAAGTAAAGAGATGTTGTATAAATTTTCCTAAGGGTAATTTTTTTTAATTAGTATGTATATTTCCAATTCTAAGTACTGTCAAACCTAAATCCGTGTCCCCCAATGTATTGGTAAAGTTTCATGTCAAACTGTTTGAATGTTCCCTCAAATCCCTGTCAACCGTGTCCCTCCCTCAGGAGGTGTCGTTCAGCGTGAAGTCGCCGGGTGCGCCCAAGTATTACTACTTCTCGTTCGACTCGCCCTCCCTTCCCAGGTGAATAAAATACTCTAAACTAATTGGACGTGTAAAAAACATAAAATTAGATAATTTGTATCGACGTCACAAGCCAGTAAAAATGGCGTCTGTCATTCATTCGTTCTTACGTTCATTGGTTGCTTTACCGGGAAGTGACTTCATAATTCCTGTGCGACGCCATATTGCCTAAGATAGCGTTTTGGCGGCTTATTTAAATAGTAAAGTTTCGTTTGTCTTTTTTAGAAGAAATACATGAAAGAATTTATAATGACCACTTTCTGGGGACTCCAGGAACACCAACAAACAATATAAGATGGCTTTCAGAAATCGGTCACATAGGTTATTTGATGTGCATTTCGTTCGAGTCTGCCGGAGACCGCTACAAAATTATATAAAAATTATTAATATACTGCCTAGATGAAAACTCAGCTTCGCTCGGGTCATGATTTCCTGTGTATCGATATTTCACCAGTTGATATTTCTCTTTCTCTGTCTCAAAATCAAAGAACTTATACTAAGCTCTAAGGACGTCACAATGATGGATCATCATCAACCCATTATGTCCCCACCCAGGGGCACAATGGATAACCGATACAAATCTGACCGGTACGAAATTATTAATATATCTATATATTATGTATAATATACAGGGCCTATTAGCCGTATCTGAACGAGAGTCGGGCTACTGGTTGCAGGCGCATCCATCAGCGTTAATAGGAACCCTGATGGAAAATAGCTCGTTTAGCACCGCCATCGGACTGCGACTGGGTTGCCCCATTACCGTGCCCCATCGTTGTCCCTGCGGCCCGACGTCGATTGCCTGGGCCACCATGGCCTGTCGTGTCAACGAAGCACCGGCCGGGAAGATGGCAAAAGGCCCGACGGTATGACTCTGATCCCCTGGAAACATGGTAGGCCACTAGTGTGGGACGCTACGTGCGTTGATACACTGGCGCCCTCCCATGTTTCCCAGAGTGGAAGAGCCGCTGGTTCAGCGGCCGGCGCGGCCGAAAGCCTCAAACGGCGCAAATACAGTTCAACAATTACATATTTGCGCCGTTTGGGGTTGAAACGATGGGCCCATGGGGCCCAGAACTAGCGGCGCGCCTAATCGACGCATCGGGAGACCAGAGAGCTGGCGCGTACCTCGGCCAAAGGATAAGCCTGGCCATCCAAAGAGGCAACGTCGCCAGCATTCTGGGCTCATTGCCGCGGGACAGCGACCTGGGGCAGGTATTTTATTTGTAAATATTGTAAAAATGTACTAGAATAGTTTTATATTAAAGTTATATTTTTAATTATTTTTTGTTAGTTCACTATTAATATACAGGGTGGAATTTTGTAATGCCACCTGAAGGGGAAGTACTCTTAATACTGTAGATAGAAAATTTTACTCACAGGAAACATTCCTTTATTTTTGAAAAGAAAGAAAACTGCATTCAAAGATTTTCAAAAATTCGCTTGCCGCACCCGGTAATCGAACCTACTAAAATCTGTGAAAGTTGCACCCTGTACTTTTATTGCAGCGATCGTTAGGGTCAATTATAAGGATGAAATCTCTCTAACAAACTTCATACATTAAATGAAAGGAAAACAATGAAATCATAAATTGTTTTAATTATTTTCAAAAAATCGTAAACTAACTAATTAATTGCTCCAAATGGGCTCCATTTTCTTGGATACACAAATTTATTCTTCTAACGAATTCATTTCTAGTAACCTTTAATAACGTGTTGTGGTGAATGTTTAAATCGTATTCTGAACCTCAACTCTCAACTCGTTTACATTCTCATAAGATTTAATGTAAATTTGATTTTTTACATATCCCCACAAAAAATAATCTAAAGAGATGAGATCTGGTGATCGTGCAAATTGCAATCGTCTTATCTAAATAGTAATTCGTCATTTTAATGGATCGATGACGTCAATTATAATTCTTAATTAATAACATAAGCAAACATAAAGAAACGGATCTTTGAGTAAAAGTGATTTAACCTGACCCATTGAATTAATAATTTAAGATTTCATTGTTTTCCTTTCATTTAATTTATGAAGTTTGTTAGAGACATTTCATCCTTATAATTGACCCTAACCTAACCTAACCCACCCTAAGTACAGGGTGCAACTTTCACAGATTTTAGTAGGTTTGATTACCGGGTGCGGCAAGCGAATTTTTGAAAATCTTTGAATGCAGTTTTCTTTCTTTTCAAAAATAAAGGAATGTTTCCTTTGAGTAAAATTTTCTATCTACAGTATTAAGAGTACTTCCCCTTCAAGTGGCATTACAAAATTCCACCCTGTATAGTTAGTATAATATTCTATCTAGAAGTGTGAAACATGTACGATGTTATATTTTGTTTGTCTTAATTCTAAGCTCTATAAGCCTCACAAATTTATAACTTTGTACTTTTACCTGAATAAACATTTTTTACTTTACTTTTCTTTATATCTGTTCTTGGCAATCAATGGTTCTTCATTCATTCACTTATGTGTCTTTTGTGCAGTGACAATGCCAGTGTGGACAGCATCCTCCTCACCGTAGCCTCGGATGACCAGATCTGCGCCATCGTGTCTATCCAGGATAACTCGGTCAGTCACTTCATCATCATCATCATCAGCCCATTATGTCGAACAGTGTAACAACTACTCCAAAAATAGTGGAAAAACTACCTACTTTTAATTCAGACAAGAAATTATACGGGGTGTTGATTTGTACAGTTAAATCCGACTCAGGGGGATTTACATGATAATGAGAAAAAAAAAGATATAAAACAAATTTTCTTTTTAGTGAAAATCACCTAATTATACTCCGATTTTTTATTCCGTAGAATTCTGACATTTCATAAGTGTTGCTACTGAAAAAGTTCTCCACCGAAAAAGGGATAAATTTGACCCATTTGAGGGCAATAAAAAATAAAATGATACGTATTTTTTATGTTTTACCTACAAAAAGGTTTATCTAAATATTTAATTACTCAAGTGATCTAATACAAAAATAACCAATATTTCAATATCACGAACAATATATCGAATTAACTTTAATTACTTTATTTTATTCTTTAGCTGGCATCACTGCCTACGAATTCAAGGTTTCGCAAACCTTTTTAGAAAAGTGAAGTATGCCGCTGTTAGCTCTCTTAATAATTCATGTCAGCGATGATGATGATAATGATGAAGATAGTGATGTTAGTATTAATGATGATTAAATATTTTTATGAAAATATGTTTTCTTTACTTGTACTTTTTTACTATTTGTGTGGCGAAAAGGGACACAATTGTCACTCGCCTTAAATTCTCTTTTAATTTGGAGCTCCACACTTTATAAAATGGATAGATTCACTAACAAATTAAATAAGTAGATAAATAGTAGATCAGATGTTCACACTCGTATCGACATTGAAAAATGTGGCCGGCCAAAAAAAGTTTCTAATCTCTGACATGTCAAAAATTCTGGAAAAAGTCAGAATTCTACGGACATAAAAATCAGACTTTAAAATCCCCAGTTTTTCGCCAAATTCTTGACGGATGTCTACAATAAAACAATTGTTTCAAAAAACGATTCTTTATTTAATAATTGTCTAATTACGTTTGGCCAGAGAGAGTTTTTTTTTCTAAATTCTTTCTGAACCCCTCCAGGGGTATCGCGGGACCCTAGAGTTCCGCAGAACACACTTCGACTATGGCTGATGTAGTTTATCTTAATAATCGAGGGTATTCTGGCAGAACCGAAAATGTTTTAAGTAGGAAATAAAAAAAAATGTTTCTAATGCAGATATACTCAGTTAGTTTCAATACTCAGTCAAAGCTGCAGTTGAAACAATTTTTTTGAAATTTTGTACTTATTCGGTTCTGCCAGAATACCCTCAAAATAGGTTTTTATTCGATTTGTCAATTTACCGCAGTGTCCAGTATTCGACAACGAACATGAGATCTTGTACCAAGGACACCACCTCACTATAACCACCAAAGGGGCGATCACGCTTACGGTAAGTTCATGTACTAATTTGGACATCTTGTGGTTGTTTAACTGAGACGACATTCTATTCAAACTGCTTCTGATTAGCTAGCTGAGCTAGATACACAGGTAGAATATTCTTTATACTACACCTGCTTGGAAAGTACCTTGATACTTTATCAAATTTACGGTAGAAAGTACGTCATTGCATATCGAACGAATATGCGGGGAGAAAACGCATCTGAGCGGGAGAGAAAAGTGTATGAAAATCCATTTCTTACGTGGTTTTTCTTTTTTAATTTTGAATAAGACTATGCGCCGGTATCCTAAATATCAAAAGCCAAAAAGTTTTTACAGTGAGTTTTTATCTCCAAGTTCGCAAAATGACACTGGCCACTAGCAACAATTTCAATATAAATTTCAATTAGTAAAGATTTCGTTTTTTATTTTCCTTGTAGGTGTAGTATAAAGCACTATGTATCACTCGAGATAAACTGCGATTCCCGATCTCAGGTGTTTTAAACGACACCCTCGACGGTAATCGGTCACTTTCTCCTCTCGGTGAACAATGTACTATTATTGTACTCATAGCTAAGTCTACACGAATCTTCATTTATCTTCATAGCATTTACTTACGTTTTTATATTATTTTAATTCAAAAAATATTTAATAAATAGAAATTAGGCTCTGGCAACGTGGCCCGACTGCCTTTGTCCTACCAATCGGAGAAACTCAGCTTTCCTTAACCCTTATGTAAGCTTATGTAACCCCGGTCTCAAGGCCGCAATGTACCCGCGCGAGAATCTTATCATCATCTAAACGGGCCATGTTTTACGGCAATTTATGGCTGTAATACAGTGGCCTGCAACATTTCGTGAAATACTAGCCATACTATGCAATATTGCAGTAATGTCCCGGCCATATAGCTAAACAGTTTTAGAATGGACACATATGGCCGGTATTGATTTTAAGGGCTGCCGAACGATCGCTGAGCGATCGATATTTATGCAACAGTTTTTTTTTGTTGTCAATAGTCCGGCCACTGATTGCAGTAAAACATGGCCCGTTTAGAAGCCCCTTTAGGAGTCTGCATTGCAGGCCATATTATTGTAGACATATTGCAACACATGGCCCAGCCATAGATTGCTCGGCCATCAGTTGCAATAAAACATTTTTGTGATGTCCGGGAAATGATTTGCTGAAACTGCAGCCACATATTGCAGCAAAACATGGCCCGTTTAGAGGCCCCTTCATAAGGCCATCCATAAATTAAGGGGGAGGGAGGGGGTCGACGAAGTGTGACATTGTGTGACAAGGGGGTGGGAGGGGGTCTTACATTTTGTGACGTCACATTTAAAAATCTATTTTAATCTAAGTGTTAAAACACGAACTTAGAACTATCAACGAAAACTACAAAACCTTCTGCAACTCTATCTATTCCTAACTCTATCGGAAATAAAACTAACTTCGGAACTGCTGCTTTAATCCAATAGAAATCTACATGTAAAATCGCAAAATATGTGACGTCACCTAGGGAGGGGGGAGTCTCACAAATGTGACCAGCTGTGACCAGGAGGGGGGAGGGGTCAAAAATCATGAAATTCGTGTGACGTAATTTATGGATGGCCCCTAAGGCGTATTGCTATGCTGTGTTCCCCGCCCCCAGCGCGCAATGTACCCGCGCGGGTTCTACGCGGTATTCGTGGTGAAGCTTTCGGACGGCGACTGCACGGGCGGGGACCGCGAGCCCGCGCCCGGGAACAGGACCAAGATGTTCAGGTTTGTTCACATCAACGTTATCATCGTCATCACCTTAGGACATATTAGCAAAGGGCAAGATAAAATGTCCCAGAAACCGACTGACTAATGGATGTCGATGAAGCGAAATTGATTTGTTAGAATTGTGGCAGGTGGCGGAAAATAGGACCAAGATGTTCAGGTTTGTTCAGCTCAACGTTATCAGCATCATCTATTGAACACATACAAAACATTTAGCTTGTGAATATGATAAAATTATAATAGTTTAGTGTAAGTAATTATTGTTTTTCCAACTATAAAAAAAAAGAATATATCGCACCCCCGGTGCTAGACTGTCACTTTTGCTAAAATTGCGAAAATGAGTTAGCTAAATATGTAATAACTATTCTAAGGCACCCCTTTACTTGGTGCGATAAAAGAAAGAAAGTTAAAAGTTGATGTTGTTGTAAAAGCTATTCATGTTGTTTAAATCTTGAAATATCATTAATATGTGAGCTATCAAATCTTTCAAACCTTCTCCTGAATAAATGCATTTTTGCAAAAGTGACAGTCTAGCACCGGGGGTGCGATATATTGATAAAAACAAGGACTTTAGACGCCTATACTATTAGCCTACTAGCAGAGTGCGATTGTTAGTAAAACGCTAGAGATGTTGCTCGGTTGATATATTTTCCGCAAGTGTCACACATCATAACAAACAATGTAATGGGATAGGATTATAACCGGCCAATACATCATGTGCATATATCACCTCCAATATCATCATCATCAATCTTGGATCGTACTAGCAGAGAGCAAAATTAAAAGTACTCGAAATCTACCGACGTGCGTGCATGCAACGACTAATGAATGTCGATGAAGCGAAATTGATTTGTCAGAATCGTGGCAGGTGGTAGAAAATAGGACCAAGATGTTCACATTACTTCAAATTCAATTAAATTCAAATATTTTATTCATAGTTCAGATAGGGTGTTTACTTTATGAAAGTCAAAGTTGTTATTTCAGCAAACAGATTCAGATTAGTTCAGGAAATAGGAGCAAAATGTTCAGATTATCAGATTAGTTCAGAAAATAGGTCCAAGATGTTCAGATTAGCCCGGAAAACAGGATCAAGATGTTCATTAAACAGTTTAGTTTATTAGACAGGACTGATATAATTAGATTAGTTCAGAAAACGGGACAAAGCACGATTTCCAGATTAGTCCAGAAAACACGACCAGAGGTTCAGATTATTCCTGGAAACAGGACCAACATGTTCAGATTACTCCAGGGAATCGTAGTGAGATTTTCACGTTGGTGCAGGGCGTAGGACAAGGATGTACAGTTTATTCCAATAACTCAATTTTCTTCATCAATCCGTCCGCCCGTCCACCCGTCCGTCCGCCTGTCCGTCGTGTCTGTCTGCTTACCCATCCGACCGTCCGTCGTCCGGCTGTCATATCCGGCCACCATGCCGCGTTCACCCCGGGCGTACAGGGCCCTTAGTGCGAGTTTTTTCATTCACTTTCGATAGCGAGAGCGTTTGCAATTTGTATAGGAGTGACAGAGGGACAACTAGGAGCGCGCTTTGTCACTCCTATAGAATACTAGCTGTGCCCCGCGGTGTTACCCGCGGTTCATCGATTTTCCCGTAGGAATAAGATATTTCCCCGCGGTAAAACGTAGTTTTAATCCAGGGTATCTGCTAACTCCATACCAAATTTTGTCCTGTAAAGATTGTTGTAAGAAATTGAAATAAATAAATAAAAATTAAAATCCGTCCAGCCGTTTCAGCGCTAAAGACTGACAAACATATAAACACACACACAAACTTTCACGTTTATAGTATTAGTTGAGTTTACGTTAACGCGATCGAGTAGTTGGAAAAACTCGCACTAAGCACACAGTACCGTTTGTGTGCACATAGAGTTACCGCAGCCCGCACCCTGTCAAAGCAGCAGTACTGGGAGTCGGGCGCGGCGTTGCTGGGCGCGCTGCTGGCGGCTTGGCTTGCCAACGTGCTGCTGGCTTGCTGCTGCCGGTACCCAGGTCGGTGCACATCCACAGAGTCTGTTGTTTAATTCGATGCAAAAAAAAAAAGACGCGGTGTTACCGCTATAAAATATCGTTTACATCTCTCATATTCGGTAAGCTTGGGGTTTGTAGGTGACCACTTAGCGCTCTAGGGTAATAATGTAGCTAGAAAAGCACTAGGGCGGTAAGTAATTAAAAAAAAAAAACTCTTCACTCTTCCAAAAAGTTTGCGTACACCTAATCATCATACTGGCAATAGACATCATACATTCAGCCCAATGACAAAAGAGGTCGCTTCGCTATTCAGCCTTGTCTTCGTATGTGTATAATAGTCATCAATTTTAAATATCGAACGGCGAAGCTCAATTTCGTTCTTGAAAAAAATAATATTAAAAAAAAAGATGAAAAAAGGCGGGAATAGAAAACTTTTACTCTAAATATTGTTTGTTTTTGGGATTTTTTTAATTACGTGTTAATTAGGAAAAAAACATGAGTTCTGCAAGTGATGAAGATATAAGCTGCACTCCCGATTCAATGAAAATGGAAGCTGAAGCAGCAATTAACAATATTTTGCCTGAAAGTTCTAAAGAGTGATACCTATTTGAAAACTTATAACGAGTTTATGAAGTGGCGAAAAGAAAAACGAGTAATTTTTTTCTACTTACCTCACAATCGAGATGTAAAGCAGAGTAGTTAGCTCGGGTGTAAGCATCAATTGCACCCTCGAACTATATAAATATCTCGGGCTGCAATTGATGCCTTATAGCCCTAATCTACTATTACAAAATATTACCTACTGCTTCATGGATTTTACTCAATAAAAGAATATTTAGAATTTAAGATTTAGGTTAGTTGTAGTCAAATATGTAAATAATATACTTGGATTTTTAATTTTAAATGTAAATATTAAAACTTATTATAGCCAGTTGTAAGAAAATGTGTTTACTGAAAAGGAAGAAGTAACTGCTAATGTTAACCCAAATTCAAACAATAAAGTTTAATTTCATTTCATTTCATTTCGTTTATTTTCTTTCTCAAACTCGTATCTTAAAAAGGACAACTTTTCAGGAGGGAAATTAAACTGTCTGTCTTTTTGACAGTGTTGGAGTTTCGGTAAAACATGAAATGCCATTTCTTAGATGTGGACTATTAGCTATGAATATAAGTAAAACTAAGATAGTAATCTTTTTTAGCTTTAGAATAGACGCATTTTTCGAGATAAGAGTTTGCTGCATTTTTTTAAGATACGAGTTTGAGAAAGTAAGGCAACGGTATGTAGGTCTACTCGGTAATTTTTTTTTACCGTGAATAGAAGGCTCATGTAATAATAATAATAATATATAAATAACATTTACATACAGGCACATACATTGCTACTGGCCCCACACTAGGATACCCTGTGTCGTGGGAACCAGAAACAGCGACGGCACAATACATGTAAACATCCAAGACCTGGGTTTTTTTTTGTCCCCAGCCGGGATTCGAACCCGGGACCTCTCGCATGGTAGTCAGGTGCACTAACCACTGCGCCGCAGAGGTCGTCTAAAATTAATTTTAATTACTCATAAGAGGAAACTCTAAAAAAACACCTTTGTAGCACACACAATTTTAACTTGGAAGTAAAATGGGGTTTTTTGGTTTTTTATGTACTAGCAACATTCATACATTGACTGACAGCCCTTGGCTTGTATTGGTATGTCAACATGACAGTTTATTTTTTTTGCATTGAATTAAAAAACAGACTTTAGTTTGGGACCAGGTCAAGTGATTGTGTTGTGTGAAAGGTATTATAAACCACAAAATGTAATCCACTAACCAACCACGATTTATCCACAGAGCCAGAAGTATTAGTTGAGGAGTTGGCGGGGTCGCCTTCGAGCGCGCCGTTCGAGCCTTTAGTTTCTGGTGAGTGTCTTGCGATACAGCGTTTAGATTAGTTTTGTTTAAGTTAGTTAGTTGGTTAGTTAGTTAGTCAGTCAGTCAGTTAGTTAATCTGTCAGTCAGTCAGTTAGTTAGTGAGTTTGTCAGTCAGTCAGTCAGTCAGTCTGTCAGTCAGTCAGTTAGTTAGTTGGTGAGTCACTAAGTCATTCAGTTAGTTAGTTAGTAAGACAGTCAGTCAATCAGTCAGTCAGCTAGTGAGCCAGTCAGTTAGTGATTCAGTCACTCAGTTAGTTAGTTAGTTGGTGAGTCAGTCAGTCAGTTAGTGAGGCCAGTGTCGTGCAGTGATGGGCGGTAAATGGCTGATGATGATGATGCTAAATACAATATATCCACTGCACTGTACGGTGGGGTCTAAAAATGTTTACCAGTTTTCAAACTTTATTCTTTGTCGCAAGATGTGCATTATAGTCTTTAATGCTTTAACAATGTAGCTACTTATTACCTTTAAAAGTTCCAAAACCTCGATTCTAACAAGTATCTAAATTCATTTCTTATTTTAAAATTATTGCATTTATTATAACGACACAGATCCAAACTCTGTCAAAATAGAAAGTTTGAAAATATATTCAATACTATTTTTACAAAATAAAGAAAATAAAACCTCCTTGAGGGAGCGAAGAAGGTTTGCTCTAAACTTTGACAGGTTGCTACTTTACTCTTTTTGAGCTTTATGCTTTATCCAATCAAATCAATCGACCTTGTGTCGTATAATTGTCTGTAAAATTATGAACTTTAAGGTGGTAAACATTTTCAGACCCCGACTGTACATAATGACATAATAATGTGTTACTTAATGAAATCATTTGATTTATTCTCAAATCAACTGAAAGTTCAGGTTTATCTACTCATTTATTTTTTTCAAAACAGTCTTAGTTTAATTAGCAAAGCTTTCAAACTTAATAATAATAATCCCTGGTTGTGTCGAACACTATCAATATTAACCGAAATAAAATGAAAAATCTCTAAATACATTTAATTTTAATCTACTGTTTAGCACCAGCATTTTAGCATTTTAAAATAAGATTTTTTGCACAGAGTATGCTTATCTAAAACGAAATCCCGTCTACAGAAGAGGGGTCTTCGAGTTCCGAGTCGGATCAGTCTGTCCACCTGGCGGGGGCGGGGGCTGCGGCTGGGGCTGGGGCTGGGGCGGGGGCTGGGGCTGGGGCTGGGGCTGGGGCGGGGGCTGGGGCTGGGGCTGGGGCGGGGGCTGGGGCTGGTGCTGGGGCGGGGGCTGGGGCTGGTGCTGGGGCGGGGGCTGGGGCTGGTGCTGGGGCGGGGGCGGGGGAGGGGTCTGGGGGCCCGTGGGCCGCGCCCACGCTGCAGCAGCTGTGCCGCGTGCCGGCCGCCCGGCTGCGACGCCGCGCCGGCAGGTGCGACTAACACATTTCGCACACTTGCAAGAACAACGTGTTATTTCGAAACCCTTACGTTACATGAGAGCATTTTTTTTAAGGTTTCAAAGTAATGGCCGAAAGTGATAGCGCTATAATGTGATGCAGTGTCTCTTTTTTTCATTATTCCGGCTTTTTCGGAGTAAATAAAATCGCGTTAAAAAGAAACAATTTCTATGAATAAAAAGTCGTCTTCGAAATATCACGTTGTTCTTGCAAGGGTGCGATTTGTAATTGGACGTAGTTTAGCAGAAACGTTCCAACCCACACAAACTGACTTTTGAATTATTTGAGTTTTTAGGTTTAAGCTGACTTACGCGCTCCATACATTTGGGTTGATTTTAATGTGCCATAACTTTGCACATACTCATTGGATCGCTATTCAAGTCTTTGATTCTTAAAGTATAGAAGATAGTGATAATTTTCCTATATTTAACTCAAAAAAATCACGACATTGTGGTTGGAACGTTTCTGCTAAATTAAGTCCAATTTTATGTGCCAAATAAAGATTATTCTATTCTATTCTATTTGGATGGTCCAATTCAAGAAATCACCGAGTCCACTTTTGACGGTTCCAAAATGCTTGTTATTTTTTTTACGGATTTCACGTTTGCTTTTAACCTCCTCAGCCCCGACCTTAAAAATAACAATAGTTTCGACACGGGACTAAGGAGGTTAAATTATGTCTTTCCAACAAATAAAATAATTTACAGTGCCACCATCTTATCTGTTCAGTTGATAGCGGCGCTAGTGGAGAATTTAGTAGTAACATTTGAGGAGTTTACCTAGACTAATGAGAGTATTTTAACCCGTCTTTCAATTTTAATCAAAATATAATTATAAATCTTAGTAAGTAAATAAATAAAACAAAAAATGGGGAACAGGATTTACAATTCATAGGTTAGTTACAATTTTGCCCACCTGAACAGATAACTTGGTGGCGCTGTAGTATGTATGTACTATAACGTGTTTTTTTCTGATTTTATGCCGACGCGTGTCATTTCAACCCTCATTTAAAACATAAAAACAAGCATAATTATCTCAAAAGTGACTTTTTGGACTAAGTGATTTTTTGAATTGGGCTAGCCATTTGCAGACAGGCACACACATTGCTACCGGCCCCACACTAGGATACCCTGTGGCGTGGGAACCAGTGGGCTCATTATGTAATTTTCGCAACGGATATTCATACGTCTTAAAAAGTCATGTATACCACTATCTTCTTTTAAGACCCTATGTTAGAGCGAGACAGTACTCCGTACGACGTCGGTTTTTGTGTTGGCGTGACTTTTTAAGGCGTATGAATATCCTTTGCGAAAATTACATAATGAGTCCACAGATACTGTTGACGTGAAGCGAGAGGTGCATCTGCTGTCATGGATTAGGATGTAAATCTCCTGTCATGAATCAAGAGGTGCATCTGCTATCATGAACCAGGAGGTAAATGTGCTGTCATGAGCTACGAGATTCAAATGCGTTCATGAACCAATAGGTACATCTGCTTATGCTATCGTCAACAACCAGGTACATCTACTGTCGTGGATTGAGAGGTAAGTCTGTTGTCATGAATCAAGAGGTACCTCTGGTGTCATGAACCAAGGACTACAACCGATGTCATGAACCAGTAGGTACGTCTGCTGTCACGAACTAAAAAGTACATCTGCTGTCATGAACCAGAAGGTACATCTGCTATTGTCAACAACCAGGTACATCTGTTACCGTGAACTTAGAGATACATCTGCTGTCGTGAAACAAGGGGTGCAACTGCTATCATGAACCAAGAGGTAAATAGTTTTACAGATACACTTACTTGAATTTTGGCGGAGAAGTCCGACCAAGTCTATAATGTGAAATGCTTACGATGGTTAAAAACCCAAGAGGTAGGTACATTTGCTGTGATGAAGCAGTAGGCATGCTGAGATGAAGTAATAGGCACATCTGCTATCATGAACCAAGATGTACATCTGCTATGATGAATCGAGAGGTACATCTGTTGTCGTGAACAAAGTGGTAATGAACTAAACCCAGGTCTTGGATGTTTTCATGTTTGTGACATCGCTGTTTCTGGTTCCCACGACACAGGGTATCCACTATGGGCCAAAAGCAATGTATGTGCCTGTATGTAAATGTTATACTATGTTAAAAAGGTGATGACTGAAAATCAGCGCTGCCAAGTTCACTGCGTTGGCTTGGTTGCATAATGCTGAGTTTTGACCCTTTGTCTGAATACCTCAATCAATGCTTTCTATTCTAATTATTCTATTCTACCACGAGGCATCCGGTACTTCATTTTATACTTTCTCATGACTTTGCCAACAACGTAATATCCAACATTTTAGATTTCAGAGTAGAACCAATTAAACTCGCGCCATCAATACCTTTCATTTGACACCTCAAATCGTCGTTGGCCTTGGAAAAACCAACAAATTCAGGGGAAAGAAAAAAACGTAATAATTTCATAATTACGACGCCTTTTTTATTCAGTAAATACATAGCTGATATTAACATTTAAAGCTTCGTGCTAGCTAGCACAAAATAGGGGTTACAGGCGCGTCCGTCCAAGAAAATTCGAACAAAGGAAAAAATACTCGCTTTCCTAAAAAAAAAAATGTTTATCAGATTTTCCAGGCGCAACGACGATATGTCAAAATCGTTCGTTCAAAAGCTCTTTGCCCACTGAACGGTCATAGACAATCAAACATCTTACCAACATGCAGCATATTCAATGCATGCAGCAGTCGGGTAGCAGTAAAATGTTACCGATATTCCGCAGATACGTTTGGGGTGCGCTGACGCTGGCCATCGTGTATACTCTGCCAGTATTGCAGCTGCTGGTCACTTACCAAAATGTGAGTAGTACATTATAAATATTGATAAATAATTATGTTATTTACACACCAGGGTTTGTGCTAGTACGACTTCCTGTGTCTATCCCCCCCCTGTTATAGATGGCCATATCCACACCAGTGGGCTCATTATGTAATTTTCGCAACGGATATTCATACGTCTTCAAAAGTCATGTATACCACTACTGTATAGCACTATCTTCGTTTAAGACCCAATGTTAGAGCGAGACAGTACTCCGTACGACGTCGGTTTTGGTGTTGACGTGACTTGTTAAGACGTATGAATATCCGTTGCGAAAATTACATAATGAGCCCACAGGACCAGGATTTTCGCTACAAGTTCCTGTGTCTATCCTCCCCTGTTACAGATGACAATGTTGATCGGTGACCAGGATTTGTGCTACTAAAACTTCCTGTTTCTATCCGCCCCTGTTACCGACGGCTATGTCGACCGGTGACCAGGATTATTTTAAAGTTTGAACGTTTGTCGACGGGTGAGCAGGATTTGTGCTATAAGTTCCTCTGTCTATTCCCCCCCCCCCCCCCCCCCCCCGTTACAGATGGCTATGTCGACCGGTGACCAGGATTTGTGCTACTACAACTTCCTGTGTCTATTCCCGTTTATTACAGATGGCTATGTCGACCGGTGAGCAGGATTTGTGCTATAAGTTCCTCTGTCTATCCCCCCCCCCCGTTACAGATGGCTATGTCGACCGGTGACCAGGATTTGTGCTACTACAACTTCCTGTGTCTATTCCCCTTTATTACAGATGGCTATGTCGACCGGTGAGCAGGATTTGTGCTATAAGTTCCTCTGTCTATCCCCCCCCCGTTACAGATGGCTATGTCGACCGGTGACCAGGATTTGTGCTACTACAACTTCCTGTGTCTATTCCCCTTTATTACAGATGGCTATGTCGACCGGTGAGCAGGATTTGTGCTATAAGTTCCTCTGTCTATTTCCCCCTGATGCAGATGGCTATGTCGACCGGTGACCAGGATTTGTGCTACTACAACTTCCTGTGTCTATTCCCCTTTATTACAGATGGCTATGTCGACCGGTGAGCAGGATTTGTGCTATAAGTTCCTTTGTCTATCCCCCCCCCCCCCGTTACAGATGGCTATGTCGACCGGTGACCAGGATTTGTGCTATTACAACTTCCTGTGCGCCCACCCTCTGGGCGCGCTTGCGGACGGCAACCACGTCATGTCCAACCTGCCCTACGTGCTGCTAGGCGGCGCATTTATGGTGCATGTACGGTCGGCCGCTAAAAAGGTAATAACTTCCGCACAATGCAATGTGAGCTCGCCTTTAATGCAATCACGTGTCTTGCTCCCAAACTAGGATACCCCGTTAATTCGTCTCGCACCTCTGCGGTTTTAATAGTTCCGTTATGAACAAGGAACGTCATGGTTTTGTCGTACATAATTATTGTCCATCTTGCTTTCTAACCGCGGCTTAGCACATACACTAAAAGTAGCGAGGCTGAAATTTGGCATAAGTGTACCATTCATTAAACCGATAAATCAGTAGGATTGAAATTTGTCTACATACATACACACAGAGGCTCACGCCTGTATTCCAGAGGGGTAGGCAGAGACCAGGGACTGCCACCTGCCACGATCACTGTCGCTTCATTGACATTCATTTGTCGTTGCATGCACGATAGAAAATTTGTTTCATCATCAACCCATTAAGGCCCCACCGAGGGGCACTGGTCTTTTCCCTGAAGAAGGTATAGGCCATATTCCACCACGGGGGCTAAGTCCGGATTGGTGGATGGAGTAGGTGTAAATATGTTAATAATAATTTATAACCCTAAATTATTTTAAACGATCCCGAATGTTAAGCAACATAGGGCGCGTTCAACGCATAGATGGGTGACCGTTCCATGATTAACACTAGTGGCATTTTTCCGAGCGGTTCCGTGCTTCGCAAGGCACGCTAAGCATTTGGTGCCGGCTGCTGTCGACAGATGGCAGTCGTTAAGCCAAGTCAGAGGCCTTAGGGCGGCTTGAAAACTTCTGCCAGTAAGACCAGCCAGTAGTCTTACAAGCCTCCACCGATTCGGACTTGGCCCCCGTGGTGGAGTATGGTCTATACCTTCCTCAGGGAAGAGACCCGTGCCCCTCGGTGGGGACATAATGGGTTGATGATGATAGCTATTTATTTTCTCTTTGCATGCTTAACATCAAAGAATTTAGACTAAGCTCTAAGGAGGTCAAAATGGATAACAGTACGAAATTATTAATATAGATAGAAGTGTGTAACATATTATCTGTTCTTGGCAATCAATGGTTCTTCATTCATTCACTTATGTGCCTTTGTGATGACAGTCAGATGGCAGTCGTTAAGTCAACCAAGTCAGAGGCCTCAGGGCGGCTTGAAAGCTTCTGACAGTAAGACCAGCCACTAGTCTTACAAGCCTCCACAAATCCGGACTTGACTCCTGTGGCGGAGTATGGCCTATACCGTCCTCAGGGAAGAGACTTCTTGGTGGGGACATAGTGGGTTGATGATGACCCAATTATTTACTTAGTATACCCAAACCGCGTCGGCTTGAAAACTTCTGACAGTAAGACCAGCCACTAGTCTTGCAAGCCTCCACAAATCCGGACTTGACCCCCGTGGCGGAGTATGGCCTATACCGTCCTCAGGGAAGAGACTTCTTGGTGGGGACATAGTGGGTTGATGATGACCCAATTATTTACTTAGTATACCCAAACCGCGTCGGCTTGAAAACTTCTGACAGTAAGACCAGCCAGTAGTGTTACAAGCCTCCACCAATCCGGACTTGACCCCCCCCGGCAGCACAACGGGCAGCAGCACCCCAGGGGGGCGGCGCGGGGGGTGGGGGCGGCGCGGGGGGTGCCGGCGCAGCACGGGCTGTTGCACGCGCTGGGGCTGGCGCTGGCCATGGAAGGCGTGCTGTCGGCCTGCTACCACCTTTGCCCCAACAAGATGAACTTCCAGTTCGGTAAGCCATTGCCGGCGTTGGGGCGCCGGCCGGGGAGGGGGGGGGGGGGGTGTTTATTTTATAACATATTTGCTCGTAAAGTGGTTGTAATTACACCAATTTCAATATCGTAATGTATCTCATTACGTACTTGTGCGATAATGTAATGTAAAAGGCACGTGTTTTTTTTTAAATAAAGTTTTAAGATACTCCGTCTAAAAATTAACGATACTTTTAAAAATCTTAGCAAAGAGGTTTTATGTCAAGAAAGTGGTCAATATTTTATGAATAAAATTAACTTTGGGAAATAAAATATAACAAATAAACATTTAATTCTTTAATTTAATTAATTTTGACAATAAATTACAACCATTTATCTGTAACAAAAACACAAAAATATTAATTTACTTTATTAGTAATACTGGCTGTTTTTGTACCTTTGCCTAAAAAAAAAAGTTTATGCGCGCGCATCGCTTATTTGTAGACAAGTAAAAATAAATCCGCGCGCTTTTTCATTTCGCTGTATTGTTTTTATTTGAAAATGTCGTCAAGTAGTGATGATAACAAAGTCAGAGTTTTATTAATTTCCTCGTAAATATGTTATAAAACGTCGTATGACATACGTGCGCTTTGAAAATTACAGCCTCTGCTTCCTTATAGCCCTCGCCGATGGCTCGGGCTAGTAATATCGCCTCGGCTGTAATTTTCAACTTACCGCACTTATATCATAATGTACTAAAACAACGCCATCTAGACGATAATGGCTATAACTTCTAATCCTCTGGGCTAATAAGCCACACATAATATTCCCTAGAAGTAACTTAGTTTGCGCGTTTACGTCTAGGTGGCGCGAGTTTCGATATCAGTGGGAGGGATAACTTGACATTCCTCTTGTTCCGGATCGATTTACATGAAGAATATACGCAATGTCGCACGAGGGTTAGGTAGGGGACGATCCGTAGTAAAAGAGGGGTATCTAGGGGCAATGAAGTATATGGTTTATTTATATGGTAAAATAAAGGCACCTGGGAAAAATACAAATGAGGGTATCTTAACTAAGGTCTAAAAATAGCAATAAAAATACATTAGGTGTATAAAAGAAGGCAGGAACACTTACATCATAATGTGCCTTTAAAATATTTTATGATTGTTTGATCATAGTAATACGGAGAATAGGATAAACCGGGTCGTGATAAAAACAGAAAATAATGATGTTTTAGTCCACCTTGGATGGAAGCTGAGGATTGAATGGCTCAGCTGCGTCCGTCCACGGTGGCGAATGTCAAATACTGATTAAATTTGGAATAGTAGATGGCCGAAAATGATAGAAAAAGCAACGAGGCAAATGCACCTCGTTACAGCAAGAAGCTGTCTACCGAATCCAGATCTTTCATTTTGAATCCCGGAAGCTCCGCAGGATATTAACAGGGGGGCTGTGTGCCCCAACAAGATGAACTTCCAGATCGGTAAGCCGCTCGGCGCCCGGATTGTAATGGGCTAGTTGCCCTAAAAAATGTAATTAGTCCGTCTTTTAGATTATTCAAAAATAAGGGACACGTATTTTTTATTTGTAAATTAGACCAAAAATGACAAAGATATAGCCCATTAAAGTTACGTGTGACGTCACGCCGTGCTGCATTTTTTAGCACGGAGTGACGTCACACGCAACTTTAATCGGTTATATCTTTGTTATTTTTTGTGTAATAAAAAAAAGAAAAAAAACGTGTCCAATATTTTTTATAATCTAAAATACGGACCAAATAGAATTTAATTATTTTGACTCTGGAAACTACCCTATTGTAATTTAAATACCGTCTAAACACGGGCGTGGGCAAAAGCAGTTGCTCTGTCCACGACACAGGCTCGGCACTGTTTTGCTCACGCTTGTGACTCACTTGCCTCGATATTATGTCAACCATTGCTAACCACGAGTATAAAGAGCGTCATCTACCCGTCACCCACGACACAGGCTGCGCCTAGTGTGGGAGTCGCAATAGATCATAATCAATGTAATCAATTTCTTATAAATAAACATATTTTTGTTTATTATTTTAATTTTATTTATTTATTTAAAAAAAAACGACAAATAATTATTTGACATGCTCGATTAAAACAAAACTTACAAAGTACGTAGCTGACGACCTCTGTCGCGCAGCGGTCAGCCCATCTGACTACCATGCGAGAGGTCCCGGGTTCGAATCCCGGCTGGGTACAAAAAAAACAAGAAACCCAGGTCTTGGATGTTTTCATGTTTGTGACGTCGCTGTTTCTGGTTCCCACGACACAGGGTATCCTAGTGTGGGGCCAGAAGCAACGTATGTGCCTGTATGTAAAAAATGTTATCCGGCTGGAAGGACCATTATGTAGGAGCAGAGGAGAGCGTGTGCAGCCCTCGCCCTGTCGCACAGCAGATGTTGTTTGTTGGACGGTGGTGGAAGAAGAAGAAGTCGTAGTTTATATCTTCATTGCAGTAGTTTAATCGTGACACAGAATTACATTGTTTAGTTAAATATAAGTGTGTATTGGGCGAGTGGCTCGAGCCGACTGGCGGGCGGTAGCGGTGTGCTGGACAATGCCAAGTCAGCACACGCGGCGATGCACGGTGCTTAGCCCGTACAGTTATTATTATTTCGGGAAATGTATCTCTTTTAGTCAATTACCAGTTATTACAATTTTTAAATAGATGAAACATAAAAAGCGTGCTCTGAAATGTGACGTCATAAGCCAGTATTTTCATACAAAACTCCATTTTAAAAGTAAAGCCTGTATTAAACCGGGGCAACACTGCGCCATTGCGGCATGCCACAAGGCCGCATGCTACAAAGGTGCGGCAGAAGAAGAAGAAGAAGCTGCGACAGTTTGCCACATGACGCAAGGTGTTACCATGCCACACGGTTCTTGCCACAATGTGCGACGTTGTAGCATGCGGCCTTGTGGCATACCGCAATGCCGCATAGTGTAATATAGCCTTGACTCATTTGACATTGTGTCAAATACCCAATTATGGTACTGACATAATACCAGCGCCGGAGTAGCTCGCTTCTTCAGCACATGCTGAGTCAGTTATCTTTAAATATTAAGATTAGAAGTTAAGTTCATGCCATGTAATGTATATAATTTTTCTTTGAAATAAACAGCTTAAATTAAAAAAAAAAAAAAAAAAAAAAAAAAAAAAAAAAAAAAAAAAAAAAAAAAAAAGTACCATTTTGCATTTGCCGCACCCACAGCAATATTATGTGATACTTGATGTAGGTACACACATACCGTACCTTGCATCCTTGAACGTAATGTTTTGTTCGATTTGTTATGTTTGTGTCTTTATTGTGTTTCACCTACCCACTGTACTCCTTTTATGCTATTTCGGTTTCCTTTTGTGTACATTTACCCCCTTATTCATAAAAAATTTTAAGCATTGGTTAAGTAAACAACTGATTAAATGTCATGCTGTCCTTGACAGATGTCATTGAAATATAAAGGACAGCATGACATTTAATCAGTTGTTTACTTAACCAATGCTTAAAATTTTTTATGAATAAGGGGGTTAGTGTGTGTGTGCAAGTGTAAATAAATGATTTATCTATCTATCTAATTATTTGCTGAGTATACCCAAACCGCGTCGGGCCGCAGACTCGTCGTTCATGTACGTGATGGCGGTGTTGTGGCTGGTGGCGCTGTACCGGCGCCGCCACGCCGACCTGGCGGCCCCCGCGCACCGCACCTTCGCCCTCATCGCGGGGCTCATCGCCACTGGTGGGTCCCACTCTACTCTTGTCTCTATATACTACACTGTATTCTGTGCTATACCCTGTAATCTGGTAGAGCCGCGCCCGCACACTGCCACTGTGCCCTCGTCGCGGGACTCATCGCCACTGGTGGGTCCCACTCTACTCTTGTCTCTATATACTACACTGTATTCTGTGCTATACCCTGTAATCTGGTAGAGCCGCGCCCGCACACCGCCACTTTGCCCTCATCGCGGGACTTATCGCCACTGGTGGGTCCCACTCTACTCTTGTCTCTATATACTACACTGTATTCTGTGCTACACCCTGTAATCTACGCTACACTCTCATATGGCCACGCTGGTAGAGCCGCGCCCGCACACTGCCACGTTGCCCTCATCGCGGGACTCATCGCCACTGCTGCGTTAGACTCTACAAAAGTTTAAAAAAGTTGTTTGCAATTGCTGCCATTTCTAGTACTCGCACCTCAGTCGGTCCAGTAGAGACTTTTGGTCCTTATAAGAAACAGGATCTATTAGCTTTTGAAAAAGTTTTTGTGTAAAATGATAATTTTCTTGCTGACTGCACATCTTTTCCAAAATCTGTGAAGGCAGTTCAGAATATCTTAAAAAATTGTGGACTCCTGTACGAGCAGAGCAGAGCGTGTAGGTACAGCCCTCGCTCTGTCGCACGGCAGTTGTTGTTTGTTGGACAGTGGTAGAAGAAGACGAAGTTTATTTCTTCATGGTAGGTAGTAGTTTATTCACGACACAGAATTATAATAGTTTTTGTAGTTACAGTTGTATGTACATTGTATTCGGCGAGCGTGCTGGACAATGCCAAGTCAGCACACGCAGCGATGCACGGTGAACGTTTTCCTGTAACTATAATGTTACCTGCCCACGGTCCCGTCCCAAAAAATCCCCTTTTGTAGCCGCCTCTTTTTTTTTTTTGTTGACGGGGGGAAATCTTCAAAAAGATACCCGACTTCCTGGGGGGAAAGTCGAGTTATGTGGGGTTTTTACCCACTAAAACCCCCCCGGTGGCATTCATCCGTGCTTTGTGGGGAGCACCGGGTACTAACTAGAACACTTCCAGTGCTCCCCTGCACCGTGCGTGCACCCTTCTCTGGGCTGGCTGGGCCATCCCAAGTGCCATCCTACGGCAACGAGGAGCCACTCCAGGTTGCCGCCTTCCCGGAGTCGCTTGATGGACGGATCGAGCCCCCACTCTCACCGGCCACGACTCCGAGGTCCCCTTTTAGTCGCCTCTTACGACAGGCAGAGGCTACCGTAGTCCAATTCGGCTACAAAAATTCCAATTTTTGTAGCCGCCTACCCAACGCACTAATTAGCCCTGTCTGGCACGGCAGGCGTGGTGGGCATCACGTTCCCGTCGCTGTGGTTCTGGTGCCTGTTCTCGCTGGCGCACGTGGCGGCCTGCCTGCTGCTCACTCTGCACCTCTACTACTTCGGCCAGCGCAGGCTCGGTGAGTTCCACTGTTTTTTTTAATCAATCAACATATCGACGGTTAAAAGGTAATAGGGCATAAGCGACATTTTGGCCCAAAATTACTTTTGAATGCCATCTTACTTAAAAAAAAATTCTGCGTCGAATGCGCTTACTCCCGCGGCTCTACGATGACTTTTTTGTATCGTAGAGCCGTGGGAGTAAGCGCATTCGACGCGGATTTTTTTTTTAAGTAAGATGGCATTCAAAAGTCATTTTGGGCCAAAATGTCGCTTATGCCTTATTACCTTTTAACCGTCGATATTTATTGCTGTTGTGGTTGTTGTTACACTTTATTGCACAAAAGAAAATACATAATATAACTGCCATTATATTGCCATAAATGACATAAAATAACATTTACATACAGGCACATACATTGCTTCTGGCGCCAGTACTACGATACCCTGAGTCGTCGTGGGAACCAGAAACAGTGACGTTACAAACATGTACACATCCAAGAGCGGTTAGCGCATCTGACTACCATGCGAGAGGTCCCGGGTTCGAATCCCGGCTGGGGACAAAAAAAACCCAGGTCTTGGATGTTTACATGTTTGTGACGTCGCTGTTTCTGGTTCCCAGTGTGGGGCCAGAAGCAATGTATGTGTCTGTGTGTAAATGTTATGTTATGTAAATGTTGTGTTATAATAATAGCTACGGCAATAAAAAAACGTCAAAAGAAAAAGTGGTGTAAAGAATGATTTTTAAAAATGGTTGTAAAAAAAATAATGCGTCAACGACTGATGACGGACTGATAATACATTCAGACGATCAGTCTCCCGTCAGTTTAACCATGACTGACTAAAATTATCAAAATACTCGCATATCTGTCAGTCTGGTCCATCAGTCCATTGAATAGACAATCAGTCTGCCGTCAGTCTAACCAGACTGATGAAATTGACTGACGCCAGACTGAACATGTAAACTCCGTCTAAGGGCTTCCTCACACGTACCACAACCACACCGCGTCGCAACGTCAAAATGATGTCAAGCAGTACTTACGTGTTAATAGTGTCGCTGCAGCTTTTTGTAGTTGCGTTGTGGTACCGACAAAATGTCGATGTGGCTGCGTTGTCGCCAGCAGTTGCGATGTGGTTACGTCACGGAAACACGTGTCGACTGATCAAACTTATGGAATGGCGTCGACGCAACGTTGTGTTTGATGAGGTCGGCTACTAGTAAGCAGTGTGGCTGGCGGTTGCGATGTGGTCGGTATCACACACACAGTCGATAACGACTGCAAAATGTGGTACGTGTGAATAGTCCTATTCATTTTCCATACAAAATATACGCCCGGCCACGTGGTGTGGTTGTGGTCGTGGTATGGTTGTGTTACGAGTGAAGAAGCCCTAATGCTGCGGCCACACTTGAAGGCGAAGATTCGTGATCACGTTGTCGCGACATAATTTCGTGTTCGCTCTACGGCGAAGAGCTTGGCCACATCAAATAAACCTTCGCTACGTCGCGTCAATCTAGAACGTTGCTAAATTCATTTTGCCCTTTGATGTGCGGTATTTTACCGACAGCAGCGCGAAGGATGTTTGTATTCGCGATGATGATTCGCGATAGGACGAATTTTTTGGCCAGACATTTAGCGACAACGCAAATCTTCGCGTTATCGCGATAGTGTGGCCGTACTATAAGCAATGAGGTGTCGGCCCTCAGACCGTCAGCTGGCGCCGCGGGTGTGGGCGGCGCGGGCGGCGGGCTGGCGGGCGCTGCGCCCGCGCCGCCCCGCGCGCGCTGCTGCGCTGCTGCTTATGAACGGGCTCAACTGGGCGCTGGTCATCTACGGGTAATGCTCACTCACACATTCACACACTCACCTCACTCACTCACTCACTATATCACTCACTCACTCACTCGCTCACTCACTCACTCGCTCACTCACTCACTCGCTCACTCACTCACTCACTCGCTCACTCACTCACTCACTCACTCACTCACTCGCTCACTCACTTACTCGCTCACTCACTCACTTACTCGCTCACTCACTCACTATATTACTCATTCACTCGCTCACTCACTCACTCACTATATCACTCACTCACTCACTGACTCACTCACTCACTGACTCACTCACTTACTGACTCACTCAATTACTTACTCACTCACTCACGAGCGAGTGCGTGAGCACTCATTCACTCACTCACTCACTTACTCGCTCACTCACTCTCTATATCACTCACTCACTCGCTCACTATATCACTCACTAACTCACTCACTGACTCACTCACTTACTCACTCTTTCACTCACTCGCTCACTCACTATGTAGAGGCTATGCCTTACATGTGTTGTTATGTAGGATGTTCGTAATGTTAGATATGTTCAATTGTTCAATGAATGACACGTCTATTCCGTAAGATCGCTTTATTGTCACTGGTTCATGTGTGTACACAAAACTGCTATCATCAACAGAATAGTCAGTAAAGAAAATGTATGCGCTTGCTCGTACACACTAACTAACTCGTTTTTGACACAATAAAATTCATTCATTCATTCACAATAATAATTCTCTTAAATTTAATCAAATCGAGGATATTCTGCCAGAACCGAATAAAACGAAATTACAAAAAAATAGTTTCTAATGCAGGTATACTCAGTTTCAATACTCAGTCAGCTCTGCATTAGACCTATTTTTTTCTAAATTTTGTACTTATTTTGTTCTGCCAGAATATCCTCGAAATAATACAAAAACCAAAACCTAAACTAAACAAACATTCGGCATGCAACACAACAAGGACAAGAGCAAATTTAACGCCAATATATGGCGTGTGCGTGGTGCAGCAGTACAAAACAAAACAAACAAACATAAACATTTACATTCATCGCATGTGGCCTAGATGGTCGTATCTCAGCGCTGCTCGGATCCCTGATTTTCACCTACAGCCTGGAGGATGTGAACGGAACATATCTATTGTTTTTGATCTGGAATTAATTAATTAACCAATAATAATAATTAGTAATGCATGCAGCGCAGTGCTGTGCTAATGTGAATTCGTTCACTCATTTACAGCCTTAATCAATAACTGGCTGGTTTCTGAGTTGAGACTTTTCACTAAGTAAATACCATGCCGTTCCATCCCATTCCGTCCCGTCCCGTCTCGTCCCGTCGCATCCCATTGTATTCTTTCCTATCCTATTCTATTCTACACTATTCTATCCTATTCTACTCTATTCTATTCTACTCCGTTTTATCCTATTCTACACTATTCTATTTTACACTATTATGTCCTATTCTACTCTATTCTATCCTATCCTATTCTACTCTATTCTATCCTCTTCTACTCTATTCTACACTATTCTGTCCTATTCTACACTCTATTCTGTCCTATTCTACACTCTATTCTATCCTATTCTATTCTACTCCGTTTTATCCTATTATACACTATTCTATTCTACACTATTATGTCCTATTCTACTGTATTCTATCCTATCCTATTCTACTCTATTCTATCCTCTTCTACTCTATTCTACACTATTTTGTCCTATTCTACACTCTATTCTGTCCTATTCTACACTCTATTCTATCCTATTCTATTGTACTCCGTTTTATCCTATTATACACTATTCTATTCTACACTATTATGTCCTATTCTACTGTATTCTATCCTATCCTATTCTACTCTATTCTACACTATTTTGTCCTATTCTACACTCTATTCTGTCCTATTCTACACTCTATTCTATCCTATTCTATTGTACTCCGTTTTATCCTATTATACACTATTCTATTCTACACTATTATGTCCTATTCTACTGTATTCTATCCTATCCTATTCTACTCTATTCTATCCTATTCTACTCTATTCTACACTATTCTGTCCTATTCTACTGTATTCTATCCTATCCTATTCTACTCTATTCTATACTATTCTACTCTATTCTACACTATTCTGTCCTATTCTACACTCTATTCTATCCTATTATATTCTACACTATTTTATCGTATCCTATTCCATTGTTTAACAAGGCGTCCCCAACGGCAATAAGCCCTACTCGCCCCCGCAGCCTGTACCGGCACAACAGCGACTTCGCGCGGCACCTGCTGCTCGTGCTGCTAAGCAACACGCTGCTGTACTCGCTGGTGTACGTGGCGTGCAAGTGGCGGCTGCGCGAGCGGCTCTCCCCACGGTGCGTTGCCTTGCTGCTGCTGGCCGCCGGCTGCTGGGCCGCCGCCGCCGGCTTCTTCCTCGACGGGAAGAGCAAGTGGCGGGTGAGTGCAGCAATAGTGCATCTACACAAAAATGGCAAAATAATCACGTTTGTTCAATGGGGGACCCCTTTAATATTCATTTCAATTTAAAAAAAAATTTCAAGTTTTCTAAAATCGTTCTAAAAAAAGTTCCGCGCATCTGACTACCATGCGAGAGGTCCCGGGTTCGAATCCCGGCTGGGGACAAAAAAAAAGAAAGCCAGGTCTTGGATGTTTGTGACGTCGCTGTTTCTGGTTCCCACGGGACAGGGTATCCTAGTGTGGGGCCAGAAGCAATGTATGTGCCTGTATGTCTCAAAATGTTCTAGATGGTCTATACTAACACCCCCGTAAGGCTTTGCACCCAGCTTCCAAACACCCTGTATAACTAAATATTCGCTCGCAGCCTGGGCTGCGTGAGTGATCTTAAACGATCACTAAGGTTAAGCAACATACGGCGCGTTCAGTCCATGGATGGGTCACCGTCTATGACTAACGCTAGTGCCATTTTTCCGAGCGGTTCCGTGCTTCGCAAGGCACGTTAAGCAGTTGGTGCCGGCTGCCGTCGATAGATGGCAGTCGTTAAGCCAAGTCAGAGGCCTTAGGGCGGTTTGAAAACTTCCGACATGATGAACGACCAATCAACCACCCTTACCCCCCCCCCCCCCAGGAGACGCCAGCGCATTCCCGCGCCCACAACGCGCCTTGCCTGGCGCTGGGCTACGACTCTCACGATTTCTGGCACGCCGCATCGGCCGCCGCGCTATACTTCAGCTTTAATCTGCTCCTTCATATTGATGAGCCGCTCGACGGCACGCCCAGACATCTTATTGCCGTGTTTTAGGGCTCTGTGTGCTTAGTGCGAGTTTTTTTAACTACTCGATCGCGTTAACGTAAACTCATATTCTATAGGAGTGACAAAGCGCGCCACCTAGTTGTCTCTCTGTCACTCCTATTCAAATTGCAAACGCTCTCGCTATCGAAAGTGAATGAAAAAACTCGCACTAAGGGCCCTGGGGTCAGCAGCGAACAACTGTGACAACCGTCTTGTGAAAACTATCCATGAAGTTCGGTAAATGGTTGTCAGTTAAAATGCTGTTACATAAACTCAGATGAGTCGCTGAATCACACGCCCAGGCATCTTATTGCCGTCTTTTAGGGCTCTGGGGTCGCGGTCGGCAGCGAACAACTGTGAGAACCATCTTGTGATCCATGAAATTCAGTAAATATACAGGGTGTCCCAGAAATTACGTCAAGAGGAAGTCCAGAGATAGAGCACCCCTAGGGGTATGCTCCGCGATTTTATGTACTTTTCGAGTCCTCAAACAATTTAAAAATTTATATTACTAACTTTGCGAGTCTTAATTTTTTTATGGTGCTATTGTGTCAGATTGATTTACAATTGAGTTTGTGTCTGCAAGGCACACTTTTCACCTAGTGCCCCTAAAAGTACTTCTTCCTGTGGACTTCAGCTTGACACATTTTTTGGGACGCCCTGTATACATCTATTTTTTTATAAGAGGCCGAGACATCTTCTTGCCGTCTTTTAAGACTCTGGGATCAGCGGCAAACCACTGTAAGAACCATCTTGTAAGAGCTATCCATGAAGGTCGATAATGGTACGGCCACACTATCGCGATAACGCGAAGATTTGCATTGTCGCGACATGTCTGGCCAAAAAATTCGTCCTATCGCGAATCATCATCGCGAATACAAACACCCTTCGCGCTGCTGTCGGTAAAATACCGCACAACAAAGGGCAAAATGAATTTAGCAACGTTCTAGATTGTCGCGACGTAGCGAAGGTTTATTTGATGTGGCCAAGCTCTTCGCCGTAGAGCGAACACGAAATTTTGTCGCGACAACGCGAACACGAATCTTCGCCTTCAAGTGTGGAAGCAGCATAAATGGTTGTCAGTCAAATGCTGTAACATAAACTTGGATGAGCCGCTCGACCGGCACGCCCAGGAATCTCATTGCTGTCTTCTAGCGGCCTCACGTCGGCAGCGAACAATCTTCTAGCGGTCTCACCAGTGGCGTGGCTAGGTAAAACAGGGCCCTGGGGCAAATAAAAAAATGGGGCCCCACTGCCATCTAAACTGATTAGTTTTTACTAAGTAAAAATCACACTAATATTATAAACGTGAAAGTTTGTGTGTGTGTTTATATGTTAGTCTTTAGCGCTGAAACGGCTGGACGGATTTTAATAAAATTTGGTATGGAGTTAGCCGATACCCTGGATTAAAACATAGGCTACGTTTTACCGCGGGGAAATATCTTATTCCTACGGGAAAATCGATGAACCGCGGGTAACACCGCGGGGCACAGCTAGTATACTTATAAATGCCTTTAAAAATGCTAAGCATCAGCTCTTTTATCATCGTCATTAGCTCTTTTTTGTGCACTGCAGAGTTGGTAATGAAATATTAAACAGTAACAACATAAATTACAATTAATAGCTAATTGGTTTAGGTAAGGTAAGGTAAACTTACAAAAGTCCAGTTTGAATTAGTTAGATTTTCTGGCGAGGGCCCCCTAAACTTGAGGGCCCCGGGGCACTGCCCCGCCGCGCCACTGGGTCTCACGTCAGCAGCGAACAACTGTAGGAGAACCATCTTGTGAGAGCTTTTCTAAATAATAGTTGTCAGCTAAATGCTGTTACATAAACTTAGATGAGCCGCTTAACGGCACGCCCGGGCATCTCATCGCCGTCTTCGAGCGGTCTCACGTCAGCAGCGAACAATTGAACGTAATTTAGCAAAAAGGTTCCAACCAACACAAAGTGACTTTTGAGATAGGTATTTGAGTTTTTAGGCTTTCGGAATCGCTCGTAGAACCGGCTGCCTGAGTGATTTTAACCGATCACGAATGTTAAGCAACATAGGGCGCGTTCAGTCCATGGATGGGTGACCGTTCTATGACTAACGCTAGTGTCATTTTTTTGAGCGTTTCCGTGCTTCGCAAGGCACGTTAGCAGTTGGTGCCGGCTGCCGTCGATAGATGGCAGTCGTTAAGCCAAGTAAGAGGCCTTAGGGCGGCTTGAGAACTTCTGACAGTAAGACCAGCCACTAGTCTTACAAGCCTCCACCAATCCGTACTTTGGAGCATTGCCTATACCTTCCTCAGGGAAGAGACCCGTGCCCCTCGGTGGGGACATAATGGGTGGATGATGACGACAATTTATCTATGTAAGACAGTCTTATGACACAAAAAAAACAAACGCCAAAGATCGCTCAAGTAAGCTAGTATCAGAAATCAATAATTTATTTCAACGTAAATTATTTACATTCTGTTTGCTAAAATGTCAGTGTTCTATGTTAGTTGCTGCCGTCTATAAGGAGAAAAAGGCAGCGGAATAAAACTTCCACTTAACCATTCTTTCTCGAATCATCATAAAGTTGTTACATCAGAGCCTATATAAGATTTCATAATTACCATCAATAAGAAAGTATAGTAGAAAACAGAAATCATAAATGTATTTCAACGTAAAGAATTTACATTGTGTTTGTTGCATATCAATGTAACTACTTGAAATTAAAAATAGTTTATTTTTATCATCAAAATAGATTAAATTGCATAAGATTCACATTGGTTTATAAATTACCATATTAATAAATAAAATAAATTACAAATAAAAAAATGAAAAAAAAGGAGTATGCTCAGCCTAAATGTTGCCTGTGAGTGATCAACACAACGTTGATTTTCAGACCCCAATTAAATTATACATTGAGAATTAATGTTAAAATTGGCCGCTGCCTTGGGGCCGAATGTAGGGGAGAAGTAGGCAACGAAAAATAACTTCACTCTGACCATCATTTCTCAAACTACCTTAAATCTAATACATAAGTCGATACGAATATCCTATCTACCTAAGAAGCTCAATACTCATGAGTGCAGACAACACTTGCTGTGTCAAAACATGAATAATAATAGCACAGTTTTTGTTATTCACAGCGTCTTGTCTTTACATTTATGAAAATGAAAAATAAGTAATTAACACAGGGTGTCCCGTTATGAGTGGTCCAAACGGTAATAGGTGATGGGTTGGACCATCCTCTATCAGAAAAACAAAAAATCGGTTTAGAAAAAGTGTCATGGTTTCGAGATATTTGAGATCAAAGATTTTTTTAAAATTTTATTTATCAGAATTTTGAAAAAATATAATTTACGTCTATTAGCACGTAAAGTCAGAAATATTTACAAAAAAATAAAATCAAAGAAATCTTTCATTTGAAAATCTTACATGAAAAAGTAATACGCAAAGAAGAATCTTTGATAACAAATATCTCGAAAACCATGACACTTTTACTAAACCTATTTTTGTTTTTCAGATAGAGGATGGGCCAACCCTTCACCAATTACCGTTTGGACCACTCATAACGGGACACCCTGTATATGTATACTTAGCAAAATAAATCTGGGAATCCGGCGTTTATACTGCGTTCCACAAGTCGCAGTCCTAGGGAACAAATACGGGCATCTCATTGGCCAATGCACGCGGCTAGAGAGAAGCAAAACAATCATAAATCGGAAATTTATTTTAACGTAAAGAATTTACATTCTGTTGAAATACTTAGCATTTCGTTTAAATTGTCATTGTCGTTTAAAGAACAAAAAAAAAAGCCAAGTATATAGATAAATGGATTATACAATGTTAGGTGCTGTCTTGAGGTCGATGGTAGTGGAGAAAAAGGCAGCGGAAAAAAAAACCTCCACTCTGACCATCTTATCTCAATAGGCGATGAGGGCTCGCTTCATAGGGTAGGTTTGTATGCTGGCGCTCACTATTACTATTATATGCATTATCTATTTCGAGCTGTCCTGGCAAACTTCGTACCGCCAAATTTTTCGTATTTTTTTCATATATTCTAAACATTTAAACCTTCTCTGAAATTATAAATATAAAACCCAAAAATTATCCAAATCGGTTGAGCCGTTCTCGAGTTTTAGTGACTGACGAACAGCAATCTATTTTTATACATAAGCTTTTCTTAAGAAAACAATTTTTTCGTCGAATATCGAGGATAAACAAGTTTCAAATAGACAGCTAAAAAGGCTTAAACAATAACAATAACTCGACTTACAGTAATTATAGATAGATAGACAGATAGAGCACACTTTATTGTACATAAAAAAGGAATTTACACAGGTAAAGGGTGGTTAAATTTTAAGGGCCGATGTTGAATATGAACCACACCTAAACGTCAAGACTTTTTCTGGATTTGATTTGACATTTCTCAGTTTCAGACTAACTCAATTTGAATCATGGAAAGATACACAATCGAGCAACGCGTAAAAGTTATTCAGGCTTATGGGCGTTCAAATTAAAAATGCATATCATGCACTTCGTGATTTTTTCGGTCAATTTAATCGTCCAAATAGGCGTACAATCGGAAAAATTTGAGCAAACCGCGTCTGTAGGTGATGTGAAAACGGAAAACGAACGGAAATCGGAGGTATCTACACCGATTGTACGCACATTTGGACGATTAAATTGACTGAAAATATCGCGAAGGGCACGATATACATTTTGATTTGAGCCCCCATTTTCATAATAAGCCTGAATAACTTTAACGCGTTGCTCGATTGTGTATCTTTCCATGATTCAAATTGAGTTAGTCTGAAACTGAGAAATGTCAAATGAAATCCAGAAGTCTTGACGTTTAGGTGTGGTTCATATTCAACATCGGCCGGCGGCCCTCAAAATTTAACCACCCTCTATAATAGCAATAACGGGGGCAGAAATGTGGAGTTTTTTTGTTATCTTCTTCTCCCCATAATCTATTAATTGTGAAATTAAAAACTTTGACGTTCGTGAAGTAAACATTTATTTTACTGAATAAAAATATTTTAATATGAATTTGGAACTTTTAAACTTTTTTTTCTGTCATCGTTATCAACTTCCACGTAAGAACTTCTATCAGGTAAGATGATGATCCGCCGACCATAGTCAAACTCTTAAAATTATGATGATGATGAATTTTTTTGACACCATGTACCTACATTAGAATGTAACACCATAGCTAAGAATTAACTGTGTTATAAATATATCACTATTACCCCCAGTTTTTCGTTCGCTACGTGTGTTAATCTAAATTACCTAAGCTAAGAATTAACTGTGCTATAAATATATCACTATTACCCCCAGTTTTTCGTTCGCTAAGTCTGTTAATCTAAATTACCTAAGCTAAGAATTAACTGTGTCATAAATATATCACTATTACCCCCAGTTTTTCGTTCGCTAACAGTCTGTCAATCTACCTTTAACAGATGTCAGTTGGCCAAAGTGCATACAAAAAAAACAGCTGATTAAAAGATTGTTAGCGTACGAGAAACCGGGGTTAAAACGTTCCTGAAATGCAATTTGAATAGTCTTGCGTAAAGAAGAAGAATCGAATTTAATCTGCATTCAGGATTTAAGAAATCCTGTTTATGAAGATAAAATAAGAATAGTTTTTTTTAATATTTTTAATATGTTTTAAAAGTAAGCATTGTATTGACGTATTTTTATTATAAGTGAGACAAAATTGTACTCAGATTTATATTTTAAGCGCGGACCTACATGTAAGGACCTTTGTGTTAAGTGCTCATGATTTTGAATAAAAATTAATAATATTTTTACTTTATCGTTTCATTGTACCACAATCATTGCATCATCATTGTCTCACGAGTGGGACGAGTCTCCTTAGTTAATTGTAAACTAAATTCAATTTATGCTCCGTCCCGCTAGTCGAGCTCCTAGGGAGCCAAATAATCGCATCTCATTGGTCAATGCGCGCGGCTAACGATATGTTTCATAGGGAACATACGGCAGTGGCTATTGATGGTCACGCGCACTACAGACCCACCGTACCTACACCTATAATAATATGCTACTTTAAAAAAAAATCCTAAAGAAATTATACGCACTTTGCGCCATTTTCAAATTATATTTCAAAATGATTAATAATCACATCACACTAATATTACAAATGCGAAAGTTTGTGAGTGTGTGAGTGTGTATGTTTGTTACTTCTTCAAGTATAAACGGCAGGAGCGATTTTAATAAAATTTGGTATGGAGTTAGCTGACGCCCTAGATTAAAACATAGGCTACTTTTTGTTGCGGGAAAATATCTCATTCTCATGGGAAATTAGGTGAAAATGAAATTTTGTAAAGTTATCTTTCTGATGCTCAATTTTGCTTCTAAAAATGTGAATAGTTATTATTTATGCTGTTAATACACTATTTAGGTTCCCTAATAAACCGCGAGGCACAGCTAATCACACTAATATTATAAACGTGAAAGTTTGTTTGTGTGTTTATATGTTTGTCAGTCTTTAGCGCTGAAACGGCTGGACGGATTTTAATAAAATTTGGTATGGAGTTAGCCGATACCCTGGATTAAAACATAGGCTACGTTTTACCGCGGGGAAATATCTTATTCCTACGGGAAAATCGATGAACCGCGGGTAACACCGCGGGGCACAGCTAGTCACGTAATAAAAACAAGCTATGCAATGGACATCAAATTGTCGTCATAAATATGATTGTAGTTTTTTGAAACGCAGCTCTGGAGGGTTAGGCAGAAACTAGAGTTCGACAGAATCTCTTTCGCTTCATTATTAGTTATTACATTGCAATCAGTGAACATCTAGTTTTTTATTTGTAAAGTCGACATTATAAAGAAAAAAAGGTGACCTGTTGCCGATTGTACCTACTTTACCTGTAAGGTGAGGATACACTGGGAGGTACATGCACATTTACGCAGCAACGGTGTTTAATAGGTACAGGTCAGTTATCTAAAGCTGGCACGTTCACAGTACTCACACTTATGCAATTTCACTATACAGGATGTTTAAAAATATATGATTTTGATTCAAAATGCGACTCTAGTTTAAGTGTAGACTAGAGTGAGGTTTTAGTAAGATAGGTGCGTTGTAGATAAATAAATACAAATATATGTGTTACTTGTTATAATATATTTTTAGCAAATTCGAGCGAAAAGTATTAAAAACAAGGTGGTATCAATGGTCACAAAATAGTTTTAATTTTCAATAAATTTTCATAATTTTCACATGAACAAAAATAATTTCAACTAAGAAAATCTTTACCAAAACTGAAAATAATTATCCCAGAAATCCTCAACAATTTAATTATAATTTAATTATGGAACAAAGGGTCAGTTACTGGAAGAATTACCCTACCTTTTTTTCTTATTGCTTGCCACAGATAAAAACTTTATTACTGTTCTGTGATTTCATCAAATGGAAGGAATCTGTGATCAACTGAGCAACATCATTCGGTTTCTATTGTGGTTACGCGAATGTTCTGTTCTCCTATTCTTCTTTTTCTTCAACGTTTTTTCCATGATTTTAGCACCAGTAGCAGTTGTCTGAAGTCCAATCACAATCAAATGCAAGAGCCAAAAGAAAAGAGGAAATACCTCAAAATAAACTGGCAATTCCATTAGAAAAACAAAAACCCTCTCTTAAAAATGCCATCTAATGACTAATGAGCCGTTTTCAGAAAAAAAAAACGAATGGCTGTCAAAGGAATGCAGTTTTGGACCTCAGCCCAAAAGCCATGTGTGAAACATGTTATTTTTTTTAAATTGAAAATGTTTTTTTTTTTTCAATACAATAACCTCGAGAGGCCCGACCTTGAAAAGAACAATTGATTTTGTTATCACTTGAAGACATTGGGCCTCACGAGGATATAACTCCGAAAGGACAAACATGTGGCTGTCACAGTAACTTTTATTCAGCTCGCTGAGACCTATTCGACGATGTATCACACATGGCTATTGGACTGAGGTCCAAAATTGCATTCCTTTGACAGCCGTCCGGTTTTTTTTTAGTTCTTCTGAAAGCGGCTCATTTGGAACTACTTTTCTTAGCTGTCAGAAAAATCCCTCATTGAAACGCACATACGGTTGAATACCCAAAAGATCACGCTGTATATATAAACAGTAGCAAAAAGTAAAACTATAACTGTCCCCTTCACACTCATAAGCTAGACCGCGCGCAAGAGAGACGGGCAGACTTTTCATGATGCGTATGCAGTACGACGTCACGCCGCGCACTATTCACAGACACTACACAAGCGCAACGTGTAAATGTGTTGAACGTGCCAGCTTTACTTAACTGACCTGTAGTAGATAGAAGACAGATAGGTACCTACTTCAGATACTTGACGCACACATTTTGAGACATTATAAAAGCAATTCCCCTCAATCAAATAAAACAAAAACCAAAGTAGGTACCTCATTTATGAGATTATTGTATTTTTATATTGGTTATTTATTAGTAATGTTCATGACGGTAATTAAATAAGTTTGTTCATGAATACGTCCGCCTTAGGCGGTTATTCATGCTTTTACACAAGTTTGTAAGTACATACATAGGTACGTGATAAAAGATTTTAACAGATTACATTTTCAGATCTCCACCCTCCAAATGACCCAGCTCAGTGTGTTTGGATCCTAATAAAGGGTGTTGTGTCTGTCGATGGCCCAGTGGCCCAGTTGTGGGCGCATGCGCGGTGCACATTCAATGAGCGCACCCGGCCAGGGTGGCCCGTATTCCCATCTGAACCTTATCCGGGTTTTAAGAGAAAACCGGGTGAGGAAAGTGACGTATCGTATATAGGGTTCGAGTCCCTAAGACCCAAAACTAAACCACACATGGATCACTTTATATAAGAACGGAAAATATTTCTCGAGATGTGGGTCGATAGTTTGTTATTTAAAATATGATAAACAAAATCAAGGCAATGTCTGGATAGGAAAATACAAAAGTTTATCCTGGCAACACCGAATATAGTTTTTTCGTGAAAATAAAAATGGCCGTCACGTAATGTCAAAACTTCGATGAGCGATTTACGTACGACGGTGAAAAAGCGTAATAATTTCCACGAAATAAGTCGAAACAGTGATTTGCCGACACAGTGCTGCGGCAAAGTATTTGTGACGTGTGGTGGTGTAGAAGTTTCGTCCATAATATTCCATGGTTTCCGGAAATACGGCTCTAAACTTGTCCCTGGGCAGCTAATGCATAGTGAGTATTTTTCGTCACATTTATGACCTTTCTGCTAAATATCTACCTCTTGCACGTCCGTCTGACGCTGCAGTGACTCCTTGACGTGCGTCACGCATTGCTACTGCCGCATTTCACAACTGAGACGCTGTTTTCCTGAGTCAACACTTGGGGTCTTGGCAATATTTTGAGCTTGAAAATCACGAATCTCCCATTACCTTGCAAATAATAAACAAGTCCGGTCAGCAATCTCGCGAAATTAAACGCACAGTTGCAGCTGTACGTAGATTTGAGTCGTTAATTTACATATTAGGGCTCAATTTTACTTGGTCGCGTTATAGGGTTTATGTCAGGTTCCCCAAATAGATAATTTTTTGCGAAGCTCTACAAGCGATTCTGCCTCTTCCCGTCTTGTTGCAAGTGCGAAAATTGATTGCGAGCTGTTATCACATGGTACCAACGATCATAAACACCATTCATTACTCAAAGTGCAGTGTAGTCTTCACAATAATGTTTATAGTTTCATATAAATCCCATCCGTATCAGTGTTCACTCTTTGTTGTATATCGGTAAGTCATTATTTATCTTCACCTAAGTATAGAAAACTGTGGAACTGGCTGGTTAGTTAGACCTAAGCATTCTGAGACCTAATCACCTTCACCATGCCTTATGGTTAGTAGGACTGAAGCGAGTGTAGTGAGGCTACTTGAGCCTATGATCCATTGTATTATTCTACATATTAGAGACGAGAAATTTGTGTCTCTAGATATTACAGAACTCACCAATGAAAACAAAAGCTATTGAATATATATATTTTTTTATTTTTCATTAATTATTTTTAATTTCAAGTTAGTGGCTAGCTTTTTTTATTCAAACTGTGAGCTGCACAGTGAATATGCACCAAGAAACACTGGTTGTACAAGTTGAACAACATTTGTCGCACATAATATGATTGGAATTTCTCAAACAACACCTAAATTTTCAGTACCTACAATGTCTCCCTTTTACACAATGCAATATTGAATAATGCAAAACCTGAAACTTTTTCAGAGATGTATGTAATATTCTTTTCAGTGCAAATTATCAGTAAGAGATACAAATCACTTGTTAATCATCCAGGATTAAAAATTAAGTCATTGTTTATTAGAGAAATACAACCAAATGAAGAGAGATAATAAATAACTGATTGGTGTTGGAATATCTAGCCATGCTGTATAGTACTAATGCAGCCGTTTTAGATGTTGGTTGAATTACATACTTAATGCAACAATCACTTCTATTAAAAATATTTAACACTTTCTCTGCTACCCAAAAATCTAAACATTATAAGGCATTCCACGAAAGAATGCCATAGGACTCGGGAGCCGGGTGCATTTCATAGAATGCGTGCGAACTGGACATCTACGCCGAGCACTCGGGAGCCGGGTTCACTTAGAGCCAAGCCGCCGACTCGGCTGCCGGGTCGTGACGTCACACAGGGTTGTCAAACAAATGGAACTAGACATCTACGCCGAGCACTCGGGAGCCGGGTGCACTAGAGCCAAGCCGCCGACTCGGCTGCCGGGTCGTGACGTCACAGGGTTGTCAAAAAAACAAACAAATAAAAATATTTTCCTCACATTAATTACCCCTACCTGATGGTCCTCGTGGTACGGACCTTTTTTTTAATTTATGACTTGTCGGTACGTATGACTCTATTCACTGTTCACTAGTGCGTTCCGTTAGACAATGTCGCCTTGGCTCTTACCGCGATCAAAGGATGCCGCCAACCTTATCAAAGGAGTAAGAACACTGCGCGCCAAAGCGACGTTTTCGTGCCCGTATCTAACCGACCGAACACACTTTTAACACACCATAACGTTCTAAATGTTTTTCGCATGTGAATATGATACGGATACGATTATTTACCAAAAACATGTCAAAAAATATGGTAGTAGGTAATACTCGGCGAACGAAAGTAATACTTAGATTTCGACAAAAAATTACAACCCTGAGCATAGAAATCTTATAGAACTCGGTAGCCGGGTGCTGCGGCATGGCCAAAAGTCACCTATACCTATGGATGTACTGGACTCGGGAGCCGAGTCGTCGGCGTGCGAGAAGCATTCTAGAGAACTCGGGAGCCGAGTCCTCGGCGGGAAAAGTGTTAATAGCTGATTTACTAAACAACTTTCATTGTGATTTTTGTTGCACTTTATTGCACAATTAAAATAATAACAGAATATAACATGTTTTGATCTTCCTTCAATTTTGATAGTCATTACAGATAATACCCCTTTTTTAAATAGAGTTCTAGTTAGACCTTCTGCCCTCATACTTGGGCCAGTGTATGTAGCAAGCGCTAATGTAGGTACATACCTTGGACATTAGGGTTTTCTCACCATGTTTTCCGTCACAGTCAGTGAGTGGTATTGCTTCACATACAGTGTGGCCCTGGATAAAGTGCAATCCCGAAAGGGGATGAAACTAGACCATGAATCATTGACTAGAAAAATATTTAAAAAAATAAAAAAAAATTATTGTAGGATTTATTGGTATTTTAAGATTTTCATGTTTCATTAAGGACTCTATGTACAAAAGTATTGATTTCTTCCAAAATAATGGGTCTATTTCTTTGAAATAAAAAAAACCAGTATGCCTAATACCTGGCGATGACCATGAAATAATAAATAGTCCGCAAAAAAGTAACTATCTTGGGTAAAAAAATGTATTTTTATGAAAAAAATGATTTTTTTAGACGTTTATTTTAAAAAACTTCAAATTACTAAAAAAATGTGCCCTATAACTATTTAATTTTATAGCTTACTTTTATTCTTTACCATTTTAGCTACCAAATAAAAAAAAAAACAATGTTCTAACTAAAAAAATGGCTAGGTAGGAGTTATTCACATTTTAGTAGGTAATAAAAGTCAGACTTTAATCACAATAACTTTATTAATAAAATTATCCGTAATTTACAATTTTGCATTTTTATTTAATGCATTAAATGTTCAAAATGGCCTCCTCGATTTTGCAAGCACATTACTGCACGAATATTAATTTGCTTAGTGGCTCTGCGAATCATTCCTGGATCATTTTTAATGTCATTTGCGCACTGAATTATTCGGTCGTGCAACTGTGCCTCGGTATTTATTGGCGTGCTGTATACTCTTTGCTTCATGACACCCCATAAAAAATAATCTAGGGGTGTCAGATCAGGTGAACGCGCTGGCCAGCCTACTGGCCCTCCTCGGCCAATCCACCGGTTCGGGTAATTTTCGTTCAAAAATCGCCGCACCACCCGCCCATAATGTGCAGGACATCCATCCATTTGGAGATACATACGCCCACGCCTTCTCGTAGCCAGGGGAACATCTTTCATCAACATGGGTAAATTTTGTAGTAATTCTAAAAAACGTTCAGCATTTAGGGTTCTGGGTAAAATGACTGGACCAATTAAAATGTCGTCGATTAAGACTGCCCATACGTTTATTGAAAATTTTACTTGAAAAGTAGATGCCCGCTTCAATCGTGGATTTTCGTGAGACCACTGGTGCAATTTCTGCAGTTTGTAATGCCGTCTCGGGTAAATGTCGCTTCGTCCATCCAAAAAATGCGTTTGGGAAAATTTGGGTCAGCTCTAATTTTTCTTAGAATCCACGTCGACATTACGCATCTTGGACGATTATCTACATTTTCGTGTAAATGTTGTACTCGTTGGTAATGGAAAGGATGCAATCCCTCCTTTTTCAAAATTCGCCAGACAGACGTCTTCGATATGCCATGACGCAACGCTAATCGTCTTATGCTTGTTGTAGGGTCAGCAAACAGATCGTTTAAAATGGCCTCTTCTATCGCATTGTCAATAACGACAGCTGGTTGCTCACGGCGATCTCGTGCCAAACCAAGTCCAATGTTGGAGAGCCTCCTATGAATCTCTTGAAAATTTCGAGCTGAGGGTATGAGTCTGCCCGGGAAAGCATTTATGTATGCAGTCCGAGCGACTGTTGTGCGACCATGTGACATGCCATAATAATAATGCATGTCGGCTATTTCTCGAGGTGAGAACTCTGTCAATCGCGGCATTTCGTCAACACTTAACAGCAGAACAGGAACAGTCCAAACGTAACGAACAGTAGAAAACGTAACAGTCAACAATGTAACAAAAACTTAATAACAAATCAACGAGAACACAATGCGAGAACGAGAACAGTAGTAGCAGCGGCGAGAATATCGGAGCGACTGTGTAAGTCCTGTTTCGAACCCCCTGCCTCCCCTCCCCTCGCCTTCCCTCTACCTGAGTGTAGAACAAAAGGACTGCGACTGCCGAAGGGCACAGAGTAGGACGGAAACAATGGAAAAAACGGTCTCTACCTGCACGGTAACACGATTAGGCTCCACTTTAAAAGTTCGTAGATAGCGTGTTTTTTTAGTTAGAACATTGCTTTTTTTTTTATTTGGAAGCTAAAATGGTAAAGAATAAAAGTAAGCTATAAAATTACATAGTTATAGGGCACATTTTTTTAGTAATTTGAAGTTTTTTAAAATAAACGTCTAAAAAATCATTTTTTTCATAAAAATACCTTTTTTTACCCAAGATAGTTACTTTTTTGCGGACTATTTATTATTTCATGGTCATCGCCAGGTATTAGGCATACTGTTTTTTTTTATTTCAAAGAAATATACCCATTATTTTGGAAGAAATCAATACTTTTGTACATAGAGTCCTTAATGAAACATGAAAATCTTAAAATACCAATAAATCCTACAATAATTTTTTTAAATTTTTTTTTATATTTTTCTAGTCAATGATTCATGGTCTAGTTTCATCCCCTTTCGGGATTGCACTTTATCCAGGGCCACACTGTATATTAACTTCACAAATGTACCTAACCTAGAAAACAAAGTCAAGGCACATGCCGGAACTCGAACCCACAACCTCATGAATGAGAAGCCAGCTTTCTACCGCTCCAGTACCACCGCTTCTAGAGCCACAAAAATAGAAATTGATTTATCCTCTTAAACTCACTCCAACGTGAGAAAAGCAGGTCATTGTTATTGTTTGGTAAAGTGCTTCCTGTTTCCTCTTAGCAAGGTTGCAGTCTTGATTTAGATTATAATATGGCAGTCTTTGTGATCATTTCATAATTTGAATTGATCTGCGACCTTCAGCCTTACTGACTTAGGAGGTGGTGTGAAGGTATAGTATACAGGTATACGGATTGCACTGGTCATGAGCTTCTTAGGTATATAGATATTTGTACCAACTTATGTATTAGATTTAAGGTGATTTGAGAAAAGATGGTCTGAGTGGAGTTTTTTATTACTGCCTTTTTTACCACTACATACGGCCCCAAGGCAACGCCTACTTAACTGCCATTAGACAGCGCCAGCGCCATTTTAAGTACATTCAACAAACAGAATGTAATTTCTGTGTATTGAAATAATGTTCTGATTACTTATTATGTACCAATAGAGAAATTGATAATGGGTAATAATAATATAGCCTTTTATTTCGCTCTTTACAGTAAATTATATACATAGTATTCTTATTTAAATTTACAAGTTTAAATTTAATTCATTTAATTTCCATACTTCTAGGGGCTGATTTATCAATAGTCAGATAATTTTGATCTGAGGAATAAAAATAGCGGTTTGACATAATTTTCATACATAAGCAGACATGTATGAAAATGATGTCAAACCGCTATTTTCATTCCTCAGATAAACATTATTTGACTATTGAAAAATCAGCCCTAATTTAATTATCTAATTTACATACTTCATTATTTCTTCATTCTCTATTTAGAGTTCTAATCTAATTCAATTAATAAATTAATTTCATGCAAATTTTGCCTTTGGGAACTCCGGAGTTGGTAATGGATAAACCAAATTAAATAATAATACTTTAGTTTGGAACGTATTAATAACTTCTGCAATAGTTAGGACAGCTGTTTGCATCAAGGTAATTTGTTATTGTTTTTTGTTATGTTTATCTCAGTAAGTCTACTGAGATGATATGGTATCTTGAAGTGTTTACAACACAAGCTTGAGTACTGAAATAGGTATTAAATGTTAAAATTATAAAATCACTAGCTGTCCTGGCATATTTTCCATATTTTGTCTCCGTAAGAAAAGAACCAACCTCGTACTTAAAGGAATATTCTAAATAAAGAATTAACGAAATCGGTCAGCGGTTCTCGAGATTTGCGCTTAGAAACACATGCAGCGATTCATTTTTATATTATAGAATAACATTAATAATGATTACCAACTTCTTTAAAATGAAATAATTTATTGCCAAATGATTTATGTGGATAATCTGGTTTCGGGTGCTTCTTCTTTCTTTCAAAAATTAAGATTAATAAATTGATTATGCGAGTGGATGTATGTGATATTTCGCATTTTCGGTGTTTTTTGTGTGTATGGCAAAACGTGGGCCCACTTCTAGTGATCGGTGCCTCTGCCTACCCGCTCGGGGATAACGGGCGTGACTTTATTATTTTTTTTTATTTAAAAAAATGCAGTAATTAACTTACACTTCAATTTACTCAAAATCTAAAAAATTGCACTTATCCCTTCATCCACACTTCTTCAATTGGACGTAGTTTAGCAAAAAGGCTCCAACCCACACAAAGTGAGTTTTGAGATATTCGAGTTTTTAGGTTTAACCTGATTTACGCTCTCCATACATGTGGAATGGACTACCGTGTGCCATAACCTTGCACAACTCATCGGATCGCTATGAAAGTAAAATACAGTGTGTCCATGGATAAAGTGCAATCCCGAAAGGGGATGAAACTAGACCATGAATCATTGACTAGAAAAATATAAAAAAAAAATATTGTAGGATTTATTGGTATTTTAAGATTTTCATGTTTCATTAAAAACTCTATGTACAAAAGTATTGATTTCTTCCAAAATAATGGGTCTATTTCTTTGAAATAAAAAAAAACAGTATGCCTAATACCTGGCGATGACCATGAAATAATAAATAGTCCGCAAAAAAGTAACTATCTTGGGTAAAAAAAGTATTTTTATGAAAAAAAAATGATTTTTTTAGACGTTTATTTTAAAAAACTTCAAATTACTAAAAAAATGTGCCCTATAACTATGTAATTTTATAGCTTACTTTTATTCTTTACCATTTTAGCTTCCAAATAAAAAAAAAAACAATGTTCTAACTAAAAAATTGGCTAGGTAGGAGTTATTTAATTTACATTTTAGTAGGTAATAAAAGTCAGACTAATCACAATAACTTTATTAATAAAATTATCCGTAATTTACAATTTTGCATTTTTATTTAATGCATTAAATGTTCAAAATGGCCTCCTCAATTTTGCAAGCACATTACTGCACGAATATTAATTTGGTTAGTGGCTCTGCGAATCATTCCTGGATCATTTTTAATGTCATTTGCGCACTGAATTATTCGGTCGTGCAACTGTGCCTCGGTATTTATTGGCGTACTGTATACTCTTTGCTTCATGACACCCCATAAAAAATAATCTAGGGGTGTCAGATCAGGTGAACGCGCTGGCCAGCCTACTGGCCCTCCTCGGCCAATCCACCGGTTCGGGTAATTTTCGTTCAAAAATCGCCGCACCTCCCGCCCATAATGTGCAGGACATCCATCCATTTGGAGATACATACGCCCACGCCTTCTCGTAGCCAGGGGAACATCTTTCATCAACATGGGTAAATTTTGTAGTAATTCTAAAAAACGTTCAGCATTTAGGGTTCTGGGTAAAATGACTGGACCAATTAAAATGTCGTCGATTAAGACTGCCCATACGTTTATTGAAAATTTTACTTGAAAAGTAGATGCCCGCTTCAATCGTGGATTTTCGTGAGACCACTGGTGCAATTTCTGCAGTTTGTAATGCCGTCTCGGGTAAATGTCGCTTCGTCCATCCAAAAAATGCGTTTGGGAAAATTTGGGTCAGCTCTAATTTTTCTTAGAATCCACGTCGACATTACGCATCTTGGACGATTATCTACATTTTCGTGTAAATGTTGTACTCGTTGGTAATGGAAAGGATGCAATCCCTCCTTTTTCAAAATTCGCCAGACAGACGTCTTCGATATGCCATGACGCAACGCTAATCGTCTTATGCTTGTTGTAGGGTCAGCAAACAGATCGTTTAAAATGGCCTCTTCTATCGCATTGTCAATAACGACAGCTGGTTGCTCACGGCGATCTCGTGCCAAACCAAGTCCAATGTTGGAGAGCCTCCTATGAATCTCTTGAAAATTTCGAGCTGAGGGTATGAGTCTGCCCGGGAAAGCATTTATGTATGCAGTCCGAGCGACTGTTGTGCGACCATGTGACATGCCATAATAATAATGCATGTCGGCTATTTCTCGAGGTGAGAACTCTGTCAATCGCGGCATTTCGTCAACACTTAATAGCAGAACAGGAACAGTCCAAACGTAACGAACAGTAGAAAACGTAACAGTCAACAATGTAACAAAAACTTAATAACAAATCAACGAGAACACAATGCGAGAACGAGAACAGTAGTAGCAGCGGCGAGAATATCGGAGCGACTGTGTAAGTCCTGTTTCGAACCCCCTGCCTCCCCTCCCCTCGCCTTCCCTCTACCTGAGTGCAGAACAAAAGGACTGCGACTGCCGAAGGGCACAGAGTAGGACGGAAACAATGGAAAAAACGGTCTCTACCTGCACGGTAACACGATTAGGCTCCACTTTAAAAGTTCGTAGATAGCGTGTTTTTTTAGTTAGAACATTGTTTTTTTTTATTTGGAAGCTAAAATGGTAAAGAATAAAAGTAAGCTATAAAATTACATAGTTATAGGGCACATTTTTTTAGTAATTTGAAGTTTTTTAAAATAAACGTCTAAAAAAATCATTTTTTTCATAAAAATACATTTTTTTACCCAAGATAGTTACTTTTTTGCGGACTATTTATTATTTCATGGTCATCGCCAGGTATTAGGCATACTGTTTTTTTTTATTTCAAAGAAATAGACCCATTATTTTGGAAGAAATCAATACTTTTGTACATAGAGTTTTTAATGAAACATGAAAATCTTAAAATACCAATAAATCCTACAATAATTTTTTATAATTTTTTTTTTATTTTTCTAGTCAATGATTCATGGTCTAGTTTCATCCCCTTTCGGGATTGCACTTTATCCAGGGACACACTGTATAGAGCATAGTGATCATTTTGGTGTATCATATTTAACTCAAAACTAACCATGTTGTGGCTTCGAACCTTTCTGCTAAATTAAGTCCAATTTATTAATCATAAATTTTTGAAAGAAAGGAGAAGCACCCGAAACCTGTGTGCAACGGTTAATGAATGTACACACACACAGACACGCACGACACAGGGTATCCTAGTGTGGGGCCAGAAGCAATGTATGTGCCTGTATGTAAATGTTATGTGTGAGTGGTTGACCAAAAAGGGACCTGGAGGGATTGGAAACCGTTATTTTTTTTATTTGATTTTTTTAATGTGGTATTTTAGCTTTGTTTTGGTCTAACCAGAATATTTTTAGGTGCCGTAGTTATTTTTTTATGATTTTTTTTTGTGAGCCGAGTCGAAACCTGTCTATACACGAAACTTCAAACGCCATTTTCTCGAAATCAATTATTTTCCCTTGAGGTCCCTTTTTGGTCAACCACTCACATGTTATGTTATGTTAATGTTGACGGAGCGAATGTGATCGAGGCGTATTTTTCGGAGACGTCCATCTGTAGCGGAGTCCGGCCGTCCGCAGATGTGATGGTGGTGTGATGTGGGCGTGGGGCGCGTGGGGCGCGTGGGGCGGCGCGGGCTGCGGCGCGCTGCTGCTGGCTTTGCTGGTGGCGCGGCGGTGCCGCACGCGGGACTCGCCCGCGCTCTATCCATTGCAGGTAACATAACGCACTCTAGCGCCCCCTCGATTTCTGTGATTTATTCCTGTTTTAACACTTAAGCCCACCATTCACTACACGCACCGCGAGCCGAGCCCCGAGCCGTACCCATTCGTGGACAAAGCCGTCATCGCCCACACACTACACGAGCGCCGAGCTGCTTACTACTTTACCTCCAGACGGCGAGCGCCGCGCCGAGCCGCGAGCCGCGCACCGAACCGAGAACCAACACATTCACACGCAGATTTGTCTGCGGACTTGTCGCCGGCGAGAAATCCGGCCTGTGAATTGTAGCCTTTATATTATAAAAAATTTTGGAATCACACAATATCACACTTCGTCGACCCCCTCCCTCCGCCTTGATGTTTGACGTAATTTATAGATGCCCCCCTATAACAGAATCCAGAATCGATTTATTCCGACTTCGCCAAGCCTAATTAGTCCGGTTTGGTCATGCCTGTAAATGACAGCGAAATTTGTCGGGAATGGTCAAGGCGTCAAATTAAAACACCATTGAGGTTGTCACAACATAACATAATGTTTAAAATAAAAGATAACTCATTTTGAGAAACTAAACCATAAGTACCTAATAAATCCAGATAATTTAAATTAAAGAAAAAAAAAACAAGACCACTCATGAACATATTAATAAATTTCGTTACAGACTCACAAATATAATATAGGTACTACTTTTTGCTGAAGCTTTTCTTAATTATTCTTTAAATAACAATTTTTTTTAAACATTTTAAACTGAAATTTTGTTGTCCATTTTGGTAACCCTCCCTTATTGACCATTCCGGACAAATTTCGCTCGGACATACATTGCTTCTGGCCCCACACTCGGATACCCTGTGCCGTGGGAGCCAGAAACGGTGACACGACAACCATCTCCCCGCTAGGTGCGCGTTTGCGCGTACGGCGCGGGCGTGCGGCGGGCCGGGCGCGCGGTCCGAGCGCGCATGCCGCGCCCCTTCCCGCTGCCGCGCCCTCTGGCGCACCTGGCGCTGCCGGGAGCCCCCGCGCCCCCACCCGCGCCCCGCACGCCCAATCTCAGGTGAACACTCGCCCCTGTGGGCTCATTATGTAATTTTCTCAACGGATATTCATACGTCTTCAAAAGTCATGTATACCACTACTGTAGCACTATCTTCTTTTAAGACCCAATGTTAGAGCGAGACAGTACCTACTCCGTACGACGTCGGTTTTTGTGTTGACGTGACTTTTTAAGACGTATGAATATCCGTTGCGAAAATTACATAATGAGCCCACTGGATCATCAATACTCAATACTTTATTGCATTCCAGAAGTTTTAGGGTTGTTACATTTTAACTTAACAATTATTTGATGAGATTTTTACAATTGCAATATTTAATTGATAATAATAATAAACTCACGCCCGTTATCCCCGAGGGGGTAGGCAGAGGCACCAATCAGTTAGAACTGGGCCCACGTTTTGCCGAGCTTATTAGGTCCCAAACGTGACAAGTGGCAAGCCTGTCGCCGTTATCCGGGCACAATTTATCAGCGAATGGTGTTGCTGTACAAACAAACAAATGTACGTAGCTAAATGTCATTGGTACATGCGCGGTTCGAACCCAGACTCTCATGATCGAGAAGCAAGGGTCAATCCCACTACGCCACCATCGCTATTGAATTAATAATTAAATAAATCAACCCATTTTGTCCCCACCGAGAGGCACGGGTCTCTTCCCTGAGGAAGGTATAGGCCATACTGAAGTCCGGATTGGTGGAGGCTTGTAAGACTAGTGGCTGGTCTTAGACTTTGGTGCATTGTCAATAACCATCTCCCACCGCTACTATAAACCTAGCGTCAAACACAGTAAAGATTTAATATCGTGTCACGTACTTCTCTTAAGCAATGCTCTGTCCACGATTAGAACGTATCTTAAGAATGTTGCTATCCTTTCATCATAAACCCATTATGTCCCCGCCGAGGGGCACGGGTCTCTTCCCTGAGGAATGGAAGAGGGAGGCATACTCCACCACGGCCAAGTCCGGATTGGTGGAGGCTTGTAAGACTAGTGGCTGCTCTTACTGTCAGAAGTTTTCGAGCCGCCTTAAGCCCTCCAACTTGACTTAGCGACGGCCATCTATCGACGGCAGCCGGCACCGACTGCTTCACGTGCCTTGCAAAGCACGGAACCGCTCGGAAAAATCCCACTGGCCTTAGTCAAAGAACGGTGACCCCTCCATGCACTGAACGCGCCCTATGTTGCTTAACCTTCGTGATCGTTTAAAATCGCTCGGGCGGCCGGGGCCACGAGCGATTCTAGTTACATCTGATATTTCCGCCCTGGGCCCTAAGGCCTGAGACTTGGCTTAGCGACCAATATAGATAATATCTAAAGTAATTCTTATATTATAGATGCTCTTATACAATACCCTCACCGGATGAGTAGGTTCAAGTGGCAGTGGGCGGGGCAAATAGCACGCAAAACTGATGGCCGATGGGGCCAAAAAGTTCTTGAGTGGAGACCACACATCGGCAAGCGCAGCGTAGGACGACTAGCCACAAGATGGACAGACGATCTCATCCAAGTGGCAGGGAGACGCTGGATGCAAGCCGCTTCCAACCGGTCTTTTTGGAAATCCATGGAGGAGACCTATGTCCTGCATTGGACTTCTTGTGGCTGAATGATGATGATGATGATACAATATCCTTGGGCCCTTTCTTCACTGCTCCGGTCCGGCATCGGAACCGGAATCAGTCGTGAGAAAAATATCGGATGCCGGGTCATGCTTCTCCACTTCATCCGATTATAATCGACAATGGACGTGACGCAGTGCTTTATTAAATTTCTCGGTTTTGCTATTCGAGGCAGGGGACGTTTTCCACACATTGTATTAATGTCAATAAAATAGTATGGGAACATTTTCGGGTTGTATGCGCGCTGCAAAAAAGTATATTGTTTTTGTACGTCGATCACTTCGGCACGGTAAAATACCATTCCGATCTAGCAAATTATCGGACCGTTAAAAACCGGATGCTGGAGTAGTGGAGAAGCTTACTAGTATTCTTGTGTGTTTCTAAATAGGACCAGTAATTAACGTTTGCCGGACCGGAGAAGTGGAGAAAGGCCCTTACAATTCTTATGTTAAGATATCCCTTGGCCAGTCTTGAAGGTACATATTAAAGTTTCCGGCTTGGTTTCACTCTGTCCTAACAGAGGGTGTGCTTTCAGCGCCACGCGTTCTCCGTCGCTGGAAAAAGATGAGCGGGACATCTCGCCGCCCGCGGGGCTCGCTCCGCGCTCCGAGGAGCGAGAGGTGAGATTCGGGAGAGGAGTGGGAGGTGGTACAGACTGGTATAGAACGAGTGAGAGGTGCCATACGGCAGCGGAGGGTGTGAGACGGGGTACAGACTGGTGTAGAACGAGTGAGAGGTGTCATACGGTAGCGGAGAGGGAGTGAGACGTGGTACATACTAGCGTAGAGGGTGCGAGAGGTGAGACACGGGAGAGAAGAGGAGAGGGAGTGAGAGGCGGTACAGACTGGTGTAGAGAGAGCGAGGGGCTTAATAGGACAGCGGAGAGGGTGTGAGACGTGGTACAGACTAGCGTAGAGGGTGCGAGAGGTGAGGTACGAGAGAGAAGAGGAGAGGGAGTGAGAGGCTGTACAGACAGGTGTAGAGGGGGCGAGAAGTGAAATACAAAAGCTGAGAGGAGGTGAAAGGTGGAGCTAGAGGTGTGATAAGACAGTGGAGAGGGAGTGAGACGTGGTACAGACTAGCGTAGAGGGAGCGAGTGGTGAAATACGATAGCTTAGAGGGGGTGAACGGTGGTACATAATCGCGTAGAGGGGGCGAGAGGTGTAATAAGACAGCGGAGAGGAAGTGAGACGTGGTACAGACTAGTGTAGAGGGAGCGAGTGGTGAAATACGATAGCTTAGAGGGGGTGAACGGTGGTACATAATCGCGTAGAGGGGGCGAGAGGTGTAATAAGACAGCGGAGAGGAAGTGAGACGTGGTACAGACTAGTGTAGAGGGAGCGAGTGGTGAAATACGATAGCTTAGAGGGGGTGAACGGTGGTACATAATCGCGTAGAGGGGGCGAGAGGTGTAATAAGACAGCGGAGAGGAAGTGAGACGTGGTACAGACTAGTGTAGAGGGAGCGAGTGGTAAAAACGATAGCTTGGAGGGGGTGAATGGTGGTACATAATAGCCTAGTGGGTGCGAGAGGTGTGTTAGGACAGCTGCGAGGGAGTGACACGTGGCTACAGAGGAAGAGGGAGCGGAGGTAAGCACGACAGCGTAGAGAGAGAAAAAGGTGACACACACTAGCTTAGAGAGAGCCGTAGATCTCGCTAGCGTGTAGACAGGTGACAATAACTACGTAAGAAAGGCTTTGTTTGAAAGTGAAAATTGGTTTTGGTGGTCAGAGAGTGCTGATTTAATTCAACTAACGTTATTTCCTTGTTACAGGTGCAAGCGTCCCCGCGGGCCTTCGACGCGTCCCGCTTCGACTTCCCCGCCCCCCCTACTGCTTCCCCCCGCTACTTCACCCCCCCTGAGACCGGCTCCCCCTCTCCGCGCTCCCCCCGCTCTGTTTACTACGACACCGTGCGATCCCCAAAGTTCTTCGCCGAGGGGGGCGTGGCCCCCCCGTCCCCCCGTCCGCCCCCCCTCCAGCGCAACCGCCACGTTGGCTCCCCCCGCTCCCCCAAAACCCCTCGGAGCCCCCGACAGTACAATAAAGAGAATTACTTCACTTTTGAACCTCCCCCGAATTCGCGCCCCTCTCTGTACAGGGGGAGGAATTCCATAGAAAAGGAGAGGTTCACCCCCCCTGTCGATAAAGAGGTGAAAAAGTACAGGCGACACAACAGCTGTGAGGCTAACTACAAGAACTTGGAGAATGTCACCAAAACTGATAACAATAACAGAGATATTGAATCGGAACTAAACAAGAACGTCCAAATGGACACTCACAATCAGGACGTGGTCGATTGCTGCGCTAAACTCACCTCTGTGCACATAGAAACAGAGGTCGACAGCGAGAAGCAGGAACTTTTGCCCCCAAACTCCGCCCAAGCTAGACGACAGCGTTTGAAATCAATCTCTTTGGACTCCGACAACGCTAGATTCATTGAGCAAAATCTGGGGCTCCCCATCGCTAAGCAAATGAAAGACCAAATGAACGAAGCCTACAAGCAGGACACATCGGCGTCCTGCGAAAGTGTGGACAGATCGCAGAAGTCCCCAGACCGACCGATCTTCAAATTCGAAGACGAGAAACGCACAGAGGAGGGTCAGAAGTCCCCAGATTTAAAACAGAAGAAGTCTTTACGCCAGAGCTCAGACACCCAGTCCTTTATAGACATGCCTAGGTTCTCGCCAAAGGAGTTTGAGATAACTGTAACCTCTGAAGACGGAGCGACCTCGTCAGCAGACGTCCAGTGTAAGAAAAAGGGGAGCAAGAATCTTCGGAACCTTACCATAGATTTGACTAAGCGGGACAGCGATCTCGAGAAGGAGTTACTCGAGTTCGAAAAACTATACACGGACTCCGAGGAGAAAAAAGTGAAAACGCCAACTTTGAAAGTGAAAGCCACTAGTCTGGACTCCTCCGAAACGGTTAACCTATCACTTCCGCAAAAGAAAACGCTAGATGTACCGCAGAATTCAATCTCTGTGCCCAACACACCTAAGCGTCAATTGAAAAGGTTCCTAGTGCAGAAGGGTACCGGCAAAATCGGGCTTGCATCTCAAACCCCTGACCAAAGACGCTTGTACATGAAAGGTCAAGACTCTGGGATATATCTAAGGGAACACCACGCATCCCTAATGTTGTACCAGCCTGGCAGGAACCGTGGGATGAGATCCTTCGACGAAAACACGGACAACGTTGAGATCATGCCCGAAATAAACATATCCGGTGCCGATAACCACATGCTCTTAGAACCCGGACAGTCATTAGGCTCAAATTTGCTTAACTACAAAGGCTCGCTTAGCGTGTCAAGCACGAACTTAAAAACGCTCCCAGAGGGCGTCCCGTCAGACGACTTTGAGCCTTCGGCCGACGACGATAAGTTCTGCAAAAAGCTTCACAGGCGAAATTCTAATCAGAGTCTCATGCTCAGCTTAGACCGATGCACCTACAGTGTTCAAGGATCCAACTGCTCCTTGTCCAGTGCAGGAAATGTGGCCGCCGTGAGGCAAAGCGCGTCCAATTTCAGTCTCAACACGGACAACAGACAGAAAAAATTGTCTCTGGAAAGACGCGATTCAAACGCAACTATGAAGGCTCCGGAACATTTGACTCCGACCACTAGAGTCATCGGTTCCTCGAACACAAGTCTCAGCGGGGATTCATCAGGGCAGAGCAAAACCTGTTTGTTGCAACGGCGCGGCTCCAACAACAGTTTAACACTGAACATTCTATCGACCAACACTCTGAGTCGACATTCCAGTAACAGCAGCCTGAACAAGGAATCTAAACCAGTCCCAAAGAAGGGTTTACTGGAACGACGAAGCTCCAACACAAGTTTGACTCTCAACATCAACTCGTCGAATCCCTCCATAAGCGGGAACAGAGGCCTGAGCATATCAAATTACAACCTGAACGGTTCAACCTGCAACCTGAGCCGGTACAACAGCAACCAAAGCATCGATAACGCTACGACTGAGCACAAGAAGGGTATCCTGGAACGCCGAAGCTCCAACACGTCCCTGACGCTAAATATCCAACAGGAACCGAGAGACATCGAGATAGACGAGACGGCTTTGGAAACCACGCTAAAGGAAAGCAAGAACAGCCACCGAAAATCTCTTAGCACAGAGAATTTGATACCGAAGTCCTACAAATACCGAACCAGGGCCGGACCCAACGAGACGAAATGCTCCTTTGGATCCCACGACAACCTGTGGTCGATCACTTACGAGCCGGAGCCACAGAACTTGACTTACGTGTGCGGGGATCAGGAGAACGAACTGATATACGCGTTTGGGGCTTCCGAGCCCCAGGAAGGTTTCACCAGGAACATCACCACTAAGCCGCTGTCCCCCCAAAGCACGTCTGAAGACTTCAGACTGTACCTAGCCAACATGCAGCATTTGCAGAACGCCTCCAGCGTTCTCTCCCGGAAACAACTGAAGGATTTAAACGACGTGTTCCAAAACGGATACTCTAAGGTCAAATGCCACGGGTCCGTCGAAGGTCAACATTGCTGCAGTGGCCGTGTCAGCACTGACCTCAGCAAGGAAAACCCTCAAATGGAGATACCAGACCCTGATCTGTCCCAACCGTGCTCCGAGTATCAGAAGATGCTCCTCAGGAGTCTTCATCAGGAGTTCTGGGACATGCCGACGAATTTCCAGGAGAAGCCGATAGTTTCCGGGTCGAACGCGAAGAATCGTTACAAGACGATACTGCCGAACGAACATTCGAGATTTCAGCTGAAGGCTGATGGACCGGAAGGATACATCAATGCCAGTTTTATCAAGGTGAGTGTGGGTTTTTAGGCTTAGGTATAGTCTTATATGTGTATTCTTGTTCCTTAAATAACACCTGGCTGCCTTTTTCTCTACTACATTCGTCCCCAAGGCAGCGGCTAACGTTTTAAGTACATTGACATTCAACTAACAGAATGTGAATTCTTTACTTTGAAATAAATATCTGATTTGTGAACAAATGTCGATGTGTGAAATTTTTGCTAAATTTATTTTATTTTAAAATTAAAATAAAAAAATCAAACAATCGAAATTCACACAAAGGTGTGTTAATTATGTGAATGTCGACGAAGCGAACGTGAGCTCAGGGTAGTGACAGTGGCAGTCCCTGCATCATATTTTTACATTTACATACAGGCACATATGATTGTTCTGATCTCCACTAGAATACCCTGTGTCGTGGTACCCAGAAACAGCGACATCACAAATATGGGGGATTTTTGTCCCCAGCTGAGATTCGAACCTGACACCTCTCGCATGGTAGGCAGATGCGCTAACCGCAGAGCCACAGAGGTAGTCTGTTATTGGTATGGTAAATAAACTGTTTATCTATCTATCTATCTATCTAGTCAAATTTATAAGCATTGAGTGCCAAAAATGGGTCCGACTCCTCATTACAGACATTATCACTAACCAAAGTATCCATCATTGCTTCCAGGGCTACGAATATACTCGCAACAGCTACATCGCCACTCAGGGGCCCCTGCAAAACACCATATACGACTTCTGGCTCATGGTCCGCCAGAACATGGACTCCACGGACAACGGGGGCCCGGGCCCCTCCCACGGGGTCCCAGGGCCCTCCCAGGCCCAGTCCTCGCCTCCCAGCGTTCAAAAGATCGTCATGCTCACAAACTTCATCGAGAACAACCGACAGAAGTGCGAGAGGTACTTCCCCGAAGAGCTGAACCAAGAAATGACTATCACCAACCCGGAAAGCAACGAGGAATCTGACTCATTCACAATTAGAAACCTCGGAGTGATAAACAAAGATGGTTACACTATACGCAAGTTGGACGTGCGATACTCACAAGACGGAGACAGTGTTTGTGTGTACCACTATTGGTTCCATAATTGGGCCGACCACAAGTGCCCGAAGGATGTGAACGCTCTTCTGAACTTAAGCCTTGACGTGCTCACCGCGACAGAGTACGACTTCGACAGGACAGTTAGTGAAGTGACAAGTGATTGTATGTGCGTACTGCCTGAAGCCAAGTTTGTTTTTCCGCCACTGGAGGGCCCCGGGACTCCTTGTGAGATACCGGCCTCCTCTGTACCGGACATGTGTGTTGAAGGGACATTCCCGGCCACTATAGTGCACTGCTCAGCGGGCATCGGACGCACAGGGTGCCTCATCGCTATTTTGAATGGCATGAGGCAGCTGAGAATGGAGCAAAAGGTTGATGTGTTGGGTATCGTTTGCAACATGCGCTTGAACAGAGGCGGTATGGTGCAGAACTCGGAACAGTATGAACTTATACATAAAGTGTTGTGTTTGTTCGAGCAAGTCTGTTTGCCTCAGTTGTAATTGGATTGTAGATAAATTGTCAGTCTAGGTTCAGGCAAGGCTCGGACTGCGCTATGGAGTTGCCAAACTGTATAATAAAAATGGAAACTGCTTAATTAAATCAACTTATAACATGAGACTGTTGCTGTGCTAATGAAGCCTCAACATTGAAATATTGTATTTAAATATACCATGGAGTATTAACCTCCAAAAACTTACTTAAAATTTAAAAAACAAAACTTTTTTTAATATGGCCTTTTTGTTAACACTTCACACATTGTACTTTCGAACAGTGAGCCCTTTTCAGCTCAGCTCTTTTGACGGCTGTCAGTTCGCCAAAATGAATCAGATTGCGCTGTACGCAACTCCGTCTGGGAACGGTAAGGAGCAGATTTTACATGCATGACCAGCAACCAAAGAAACCTCGCTGCGTACTATCCGCTATGCAGACAGGTTTCTTTCGTTTCTGGTCAGCTGGCCTGCCTACATTCAGAGAGGGTTTGCGTCAGCGCCATCTATCGATCAAAAGGGGTACTATTTTATTTTTAAAGTCACTCTGAAAATGGCTTATTGAGAAGTCTCTATTATTTTCTAATTTGTCCCCAATCATGTTGGGGATGGTGTCACATTAACATTCTTCTCCAAAATGATGTTGTATACTACATAACGCAGTCCGTGCCTTGCACTTGAAATGACTTCAATGTAGGTGTCTCAAAATTACATGTTTTAGTAACTAAGACTTACAGTCTGTTAGCTTTTAGAATATACCTCGGGCTCTAGAGTAGGCTTCGGTTTTCGCCGAAAGCACACGAGTGTAATACTACTTCCTACTCTGATTTCAAAATTAAGTGTCATATTAGTTCCGATTTCGAAATTAAGTGTTAAATTAATTTCGATGTTTCTATTACACGAATATATCCGAAACTAGCCGAGGTATATTCTAAAAGCTAACAGTCTGTACGAGGAGGCCTTACGAGGAGATTCTCTTACAAATGTGGTTTGGTATTTATTTACAAATTATTACAGCATCCGAAGAAACTTTACCAATATCCTGAGGTCACGAAGCGAGGTCTTACTGTGCTTTTAAGTGAGAATAAATATAAAATGGACAATTCCTGCAAAAAAAAGGAAAGGCATGTAAACTTTTCTTAAGGCTCATATTGGATGACCAGCGCAGCGGTTAGCACATTTGCCTAGCGTCCGAGAGGTCCTGGGTTCGAACCCCGGCTGGGGACAAAAAAACCTCTGGTCTTGGATGTTTACATGTTTGTGACGTCGCTGTTTCTGGTCCCCACGACACAGGGTATCCTATTGTGGAGCCAGAAGCCATGTACATGCCTGTATGTAAATATGTTTATGTTTTAATTCCTCCAAAAAGAAGGAAAGATATTTATGTATGTCTTTCCTTAAGACATATTTCTTTTCAAAAAGTATTTGGAATCCTAAATACTATCAAACCTGAATCTATGTCCTTCAATGCATTGGTAAAGTTTCATCGCAAACTGTTTGTAAGGAATTGCTGCTTGTGGGCCCTCTTAAATGCTTTTAAAACATTTTGTACTATCTATAAAGGTCTATCCTTGTTACAATAGGCCGGGAAGGCTTCAATCCAAAATAGTCTTTAAGTACTTATACTATAATACAAGTGCTAAAAAGTACTAATAGACTATTTAAGAATATTTAAGGTTTATTTTAGATTGTAACGTGGCCGGCCAGTTCCAATGTGGATAGTCCATAACTGGGTGTACCATTGTCTTGATGTAAATATACAAGGTATTCGATTTCCTAAACCACCAATATGACAATGTAAAAGTATTGTAAATGCCATGTTCTGTGTACTATAGTGGCAAATGTAGTCATATTTGTGTTTTTTTTTATAGTATACGTCTGAGCACAAAACAAACAGACAAATAGACCTTGTGTGTATTTAGACTTAGTTTTTAGTTGAGTTTCTTTGTCAGATCCTTGCACAAACAATGTAGGTAAATGGACATTATGTGTCATAGATATGAATGAATGTATATTTCAGGTTTCTGAACTTAAACTTTCGTAAACATTATACGTTATCCACCAATCCGGATTTGGCCCCCGTGGTGGAGTATGGCCTAAACGTTCCTCAGGGAAGAGGCTCGTGCCCCTCGGTAGGGCATAATGGATTGATGATGATAATGATACATTATTAAAATGATTCCGGATACACTGATTTGTCACAGACGCGCAGACTCGGCCACCATGATTCATCCATTATGTCCCCACCGAGGGGCACGGGTCTCTTCCCTGAGGAAGGTATAGGCCATACTCCACCACGGGGGCCAAGTCCGGATTGGTGGACACCATGATTACGCTCTGTGAATCAGAGCGAAACCAGGTTCAACTCTTCCTACAAAAAGTCAAGTAATTGTGTCCGGAATAAAGTTGATAATATTTTTAATGTTTCCGTCAAAAGTTTTTTGTATCGGTCGGTTTGTCTAACAATATTTATATGTAAATAGATTGTACCATAAATTGGTAAAGATATTTTCGCGACTCCAAAAACATAATATGATTAGGGTCTCATACAGTAACATTGAAATGTTATTATTTAGATTATTTTGTTATGTTGTGTTAGAACGAATTTATAGTTCAGCGAGATCGATTTTTTATTCCCTCCAGTGTGAGAAGTAGCTTTGGCATAACAAGGCAATCGAAATAATTAAATAAAATATTTTTCAATTCTGTCGAAACTCTAGTAAGCGATTCCGGAGTATTGTGGACAGATTTGCGTTAAAAATTTAAATTTTACCTAATATTAGAGTCGACTGGTGTACATAAATAGGATCCTTATCAAGCTATCACACACTAGATGATCCTCGAAGATATCGCTACGTATTTAGACACTAAATACAAATGTTGTACGATCTCCCTCATTATCCTACTCTCCAATCAAAAGATAAAGAACTTTCATCTTCTAGGGTATGAGAATCATCAAACGCTCTGTATAAATAGACAATTTTACTGTAGGCACACAAACTCGTGTATAATAAAGTTAGCTAGTTAGTGAATTTTAATGTAAATTAGGTAAGTATTTATTGTAACAGAGAGGTTTTTTTTGTTTCCCACTAAAGTTCTTGTTGACGCGCGCCTCATTATTCTGTGCTGTCTACCAAAGAGATCACTGATACGACAGGGTCAAAAATGGAACGAAGCGGACGAAATCTATATAAATAAAATTCTAAGTCCTGACTGACTGACCATAAAAATAACAAATAACTGACGATAACAAGTCTTCGCTGCGAGAAATAACTTAGTTAGGTATAATACCTCAGAACAAAATGTCTAAATACAAACAAATGTTTCGTTTACTGTAATAAATTTAGCTTCATATATTTTTTGTAGTTACGGCTTCGATGAGGACTCCGTCAATGTCTGAGTTACGAAAGCTAGCGGCTGTAGGAATGACAGTACAAGTTATAAAATTTAATTAACGCCTCATATTTTAATCTTCTAGCCTTCTACAAGAGCTCTCGATTTCCGGAAATGACATAAACAATTGGGTATTTGACAGGATGTCAAATGAGTTACTTTTAAAACGGAATTTTGTATGAAAATACTTGCTTATGACATTTCAGAGCACTCTTTTTATGTTTCATCTATTTAAAAATTGTAATAACTAATAAATTATTAAAAGAAATACATTTTCCGAATCATTTTGTGATTTTGGTTTTAATCGAGCAACTCAAATAATTGATTGTATTAATTGATTTAATTCTGTGCATCTAAATCTATATAAAACTGTGTTATTTTAAATAAATATTTTTACTTTACTTTACTTTATTGTTGATAGTGTCGAATACCGTATTAAACACGATATGCGATTGGAGAAAAAAGAGACAATAATTTTTCGCAAGATTAAAATAAAATAAGTGGGTATTACAGGAATAATCCATTTTCTTCAGTAACGCTACCGGTGACGAAATGGGAAACGTGATCGACCCAAAAAAGCACAGAAGTATTGAGGTCCGCCTGTTTTCTTTAGTTATTAATTAAGAGCGTCTAATATTATTGTAAAAGTACGTTGTTAGTATTTTTCTTGTAAAACAATGAGTATACTTCCCACGAATGGACGTAGTTTAGCAAAAAGGGTCCAAACTACAACGTGGTCCTTTTTCAGTTAAATATACCAAAATGATCACTATTCTCTATATTTTAGGAATCAAAGCTCTTAGCGATCCGATGAGTACCTATGTGTAAAGTTATGGCACATTGTAGACCAACCCACATGTATTGAGAGCATAAATGTAAAGTTTAACAAATTTATATTGGCAGCGCCCTAGCAGGGTTCTTATCTAAATCGCCATCTGAAAAGTCACTTTGTGTGGGCTGGAACAAAGTACGTCCAAATGTGGTCTGTGACGATAGTGGAAGAAACCTAAGGGTGTCGATAAAATAAAATAAGAATATTTTTTATTGTTCACGAGAAAAAAAAACAATAAATAATGCTAATAAACAATAAATAGTTTTTCGTAGAGAATATGGTGTATGTTTTTCGTCGCCGATAAAATCATGAAAAATGGTTCGTAATGTCCGTTTTTTTTCCAGTTTCGCCTTAGACCACATCTGTCGAAAGTATACTAATACGAGTATTTCTAAAATAATTAGGAATTTTAAAAAGTGCAAGCAGAAATGATGTAATAGAAATCCTTGTCCTAAAACGTAGTCAGCATTTACTAGTGGTGTGAATAACAGATTTTAAATATAATAATGTGTATTGTAATTGTACATGTTTACAGAGTTTCTATGTATAGAGTGTAAATAAATTATCAATGAAGTGTAAAAATCACAAATTATTGGTTCCGATGTATAAAGTATTTATGTTGATATCTTACATTTTTTGCTACTCTGGTTTTACTTTATGTAGACCTCATTTCTATATAAATTTAAATGTGAACTTGCGTCCACGTCTGTTTTGATTTACACTGTTTTTATGCCATAGACAACAGAAAAGCATAATATAAACTTCTTATTACATAAAACAAAGTCTATTCTATCGACGGCAGGCCGGCACCAACTGCTAAACGTTCCTTGCGGAGGGCAACCAGTCTATCAAAATGTATTATATTTAAATAAATTGCAATAGACAAACGTATCTATTGCAATGTACGAATCTGAATCGCTCGTAGCCTGGGCTGCCTGAGTAATCTTGAACGATCACTAAGGTTAAGCGACATACGGCGCGTTCAGTCCTGGATGGGTCACCGTCTATGACTAACGCTAGTGGCATTTTTTCCGAGCGATTCCGTGCTTCGCAAGGCACGTTAAGCAGTTGGTGCCGGCTGCCGTCTATAGATGGCAGTCGTTAAGCCAAGTCAGAGGCCTTAGGGCGGCTTGAAAACTTCTGACAGTAAGAGCAGCCACTAGTCTTACAAGTCTCCACCAATCCGGACTTGGCCCCCGTGGTGGAGTATGGCCTGTACCTTCCTCAGGGAAGAGACCCGTGCCCCTCGGTGGGGACATAATGGGTTGATAATGATGAAATGATGAATCTGAAAAATTGTGGGTTAGGTCCCTTTTGCGCTGACGGCCTCAATTGGCCAATGGCCATGCTATAATTTTGATCATGAACGGAAGTCTCGAGACCATTTCGAGAATCCTTCCGTACCATTAACATAACATAACATTTAACATTTACATACAGGCACATACATTGCTTCTGGCCCCACACTAGGATCCCTGTGTCGTGGGAACCAGAAACACCGACGTCACAAACATGTAAACATCCAAGACCTGGGTTTCTTTTTTTTGTCCTAGGTTGAATTTTCAAAATGTTGCATACAAGTTCTGCTTATCAAATTTGTAAATACCTAAGTCTATATTTTTGAAGGTATTCAATATAAAGCCTTGATCCTAAATCACTTTTCTATGACGTCAGCAAAGACAGTATGCGTGTTAACCCTTTACCTTACTTACATTTGTTTTTTTTGTACGTAGGCAAAGTTAATCATCCTCTGATTACGTCACAAACACCAAGACTTTAGAAAAATATTTAATACTAGCGAGCCCCGGCTTAAAAACGTCGCGAAAACGTTTCCGTGGAAATAGCTAGGTATATTAGTTCCGCGGAAAATTCCCGGGTTAGTAATTTTTTTACATATATTCGAGATTTCGTTCAGAACCCTAGACTTTTCGTAAATTCAATATAGCCTATGTTACTCACGCAGAATGTCGCTTTCTAATGGTGAAATAATTTTTAAAATCGGCCCAGCAGTTTCTGAGCCTATTCATTACAAACACACACACACACACACAAAAATACAAATCTTTCCTCTTTATAATATTATAGTACATATATGAATAAAACTCAAAAATACCGAAATTAATTTCTTAAGATAGTAATTATTTTCAAAATAAATTATAAAAAAAATCGTATCAAAAAAAAAGTAGCACGGCCAATTCTTCGAATCAAGCTAAATTAGTAGCTCTGGCTCTTCGAATCAAGCTAAATTAGTAGCTCTGGCTCTTCGAATCAAGCTAAATTAGTAGCTCTGGCTCTTCGAATCAAGCTAAATTAGTAGCTCTGGCTCTTCGAATCAAGCTAAATTAGTAGCTCTGGCTCTTCGAATCAAGCTAAATTAGTAGCTCTGGCTCTTCGAATCAAGCTAAATTAGTAGCTCTGGCTCTTCTGTAGATATTTCCATTTCTGATTCGAGCGCGCAGTGACTCTTCTAAAATAACTGATAAGATGCTCTGTAGGTACCTATAGATATTTAAATCGTATTAGACTTATTATTTAACAGATTGTCTGTTAATTTGACATCAATTCACATGTCATGTTATGTTGAAAAAACTTGACTCTTCAGAAGAGGTTAAACTTTACACAGGGCTAATGATGCGGCTGCGTCATTGTTTGAGCATCCTATTGTTCATAATTAACATATGTAGGTATTAAAATAACAACATTACGCACTGACCTGTGACTTAAATAAATTTTTCGGCAAAATAAATAAATAAACTCATTTTATTTTGAGATCCGCCTCCATTCTGCGGCCTACAAACTGGCATGTTTTTCTCGCAGCTGTTTCTCACGGAAAATTTCTATTTATATAGATAACTAGCTGACCCGGCAAACGTTGTTTGGCCCTATGGAAAATAGATAACAACCTACCGAACACACATATAAAATTTCATCAAAATCGGTCAAGCCGTTTAGGAGTATGTCGATGATGACATAAGTATAAAACTTCGGAGGAGTATTTGCACTAACACGGTGACACGAGAATTTTATGTATTAGATTTAATTTATTTACACTTGCACACACACAATACAGACACACAAATACACATACAGGGCGAAGGGCGAAGCATAACGGCGGGTAGGAAAAAAACTAAGAGACTAACCACAAATCGAACATAATAAAGTGTTGTTTTTAGACATTTTTGAGCTTAATATTTTTAGGATTATTTTTTAAATCAGCTAGCTGTCCCGGCAAACTAAGTACCGCCAAAGTTTTCGTATTTTTTATATTTTGTCACCACTTAAACCTTCCCCTTTTTTAGGCATTTTTTTAAAATTGTCTCTCCGTACGAACCATCCTCGTAGTCCAAGGAATAAATAATAAGTCTAAAAAAAGAATTAGCGATATCGGTTCAGCCGTTCTCGAGATTTTCGCTTAGCAAGACATTCAGCGATTCATTTTTATATTATAGATATATAAGACCGAAATAGTTTGCGGACGGATTAAGTATTTGAAACTGAAGACGGCCGTGTCAACGCGACTTCGATGCAACTTTTATTGCCCGTGTGTGGGGATCTGGTGACGCGTCTCAATCTATGACTACATCGCTCACGTGCTGGGGACGTTTGGCAAATATCGCGGGCAGCCATTGTTTGTTTGTGTCGCACTTGATAGCTATGTACATAACACAATTGCTTAGGTACCATTGTAAAGTACGTCGGAACCGTTGTGGACTCTTGTTCTTGACCTTTCAGGGGTAGGTTAACTTTAAAAAATACATGATACTATGTTGGTTCGAGTCTGTCCTGCAAGTCGTCGAGCAATAATAAAAATAAACATTTACATACAGGCACATACATTGCTTCTGGCCTCACACTTGAATACCTTAACGTTGTTCTTTTTCTTGATCGCTACTCGCCACTAGACGCCGCTGCCTATGTTAAAATAAAAAAAAACACTAAAAATATTAAGTTACCTAAAAACATAAAGTCTGATTTTAAATTCCGTAGAATTATGACAGTTATAATTTTTTGACATGTCGGAGATTAGAAACCTTTTTTGGCCGGGCACATTTTTCAATTTCAATACGAGTGTGAACATCTGAGTCTACACATTTAATTTGTTAGTGAATGTATCCATTTTATAAAGTGTGGAGCTCCAAATTAAAAGAGAATTTAAGGTGAATGTCCAAAAACAAAAACACAAAAACAGTAAAAAAGTACAAATAAAGAAAACATATTTTCATTAAAATATCTAATCATCATTAATACTAATATTCATCATATCGCTGACATGAATTTTTAAGAGAGCTAACAATCTTCATAATCATCATATCGCTGACATGAATTTTTAAGAGAGCTAACAGCGTCAAAATTCACTTTTATAAAAAGGTTTACTAAACCTTGAATTAGTAGGCAGTGATGCCAGCTAAAGAATATAATAAAGTATTTAAAATTAATTCGATATATTGTTCGTGATATTGAAATATTTGTTATTTTTGTATTAGCACACTTAAGTAAGTAAATATTTAGATTAACCTTTTTGTAGGTAAAACAAAATTTGCCCTCAAATGCGTCAAATTTGTCCCGTTTTCGGTGGAGAGCTTTTTCAGTAGCAACACTTATGAAATGTCAGAATTCTACGGAATAAAAAATCAAGGTATAATACGAGTATATAAAATCGGGTTGACCGATATTAAAGAAATTGTTTTATGTTTAAAAATGGATAGCTGTTCGTCAGTCTCACTAAAACTAAAACGGGTTACAGCTATAGTATGAAATAAAAAGGTGTTATTTAAATGGTTAGTTTAGTATTGGTATTTTCTCATTTTCATGAGCTCAATTTTTTTGCTATTTCATAATGGGTGTTATTTAAATGTTTAGCAAGTATTGATATTTTTGTGAGCAGAAAAATATTATCTGTGAGCAGAAATAGCTAATTGATCAGCAACTCATGGCCAGCAAACACTGGATGGCTGTAATTATTTTTGGACAGCATATTAATTATATAAGCCGCAATGAGCTGCTCCTGCTTAATAGCTACCAGACCCCGAAGTTATCAGTTCTTATCGAATTTTTGGTGCTAAAGTGCATTTTTCATTGCAAAAACATGAGTTTGAGATTGTAAGCAAAAAAATCCATTTTGTGCTGCATAATTATATAAATGTAGCAAAAATACCTTACTTGTCATGCGCAAAATGGACGCATTTCTTACAATGATAATTATATTTATTTACTCTCGTGGATGTGTTTGTTTATGTATGTATTATTGTTTATAGAAGTGTAAATAATTTTTTTTTTTATTCTTTTTAAACATAATTCAGATAAATAAAACAATTAAGTAGATACCTAAGTACTTAAGCTATAATTATCTTTATTCTTAAAATAAAGAAACAGCGAAAATTATCTGCTCTTGCTCCACCTACTTTTAACGTAAATTGCCGGTTTTTCTACAAACAAGCAATCTGATTCGTTATTTTGCTCACCATGTTTTAAATATGCATCCTAATCAAATACACTGCTTATAGACATGTTTTATCTGCTGATCAATCATGAAATCTTGCTGATCAAGAAGTTATTTTGCGGAGTGAATGTTTATTATGCCAACTCATATTATTGTAAGCTGCCTTAATTTATGATTTAATTTTTAACCATTATCAAAATCATTTGTGAAACAAGGATTGCTGCCTGATTTTTTTATTGCAAACAAAATCTTTGTATGCTGACCAAATTATTTAAACGCTGTTTTTTGTCGCTGACCAAATTTTATAACTGCTAACCATTTTAATTACTTCCCAAATGAATATAACAAAAACCTGATGTTTGGAGCAATGACTGCAGCAGCGCCGCGCCACAAAGGTTGATCACACCAGCTGCTTCGCAGTTAATTATATTATTAGCGGCCTGGTTTTTTTGTTGAACAGGTACAGTTTGTTTTTCTTTTCAAGCATACATCGAAAGCGATACAAATACATTTTAATTTTAAATAAATTTATTTTCTGCCGAGATTAAGAACTTCGTTAAATACTTGGGAAAATCTATAAAAACATAATAATATTATATATTTTCGTTAAAAATACTTATGTATTTTTTATAAAAATCGAAAAAAACACCTCATACACCGAGTCCCTGACCCCGATATTACATAAGAGTATAATAATCTAAGGAAAAACTCATGTAAACAACAAACTTACACCTACTAAACAATCATTATGTCAGCATCACCATTTTTTGCTGCTATCGAGCAAACGCAAAGACATTACTATTGTCACTCAAACGACGCATTAAAAAGTGATTAAGCTTAAATCCGATGACCGCACTGAAGCAACAGACTTCAATAACAAAACAATACAAAATTAAACATAAAGTTCGCTATAAATAGTTAATACCCATTTAATCGGTATTTACTATTTATTGCGAACCACTAATAGTAGTTGTAACCGACGGTTTCAGAATTGACCATTTCACTAAGTAGGCGAGGATCCTCGGCAAGCCTACTCCAGATAAAAAATATGCCCCAGGCAATGGTCCATCCACACACCTATGAGTGATGGAACAGTATAATGCACACCAGTAAGCAACTCGCTCGATCGGCGGAGTAAGTAAAAGTAAAAAATAAAAAGTATTTATTGCCACCAACAATAAATTAACATAGGTACCTACATATTTTTACAAGCTAATCTTGGTGAGGTACGAGGTACGAGTAACAAAGCGCGACAGGGTCGATGCTTGTTTTTCGAATTCCATACTGCAACATTTAAAAATTGTCTCGTTTACCCGGTATTTCGAGAGTTGTAGGTAATTCTTGATATCACGTGCTTGCTTAGTACGAGGTCTAAAAAGTTGATACGATTTACTATGTCTAGTTTCTATTCACAATGTCAAAGAAAGACGAAGTTTGTAATCCATTCTCATTTTCGTCAAGTTAGACGATCCGATGCGTCGCCCGTCTGCACTCACGCGCGGTCAATGCCACAGGCAGTATAAGTTTCTCTATGACTCCGCGTGTAGATATCGAACGCGTAAGTATATGCGGCGGCCACTCCAGAGTGGCTGATAAGTAGGGACTCACGCACGAGCGAGCAGTGACGCGCTAGTTACGCGGTAGAAAGAGAGGCAACATGTAGGTGAATATAACTATATCTTTTTTAGCGCCGTGCGATCTGAATTGCACTTAATTGTATCGCTGCTAGAGTCCCTTTTTCTTTAATTAATTTTGCGGAGTGAATCCTCTGTACCTGTACTATTATGATGTATTTTATGCCACTATGCTATGAAGCTCACCGAGATCTCGCGTTGCGTAGTTATGTAGGTATACTTGTATAGGCGCGTTTCGGACGTTTGTAGGAAGATTGGTAACTGGTGCCACAGGACGTTGTACTTATACTCGTTAAACATCACGCAGATGCTAACGCAAAGTTTTTTTTTTAAGTAAACGCTAATTGGGTATCGTTCTATGTTAATTTTTAAATATTATCAGATTTATTAAAATAGAAGTGGAGATATAAATACTTGAGTATCTGTTTACTTTAACAACTCCTCCTTAAAGTTTGTTTTTTTCATTCAGCAAACAAAATGCAAATTGTGTACATTGAAATAAATTGAAATTTCTTATTTATTATTAGGTAAACGTAAACAACAAGCCTCCACAAATCCGGACTCGGCCTCCGTGGTGGAGTATGGCCTATACCTTCCTCGGGGAAGAGACCCGTGCCCCTCGGTGGGGACGTAATGGGTTGATGATGAAACATTTACATTCTGGCACTTACATTGCTTCTGGGCCCACACTAGAATATCCTGTTTCGTGGGAACCAGAAACAGTGACACAGAAACATGTAAACATCAAAGACCTGGGGTTTTCTTTACCCCAGGCGGGGTTTGAACCTGGAACCTCTCGCGTGGCAGGCAGATGCGCTAACCGCTTCGCCACAGGTCGTCATTGTGGTCAGAGGTGATCGTACACTTCAGTTTTCTCGAACGTGGGAGTTGAACTTTTGGGTTTTGGTTTTAAGCTAAATGTACGATTAGAAGATACAATGCAAAAGATAGCATCATCATCTTAAAGCCCTGGGTACACATATCGCACCCCTAGATGAAAACCCTAAGTCGAAATAATATGTGAACATTTAGTTAGCTACTTCTTCGACTTCCTGACTTTATACCGGACCGGACAATATAGCTCTCATAACGTCTTCAAGTTGAAGGTATCGTTATGGGTGTAGAACACCCTTGTAGTTAGTGGACTGTATTGGTAACTGATGATAAATAAAAACCGATTTAACTAGATTTTAACTATATTATTGTAAGACAAACAACCGCGTGCGGGAGCGGCAAAGCACAAACTCCCAGAAACAATATTGACAACATAAGAAGAATATAAATCAATGTTGCCATAATAAAAGCTAAATTAAACCAAATATCTATGTCGCGAACAATGGGAGTTATATTGTCCGGTCCGCTATAAGGTCAGGAAGTCCAAAAAGTAGCTAACTAAATTTTCACATAGTTACCTAATATAACATTTTTTTATTACTAACCTATTCTCTTAACTCTTAACGTAAACTTAACGTAAGAGGTTTATTACTAAATATAGAAAAAGTAATTATAGTTAAGTCAAAACACAATAGACATACCTAAATTATTTACATAGACATTAAAAAAACTCATTACAAACATAATCAAAATTCACATAAAGCTTCGTCAAAAAGAATGAAATTAAAAGAATGTCAAGGCAATAACAATAATAATAAAATAACAATTAGAGCAAATAAAAAACAAACTATCCAAATAAATCGCTCCGAGCCACATCCGAACCAAAAGTCCCCATAATACTGGCCGCGTTACCGCGCTGCACAGCAAGGGAAATCTTTTGGCTCAGATATGCCCCAGAGCGAACGTCCATGCCACGGTCCCTCAATCGGCGTCCCAGCTCCCGAAAAAAAGCGCTGCCCTGCGCTCCCCATACACCTTATTATTTCGACTTAGTGGGGTTTTTCATCTAGGGGTGCGATATGTGCACCATCACAATGGTTGTAAATTGTTATTTTCAAGGTCAGGACTGAAGAAGTTATGTCCAAAACAGCCGTTATTTGGCATAAATGCTATGTACTCCCAGGCGTGTGATTCTAGGTTGTAGGTGCAAGAGGCAGTACTATTGTTTCTAAGTCACAAGTCGCCTCACGGTCTTCTAGCCTGTCTTCCGAGTGATTATACGAAAACCCTGGCCTTGAGTCTAACTCATTGTTTTAAAAATAGCTCATTGCTTCCTAACATAAAAAACAGGGCAGTGCGAGTGACGTGCCCAGCGAAGGTTCCGTACAAATTTGTTGGTAATTAATTACATAATTATTTATTACACATAGTTCCGGTATCGAGTCTCGCAATTTTCTCCCAGCATTTCTTGAACTTTAAAAGCTAATTTTATTATTATTTAATTACAAGATAACATAAGAATATCTATTCTTTATTGCACACAAGAAACAAGAGATCGAAATGTGTAGTTTTCAGATTCTTTTCCATATCTATCTAACTATCTAATACTTTAAACGTTAAAATCTTGTATTCAGAATCTCGAAAACAGCACCAACGATTTTCACGAAATTTAGTATGCAGGTGGTTTCGGGGGCGATTAATTGATCTAGCTAGGTTTCGTTTTTAATAAACGTCGTTTTTTCCGTGTTTTAGGCAATGAAACACTGATGATTAGATTGCGTTGGTAATTTTCGCTTGAATTTACAAGGATTATTTTATTTATTTAGTGATTATATTTTTCCTTATCTTTTCAAGCTCCTTCTTTTGCGAGAAAACCTATTATTGGAAGCTCGAAAAACCAGATAACAAAAAAAAAACGGTAATTCAGGGACTTTTAAGTATAAGATGAAACATGCCAGATTTCATAGTCCTTTCATTCAATTTTTTGAATTTTCATTCCCTTGAGTGTCGAAATACACGCTTTTTTGGCGGCATAAACGGCCGTAGCGTTTTTGTACGTTAACTTAGAAGATTGATTTTCTCACAGCTTCAAGGGAGCGTACGAGAGATTTGAAAACGATATTTGACACTATCAACAATAAATTATTTGAGATGTTAAAACAAAAATTACAAAATGATTCGGAAAATTTATTTATTTTAATCGTTTACTAGTTATTACAATTTTTAAATAGATGAAACATAAAAAGAGTGCTCTGAAATATGACGTCACAAGCAAGTATTTTCATACAAAATTCCGTTTTAAAAGTAACTCATTTGACATCCTGTCAAATACTCAATTTCAACTAGATACCTCCACGCGTTTCCGAAATAAAGGGACAACAAGCGTACAGTTTTTTTCCTTTTGAGGTAGGTACGGAATTCTAAAAATTGCAGTTTTTTTTTGTTATAAATCTGCGGAGGCCTTTGGAAATCTACTATTATGGACAGTTCGAGCATCACGCTGTTCAGTCGTATTTATTAGCGTATACGGTCTATTCTTAGACTAGACATAGGTAACAATTGTATATCCGCTTTGGACGAGTTTAATAATAAATACTGTGACACGAGATTTTTATACAGGGTGTCCCAAAACTCAACGTCAAACCAGAACCGGGTGATAAGGCAAGTCATACTGGTTATCAGAAAAATAAAAATTATAGGCATTTAAAAAAAATTGAAAAATCCTGTTGCCACAAATCTTTACTTTTTCCAGTTTTTTTTTTGTTTTGTAACTCTGAATAATTATACTAACTAAGAATTCCTTAAACTGTTAACAAAATTTCAAAACCAGCTGCTCCAGCTTGGAAGAAAAGGAGACTTCCAGCTTGACGTTGAGTTTTGGGACACCCTGAATATTAGAAGATTAACTGAGCACCTTTATTCCCGCCTTTCCAAGAGTATGAGACCTTCTGGTGTCGGTGACAGATTAAGCAAGTTTTGACTGATACAGATCTCTGCTCACACCAGCTTTCGAGGTCTCCAGTACCTATAAATTTTTTGGCAAGAGGGATATGTATATTAAGCAAGATGCGTCAGTCTGTGGAGAGGATCCGCGAAAACAACGGCTGCGCTCCTCTCCAGGTCTTCAACTCCCGGGGTCCTGGGTTCGAATCCCTGCTGGAGATTTAAAAAAAAACCAGGTCTTGGATGTAAACACATTTTTGTGATGTCTCTGTTTCTGGCTCCCACGACACAGGGTATCCTACTGTGGGGCCAGAAGCAATGTGTGTGCCTGCCTCACGCCTGAATCCCATAGGGGTAGGCAGGGACCAGAGACAGCCTGTAAATTACGTAACTTTTCCACTCTATCGGGTTAAGCATTTAGACAACTCGAAAGAGTCAAAATAAGAATGTATATGACAGTTCGGAGTAGGAGTATGGGATAACTACCTGCTGGGAGAAAAGTCTCAGAATGTAACAGTGTAACATAAGGTGGTGTGACATACCGGGAACAAAAGGGCTAAATCAGACAACTACATACAGTGGAGTCTTACGTAATTGCACCCCTGATCCTGACAAACACTTTGACGCAATAGATTAGTTTCCAGGGTCAAAATAATTAAATTCTATTTAGTCCGTATTTTAGATTATAAAAAAATATTGGACACATTTTTTCTTTTTTCGATTAAACAAAAAATAACAAAGATATAGCCCATTAAAGTTACGTGTAACGTCACTCCGTGCTAAAAAATGCAGCACGGCGTGACGTCACACGTAACTTTAATGGGCTATATCTTTGTCATTTTTGGTCTAATTTACAAATAAAAAAATACGTCTCCCTTATTTTTGAATAATCTAAAAGACGGACTAATTACATTTTTTAGGGCAACTAGCCCATCGTCGTTGCAATCACGCACTTCTGTTTAGAGCATTTTTTATCTTGCCCTTTGCTAATACATGCCCTGTTTATTCGAAGTATGTCCGGCTGGGGCGTCCCTTACCGGCCCTTTCACTCACATTCGCTCGATATATTTGCTTCGTCAGTTTTTCTTTCTTCATATTATAAGTACTTTTGCAATCGACTAAAAAGTAAAACCTGTCTAGCAATTCAAATCGTGTCAGTAGATAACAATTGTAGGTACTTAGTAGGTATTGAATTAAATGTTATAATAGGTATATTGTGTGTAAAATTTAACTTTAATGAAAACAAGAACACCAAATTAATAAGTGTAGGTTAGTGTCAATAAGTCTTAGTTGTAATTAAATATTTATTATATGTAATTAAAACTAATAAAATGTATTAAATTAAATGTATCACTGGAGAGTCTTGATTTAAGTAATGAATATTGTGAACTTGTCAATGTTGCGTTAAATATAGGAAATCTGTAATTTATGCAGTATGGTAGGTTCTTATCCAGAATCGCATATTACAGTGCCAAAGGCACAAAATGCTTAGAAGCAAAATATTAATTGTATCTTTTAAGATGAATAATACAAATTATATATTTAAAAAATGTGTGTCCCTCTGTCTACAAGGTTTATATCCACTACTACTATGTATATCTTAAAAACCATTACTTATACCTAAAATTGTGAATTTTTATCCCTTTGTATATCTGTATGTTCTAATAAATGAGACAATGAATTTGGATTTGAAACAATTATTAGCCCTTTATTTACTGTATTTCGAATTATATAAAAAAAACATCGCTTGTACCCCGGCTGCCTGAGAGATCTTAAACGATCACTAAGGTTAAGCAACATAACGGCGAGTTCAGTGCATAGATGGGTGACCGTCTATGACTAACGCTAGTGGCATTTTTCCGAGCGGTTCCGTGCTTCGCAAGGCACGTTAAGCAGTTGGTGCCGGCTGCCGTCGATAGATGGCAGTCGTTAAGCCAAGTCAGAGGCCTTAGGGCGGCTTGAAAACGTCTGACAGTAAGACCAGCCCCTGCTCTTACAAGCCTCCACCAATCCGGACTTGGCCCCCGTGGTGGAAGTATGGCCTATACCTTCCTCAGGGAAGAGACCCGTGCCCCTCGGTGGGGACATAATGGCTTTTTCATTCATTTAATTTTTTCTGTGTTAAGACCGATCTGAGCCTCTTTTAAAAAAACCAATAGAGGTATTAATAGTACAGTCGACAGCACAAGTCGCACGCCTTAGTTGAGAGCAAGGATTTTCCTAAAAGTTGATATGCTGTCGACTGCCCATATTAACAGGTTTATAGTATTTATATACTAGGTAATGTACGAGCAAAATGACAACCAAATTAAGTAGCTGTAAATGATAGGTATTATTAAAATTTCGAAGGACCCTGTATTTACCTATGTTTCACTATGGAAATAGCAGAGGTTCCTATTTGAAATAAAATAGGTGTACCTAAAGACAGACGTATTAATGCGAACTAATTAAGAATCACAATCACATTCTCAATTAGTTCGCATTAATACAATAAGTTGTACAAACAAGAAAACAAAATGATTATTTGAGTTATTTACTTTACAAAATTACACATAAAATTCTTAAATATCATTCCGCTTTGGGCTCACGCTAAACAATTATTATAATAATTTTTCAATACCTATCAAGACTTCGTAATGGGTGTTTTTGAATAATACCTGTGATACCTCGGTTGACTAAAAGTTCTTATAGAATTTTTGTTCTTCTTGATAGAAAGAAAGAAAGAAAAATATATTTAATTATTATACAGGGTGTCCCAAAACTCAACGTCAAGCCGGTTCCGGGTGAAAAGTTTAGTCATACTGGTTATCAGAAAAGTATAAAAAAAATAGATTTTTTCATTTTAAGTCATAATTTTTTTTTATTCTTATTTATTTTAGTTTCACAAACATAATGAAAACTAAAACTAAAATTAAAAATGGGCAACTTTTTAAGTAATTTTTTTTTAAAGTCTCCTTTTCTTCCAAGCTGCAGCAGCTGGTTTTGAAATTTTGTTAACAGTTTAAAGAAGCATTATTCAGAGATACAAAAAAAAATTGGAAAAAGTAAAGATTTGTGGCAACAAGATCTTTTAATTTTTTTTAAATACCTTTTTAAATAAAAAAAAAATAAAAAATTTGCGTTTTTTTTTCTGATAACCAGTATGACTTGGCTTTTCACCCGGTTCCGGCTTGACGTTGAGTTTTGGGACACCCTGTATAACGATAAATTCTATTCTATTCTATTCTATTCTTAATCATCATCATCAACCCATTCTGTCCCCAACGAGGGGCACGCGTCTCTTCCCTGAGGAAAAGAAATAAATATATAAAATGAAAATAAAAAAAACCTATCGTCGCTGCGCCTGGGAAATACGATAAACTTCCTGAATAGTTAGCATATAGGGGTTACGTTTAAGATAAGATAAGAATATTCTTTAATGTACCAGGAAAACACATAGGTATAAAACATAAGCAATGATACAGTACAATTGGCGGCCTTATTGCTTATAGCAATTTCTTCCAGGCAACCGACGACGATGGAAAGTTGCTGAAGGAAAAGAGAGACGGGTAGTCGGTACAAATAAATAAGAACATACATATAAATACTTATACTTAATAATAATATACATAGATACTTACATAAACCTTTACATGGTTGTCAGTTTTTCCAAGCGCAACGACATTATATTTATTCATACATATTTTTGTTTAGGTATAGGTAAGTAGGTACATATTTAACAATTTAACAAACACTTTGTTGACCTACTTAATAAACATTAATCAGTTGCGTCATGGGAAAAACAATTAAAAACCACTGCTAAGGGGCCATCCAGAAATTACGTCACACGGATTTCATTATTTTTGACCCCTCCCCCCTTCTTGTCACAGCTGGTCACGTTTGTGAGACTCCCCTTCCCTAGTGTGACGTCACAATGTGACAATGTGGGAATTTAGCATCGTAGGCTTAGGTTTTAAAAAAAACAAAGCTTGCGTTGCTATGGTTTCCTAAGTTTGTTACTTCTTGTCAGAATGTGTATCATGGAAAACCAGTTTATCTTTGTCATTATGTACAGAATTTCTTTCATGTTATTGTGGAGTAATTGCTAAAGATCTTGCGAAGTCTAACAGCAATTTTATATCTAGAAATTGTTGCAATAAAACAGCAGTTCCGAAATTTGTTGTATTTCCGACTGAGTTGCAAATAGAATTAGGAACCACATAGAGTGTCAAATGTTTTTGACTTTTACGTGCCGCCATCTTATCTGTTGAACGGCCTCTGTGGCGTAGCGGTTAGCGCATCTGCTTACCATGCGAGAGGTCCCGGGTTCGATCCCCGGCTGGGGAGAAAAAAAACTCCAGGTCTTGGATGTTTACATGTTTGTGGCGTCACTGTTCCTGGTTGCCACGACACAGGGTATCCTAGTGTGGGGCCAGAAGCATTGTATGTGCCTGTATGTAAATGAAAAAAAAATAATTATATGTTCAGTTGATAGCGGCGCTAGTGGAGAATTTAGTAGTAACATTTAAGAAATATACCTAGTAAAATAAGAATATTTTAACCCGTCTTTCAATTTTGATGACAATACATCTATAAATCTTAGTAATTGAATAAATAATACAAAAAATGGGGAACAGGATTTACAATGTATTAGTTAGTTACAATTTTGCCCACCTGAACAGGTAACTTGGTGGCGTTGTACCTAGTTAGTGCAAAGTTCCCTCCGGCCGTTTTCGCAACTGCGTTTCGTAACTGGTTGCGAAACAAGAATGTTTATTCCTTGTTCGCAACCAGTTGCGAATCAAGATAACTTTTTCCTTAGCCGCAACTTGGTTGCGAACGAAGAATACGTTCTTCCCAAACTTACAGAGTTGCGATGGGAGAAATTAATTTCCTTATTCGCAAATAAAAGGCTAATATAATAATTCAAAAAGAAAGGAAATTAAATCTTAAGAAATTTTAATTACTTAACACAATTATATATATATATATATATATTGTAATGCAACAAAGTAATCTTATGTAGTTCTCTTAACCTGATTAAATAAACTAAAATAAAATAAACATTTTATAGGAGGCCTTTCGGAGGATCGCTCGTAGCCTGGGCTGCCTGAGTGACCTTAAAACGATCACTAAGGTTAGGCAACATACGGCGCGTTCAGGCCATGGATGGGTCACCGTCTATGACTAACGCTAGTGGCATTTTTCCGAGCGGTTCCATGCTTCGCAAGGCACGTTAAGCAGTTGGTGCCGGCTGCCGTCGATAGATGGCAGTCGTTAAGCCAAGTCAGAGTAAGGTTACCAATTCGGACTTGGCCCCCGTGGTGGAGTATAGCCTATACCTTCCTCAGGGAAGAGACCCGTGCCCCTCGGTGGGGACGTAATGGGTTGATGATAATGATGGGAGGCCTTCTCCACACTGACGTGGTCTTAAAAGTATATTGTCAAGACTAGATATTGTCTATTGATATTATTGTAGATGTTAGTGTCTTTTTGAAAAGTTTGTAATACGAATCAACAAAATTGAAAGAGACAAAGATGGTTGCGAATAAGGAAAAAATAATCTTTTGCCGCAACTGGTTGCGAAACATAACCATTAGGATGCCTAGTTGCGGCTAAGGAAAAAGTTTTCTTCATTCGCAACTGGTTGCAAACAAGGAATAAACATTCTTGTTTCGCAACCAGTTACGAAACGCAGTTGCGAAAACGGCCGGAGGGGCAAAGTTCGTGTTTTAACCTCAGAAGTTTTAACACATAGATTATAACTAGCTTTCGCCCGAGACTCCGTCCGCGTGGACTTTAGTTCAAAATTTTGTAACCCCGTTCTCTCCCGTAACTCCCGTTAAGGGTTAAATTTAGAAAAACGGTGAAACACGTGTTCAATTAATTGTGTTGAAGAGTATTAATTTTAAGTTTCAGGAAAATTAGACAGCATTTTTATACCTCCCATACAAATTTTGGCAACCCTTTTCACCCCTTTAGGGGTTGAATTTCAAAAAATCCGGTCTTATTCCTTGCCTAAATTATATATAGACCCTCTGTGCAAAATTTCAGCTTCCTAGGTCCAACGGCTTGGGCTGGGCGTTGATGAGTGAGTGAATGAATCAGTCAGTCTGGACTTTTATTTATATAGATAGATTTTGAAATGTGACGTCACGAAATTTAGGACCCCTCCCCCTCATTGTCACTCATTAGCACACTTCCTCGACCCCTTTCTAGCCCTTAACCTGTGCCATAAATTATGGATGGCCCCTTAAAGTGAGCCGGCAATGAAATAAAATATTGCACCTACGTAGGTACATAACCCTACTGTATATTTTCATGTCATTCGGTGATCAGAATAGCATAATTTCTTTGGCGCATTTTTTCTCATATTAACTCAATAAAAAGGAACAAATTATATTGTAGATGCCACCAAAACCTACAAATACCTACCTATGTTGCAATACAATCTTCAAGGCCAATAAACCTACAATATATGTTAATTTTTATTATGTTACGTAATATGAAAAAAAAATGCGCCAAAGAAATTATGCGATTTGAGCCATTTTCTGATTCCATGATGACGTCACATGTTAGTAAAAATGGCGTCTGTCATTCATTCTTTCTTACGTTCATTGGTTGGTTTACAGGAAGTGACGTCATAATTCCTGTGCGATGCCATATTGTCTAAGATAGCGTTTTGGCGGCTTATTTCAAACGTAAATTTTCGGTTTTTCCAAGAAATACACGAAAGAATTTAAAATGACCACTTTCTGAGGACTCCATGATCACCAACAAACAATATGAGATACAAATAGCCAAGATCTACCTGAGATCTACCGCCAAAATTTCCAAAAAGGTCGAAAATAAATTTAATGATGGTGACATAAAAGGAGCTGCCCAACTACTTTTTTCCAGTGACGCAGTCGCTCCCGATACCCCGGAGACGCTCGCCGCATTGGAATCAAAACATCCCCCTCCAGCGGCCACTCTTCAACTGCCGGATGCCCCCGACCCGTCGGAGTCCACTCCCGAGGCCACCGCAGAGGACGTGCAGGCGGCGATCATGTCTTTCAGAAACGGCTCCGCCGGCGGCCTGGACGGCCTCACGCCACAACATTTTAAAGATTTAATTTTGGGTGTGACCGGGGACGCCGGCGCAGCCCTTCTGGGAGACATGACGCGCCTTGTGAACCTCATGCTCTCGGGTAAGGTTTGCGCCAATATAATAGATACTCTATACGGCGCAAACCTATGTGCGCTCCGTAAAAAGGACGGTGGCATCAGGCCCATTGCTATCGGCAATACAATCCGCCGTGTGGTCTTGAAGATCTGCTGCAAGTATATTTTACCAGATTTAACATCACAATTTCAACCAGTACAACTGGGCTTCGGGACCAAGGGAGGGTGCGAAGCCGCAGTACACGCGACTCGCACCTTCCTGAAACACGGCGGAGGGGAGGTGCTTCTGAAGGTGGATGTTAAGAACGCCTTCAATTCAGTGGACCGGGGAGCTTTGCTGACAGAAATAAAACAACATATACCTGCGACATACGCTTATTTGTGGCAGTGTTATAGCAGTCCAACAAATATAATTTATAACGGCCACCTACTTCACTCCGCAGTCGGCTGTCAGCAAGGCGACCCGCTCGGACCGGCTATCTTCAGTTTGGCAATTCACTCACACATTAAATCTTTGGCCTCAAAATTCAACGTTTGGTATTTGGACGATGGGACCCTAGGAGGCGACGTGAATTCTGTACTTTCGGATCTCCAAAATTTAATTGATAAATTCAAGTCTATTGGTTTGGAACTAAATTACTCAAAGTGCGAACTGTACACAAGTGTTTCACGCTCCGATAAGAAACAAGATTTGATATCAAAATTTAATTATTTGGCACCTAATATCAAAGTTATTGACAGTGATTCGCTTCGCCTGCTAGGTGCCCCAGTTCTGGACGATTCTTATGCTGGTTTCATTTGTGATCAAATATATAAATTTAAAGAGTCGTCTGGTCGTCTCAAAGAGATTAGTCCACACATGGCTTACTGGATAATACAATTTTGCCTTTTTGTCCCTAAATTTACGTATGCTCTCAGGTGCTCAACCCTCTGGAATCACCTGGATCTTCTACTTTGTCTGGACGAACTTATCAGAACCACTTTAACAGAAATCCTAAATTGCCCGTTGCAAGATAAGAGCTGGACCCAGGCCACACTTCCGATCCGTCATGGTGGCCTGGGTATAAGAACTGCCTCAAGCGTAGCCCTTCCGGCGTTCCTGTCCTCAGTTCATAGCACGGTCGGCCTCATTGGTAAAATTGTTTCCCCGTCTCTTGGAGATGTAGAGGTCGCGTGCTTGGCTGAGGCCAGGAGCGCCTGGTCTGACGCAGCCGGTCCGAGCCAGGACGTACCGACAAATACGGCATTGCAGCGGCTTTGGGACGAGCCGCTCTGCATCCAGGTTCGTAAAGACCTCATTGATACTGCAGTGAATGATGCGGAGCGTGCTCGTCTCCTAGCGAGCTGTGAGCCAGAGTCGGGCTACTGGCTGAGGGCCCTCCCATCGGCGAGCATAGGGACGCTTTTAGACCGGACTACCTTTAGCCTGGGAGTTAGTCTGAGACTGGGGGCCAGGACCAACGAGCCACATCGCTGCCGCTGCGGTGGAGGCGTCGACGAGTTAGGTCACCATGGCCTGGCTTGCCGCCGCAGCGCTGGACGTCTGTCCAGACACGCTGCCCTGAATGACGTCATTCGTCGGGCCCTTGTCAGCGCAAGCGTGCCCGCAGTATTAGAGCCGAGTGGGATAGCACGTGACGATGGCAAGAGGCCCGACGGAATGACGCTCATCCCGTGGAAGAATGGGCGGTCGCTGGTCTGGGATGCAACGTGCGTCGATACCCTAGCACACTCCCATGTCCAAGCGACCGCCTGCCATGCGGGCGCGGCGGCAACTATCGCAGAGTCCAACAAGAGGCGCAAATATGCAGCTCTAGGTCAGGGCTATATATTTGTGCCTTTTGGGGTAGAGACTCTGGGGCCATGGGGCCCGGAGGCGCGACTCCTCTTTAAGGAGATCTCGTCGCGCCTAGTTGACGCCTCTGGAGATCCGAGGGCTGGTGCCTACTTTGGCCAAAGGCTAAGCCTCGCCATACAGCGAGGTAATGCCGCCAGCCTTCTCGGAACTCTCCCGGCTGACAGCGATCTGGCTCCAATATTTTATTTAAATTAGCTTTAGTTTACTTTTTTAAAAATAGTTACTGCCAAATCAATTATTTTTCCTGGTTGTGAAATAAAGTTCACTTTATCGTTACATCATCATCAATAGCCAATTTCATGCGCCGAGATATTGAATAGCTCAGATGCTGAGGTTTCCTCACCATGTTTTTCTTCACGGCTCTGAATGGTATTGAGACTACAACTTCACAAACGTACATGACTTAGAAAACAAAGTCATAGGTTCCTGCACTGGGACTCGAACCCGGGTCTACCGCTTCAGAGTCCACCGTTTCACCCACTAGGCTACCACGGCTCATTTACAGGATTGCGATACGTTATCAGTACGAACAGAATAATTAAAAAATAGAAAAAAAAAACTCAAAATACTAAAATACTCATCCTTTTTCTAATAACAATAAGAACAATAACATAAACATTTACATACGGGTACGTGCATTGCTTCTGGCCCCACACTAGAATACCCTGTGTCGTGGGAACCAGAAATAGCGACGTCACAAACATGTAAACATCCAAGACCTGAGGTTTTTTTTCTCCCCAGCCGGGGTTCGAACCCGGGACCTCTCGCATGGTAAGCAGATGCGCTAACCGCTACGCTATAGAGGTCGTCAAATCACAATCTGTCGCCTATGCCGCGATCCTCGGAAGGTACTTAGGCTTTTGGAATGGTAAGACACAACCATGACGCAAAATATGTATGACTATTGGCCGATTTCTGAAAATCAAAAATCAAAATTCTCAATTCAGAAATCGGCCGTTAGTCTCCGATATCTCACTAAACTCAAGTAGCTCAGTTATACAGAAGAAAACTATTAAGCATAATATAGAATGATAATATTTTATAAATTGTTATTAGTAAAGAAGAGGGTCTACTCCGTATACTAACAGTGTTAGTGCTAAGTTTAAGTTAGGCATAAATATGTTTCTTGTATTAAAAACATAAGCAACTGTATTGCAGTGCCCTTACAGGGCTCATCTTTAGGCATATACTACTTATAAGACCAAATTATGTACCACATGAAGCAATAAACGTTTGAAATTGAACTTGAGCTAAGTATATTGACAATGACATTTAATTAAGAATGTAAATAAAATTCTTGGCGTTGAAATAAACTTCTGATTTCTGAGGTATGTACATGTTTTTGTTTATGTTTTAAGGTCCACCTTATACCGTAAGGGCTGATTTACATTTTGCTTTATGAGATAGAGACAGCAAAAACATTTGCCGAGTCGAGTCAGTTTTTATTGCGCACTACATTTATAAAAGTACTTTTAAAAACTCCTAAGTATTATAATATGTACCTAGTAGGTATACAAAGAACAGCAACTGGTTTATCATTTGCTTATGTCATCATCAACCCAGGTCTCTTCCCTGAGAAAGGCATAGGCAATACTCCACCACGGGGGCCAAGTCCGGATTGGTGGAGGCTTGTAAGACTAGTGGCTGGTCTTACTGTCAGAAGTTTTCAAGCCGCCTCAAGACCTCTGACTTGGCCCAACGACCGCCATCTATCGACGGCAGCCGGCACCAACTGCTATACGTGCCTTGCGAAGCACGGAACCGCTAAAATGCCACTAGCCTTGGTCATAGAATGGTTACCAATCCATGCACTGAACGTGCTTTTTGCTTATGTACTTAGCACTGACAAAAAAAGGAAGACGGATAGATTACATATAACATCGAATACAAAAATACAGAAGCTCAATAACAGCATGCTTTCGTGCTACTAATGAGCACGTGTGTCAGTACCAATTGGCGTCTCCATTTTATTCTACCCCTACGTAAACCGTGCTAAAGTAGTAAAGAAAGCAATTGTACCTAAATCAGACTTAATAAACGTCAACCCAAATTTTCAAGAAGGCGAATGTGTAAAATAAAACCTTTCAAGCCCATTACACAATGAAAAAAAATAAGGTATAAGAATAAGGAATAAGAAATAAGGAGCCAGGAATAAGGAATAGCACAGATATCAATTGTCTTCCTTATTCTTGAATTGTGTCTTGCTGGATTCCGGTGCTGCCGGTGAACGGTGCTGCCATTGCTGGATTCCGCTATTCCTTATTCCTTGTTCCTTATTTATTATTCCTTATTCTTATACCTTATTTTTTTTCATTGTGTAATAGGCTTCACTTCCGAGCGTTGTCGAGTGTCCGGCTATCGCTTATGTTCTTGTTCACCGGTAGATACCTTACAATCCGATATTTAGGAAGCAGATTCGGAATTCAATCTTAGTTTGTCGTACTCTGCGCGCGGTACAGCCGTGCAGCCCGCAGCTTCGGATTTGGCGGTTATTATAAACGAAAATTAAAGTAACTAAATAGATATTACAATAAATCAATAAGTACAATCGGAATAAGTTCGCGAGTGTCAGCTTTTGGGAATATAATTCGAATTTTATAAGGTTGGTACTTAGTATTAAAGACTAAAATAGTTTAGGTACATTAGAAATTTTGAATATTAAATGAAATATTTTTTATTTGCACTAAAAGTGGTGCATAGCTTTTACTATACTAGTTTGAATCAATATGTATCTCTTTCTTATTTAGGTATCAATTATCATTTTATTTAAAATTTATTTGCAGACGTAAATTGCATATAAATAGTGGAACAATAGAAAACGAATTATATGATGTGAATATAATATGCATTTATTGAAATTCAGAATCCAAATAGGAGTATCATACAATCCTGAAATACCTACATCTTGCGCTGCGCAAGACCAGTTTTTGAAAAATACAATAAATGTAATTTTAATATAATTTTATTTACAATTCGATTCATAAAATTTCTTGGTCTTGGTCCGGAACAGTAGCAGCGGGGCGGTAGACTTCTCAATCGGGAGGTCGTAGGTTTGAATCCCGGCATGTACCAAATAACAATTTACGAAGCAATTTTCCTTCGGAATTCGTTGGGGGTCACTGGCAGGCTAAATTTTTGCATTTTTGCGTTTGATACGTTGCGTCATTAGGGTTATTTTTTGTTTATTAAATATTATTATTTTCAAATTAATTCAAAATTGATGAAAATTTATACGTCTACTTTATATTCGGTAGGTCTGACAGTAGATAGATAAGATAAAAAAAATGGCAAACAAAAACCAAAAAACAGTAATAAAAGCAGTTTTTAGCAGTGCCTACAAAATAAATACCTACCTATAAGCATAAGGTGCAATGTAAGGAGGAATTCCAGGGGTCTCCGCACTAGGCTAGGCCTGTGACGTGGGGAACCAGTTGTACTTAAAAGCGAGAAAAAAAAGGTTTATCTCAATAAGACACGCACAGCACACGTACACATATCATCACATACCTATTGAATCACAAATCAACAGCACATAGCAAACATAGACAATACAGAAACGTACATAATGGACACAAACACAGCTTCACAGGCACGGTAGGTAGGTAGATAGGTGTAGGTTTATATGATTAATAGGTTTTACAGTCTGTTAGCTTTTACAATATACCTCGGCTACTATCGGATAGAATCGGACACTTAATTTCGAAATCGGAACTAATATGACAATTTCGAAATAATAAGTAGGAGGGAGTATTACACTCGTGTGCTTTCGGCGAAAACCGAAGCCTACTCTAGAGCCCGAGGTATATTCTAAAAGCTAACAGACTATAATAGGTTTTTGCTTGCTTCTCGATGACGAGGGTCTGGGTTCGAATCCCGCATGCATCAATGACTTTTAGTTACGTACATTTGTTTGTGTACAGCAACACCATTCTCTGATAAATTGTGCCCGGATAACGGCGACAGGCTTGCCACTTGTCAAGTTGTCACGTTGGGACCTAATAAACTCGGCAAAACGTAGGCCCAGTGATTGGTGCCTCTGCCTACCCCCTCGGGGATAAGGGGCTTGAGTTTTTTTTTTCAATAGATTTTTTTCTATTTTTCATACCCATCTTTCAAAACAACGTTTGCCGGGTCAGCTAGTCTAGTAATTTATAAAAAAAATCGTGTCACCACTCATCGTGTTAGTGCGCATACTCTTCCGGAACGGCTAGACCGATTTTGATGAAATTTTATACGTATATTCGGTAGGTTTGAGCATAGGTTGTTATCTATTTTTCATACCCCTATCTGGAAAAAGAACGTTTGCGTGGTCAGCTAGTAGGTACCTACATACAAATCTCGTATCACCCGTGTTAGTGCGAATACTGCTTCGAAACGGCTAGACCGTTTTTGATAAAATGTTATTTGTATGCTTGATTGTTCTGAGAATAGCTTTTTATCTATTTTTCATACCACTGAGTGATAAGGATAACCAATTTGTAAAATATAATATTAATGGTACCACTACAGATTTTATAATATAATCGCTTAAAATCAACACTGATTTTCATCTCATAAACAGTACTTAGACATTGGTTTCGATCTTAAGTCGTCACATCGAAAGAGGCTGTGTCTACAGTCACGCAGACTGTCAAGTTGGTTGAACCCCAAACGAGTGATCAAGTGGTCACTGTCGTCGTCGACATACTCCGGATGGAAAGTGCGGGTGTTCTATTCCCGGTTAGAGCTCAGGTTTCTTTCTATTTCAGAAACCAGAAATTTATTTATCTCAAACATGCTTGGAAATTTGAGCATTATTTCGACAACCTTCTTCGAGATAAATCGAAATTGCTGTACTGGCCAATTACACGCGAGCAGCGGCCGGAAAAAGTTCTATGAAAATTCATAACTGTCGTGTTTGCCCAAAATTAATCATAGATAATACCTAATAACTTCCCACAGCACAATCACTTGACCTGGTCCCAAACTAGGATACCCTGTGCTATGGTATTGGACGTGGGATACTTACTTGGCGATAGCAAGATAATGAGAGTTTTCTCTATAAAAGACCTAGGCGTAATTTTCGACCCTAAATTGACATTTCATAGTCACATCACTGCACTTGCGGCTGAGGGATTCCGGAGACTTGGCTTCGTTATGCGAAACTCACGAGATTTCCGTGACGCTCAAACGGCACAGCTGCTCTACACGTCTCTTGTGCGGAGTAAACTGGAGGCCAGTGCCTGCGTGTGGAATCCACACGAGCAAAAATATATTCTTATGCTTGATAAACTCCAAAAACGGTTCCTCCGGTATCTTTATAAATCTAAGTATAGCCTATACCCGTTCATGTACCCAACAAAATATTTGTTAGGGGTACTTGGAATTAACTCGCTGCAGACTAGGCGCAGTCGAGATCAGATGTTAATTTGCATCCAAATATTACGGGGTGGTCTCGATTGCCCAACGCTGTTGGAAAGGTTGCTGAGGCTAAATGTACCAAACCGTTTCAGACATGGCATGCGAAGACTTCGGCCTCTTTTTAGAGTGGAGTCAGGGCGAACAATCGCTTACTGGTGGTCACCGCTGAACCGCACGCTGGCTCGACTAAATAAGTTGCATGCGGCTGCGCCGCAAATCGATGTGTTTGCTGGTCAATGGCACGATATTAAGAGGGAATGCTTGGTGATTTCTGAGAGAGAGGATTAAATTTTATTAAATTTACTTTTGACATTGTAATCAAATTTTAATTTTAATTGAATTATTTAATACATATTGATTGACTATAAATTTTATTGACTAGCTATAACTTTTCGGATATAATATTTTTGAATTTTATTCCGCACTAAATACTGATTGCCTAAGACATTAAATGTTATTATTGTTTTCATAATTCTTGTATTCAAAATTGTCAACATATTTGCCTGCATGCCAGTTTATTTAATTAGATTAAGCATACCTTTACCGCAATTAGTTACGAAATAGCATAAGCTGTAATGTAATTATATTAATTTGCGAAATAAATAATAATGGTAACCAGGCAAGGACATTACAAACATCGAAAAACACCCAGACTCAGGGCATTTGTACAAATGCACGGCGGGCCCCCGCGGGAATAGAACCCATTCTTTCTGTCTCGTATTAAACAGTAGTTATTAAATGTACCTATTAAATGTATTTTAGAGGATAAATTGTGTCTAGTGTTCAACACATCAACATCAACCCATTATGTCCCCACCGAGGGGCACGAGTCTCTTCCCTGAGGAAGGTATAGGCCATACTCCACCACGAGGGCCAAGTCCGGATTGGTTGAGTTCAACACATCCAAGAGTGTTATTTTTTAAAGTTTGTTAATTAGGTTAAAACTGTTTTGAAAATAATAAATGTGCAGTTTCTTTGTTAGTTTCTTCTCCATGTAATCTATTAATTTTAAAACTAACAAATTTGACGTTCATAAAGTAAACATTTTGTTTGTACTATGAATGAAATATTTTGATTTGATTTGACTTTCCTGGTAGCTAGCGCATAACGGCTTGACCAACTAGGCAGTGTGTGTTTCTGCTGTGTATCTCTGCTGGTTTATTTAGATCTGCAAATTAGGTCTGTAAAAAAAGATGGTGACCTTGCTGACCACCATTATTTACCTACGTCCTCTGTCGACTGTACCTAGTCGGTCAATTGACAACCCACGACAAGTCAACATTAGATAGACGTTCTTCAGTTCGACGATGTAGGTACAGCCTCAACTAGAGACGTATGAAAGGACAGCCGGTGTAAGGTATCACTTTTATTATAGTCTTTTAGAATATACCTCGGCCACTATCGGATAGAGTCGGATATATTCGTGTAATAGAAATATCGGAACTAATATGACATCGAAATCAGAACTAATAAGACGGAACTAAACTAATACAGAGCAGGAAGTAGTAGGTATTACACTCGTGTGCTTTCGGCTAAAACCGAAGCCTACTCTAGAGCCCGAAGTATATTCTAAAAGCTAACAGACTGTACATTGCTTCTGGCCGATGGCCCCACACTAGGATACCCTGTGTCGTGGGAGCCAGAAACATAAACATAAACATTTACATACAGGCACATACACCGCCTCCGGCTCCACACTAGGATACCCTGTGCCGTGGGAACCAGAAACAGCGACGTCACAAACATGTAAACATCCAAGACCTGGAATTTTTTTTTCTCCCCAACCGGGAATCGAACCCGGGACCTCTCGTATGGTTAGCAGATGCGCTAACCGCTACGCCATAGAGGTTGCCTTCATCACAAACATGAACATAATAGAATCTACACTAACCATCATCGCCTTCTATTCGTAGCCTGTCTAGCAACCTTGGGGCAACAATAGGCCGTTAGCGTTTATGGGGTAGTCAGAGGCATCATAGTAGGCGATTGGGCGTCCAAATGCGGACGATGCAGCGTCGAAACAGACCATGGGACAATTCTCTTGAAAAACTCAATAAGTACTTGACCAATTTTGTAGCAAAACGAGCCCTAAAGAGGAGTCTGAGAAACTCAGAGTTTCGTGGAAAATCACTGTGAGTCCGCTAAATTTGTCACCAATCGTGGATTAACAATCCATCGTCCATTAATTACGTGAGGCATTTTTAAAGATTTTTCTCGACTCCCTCCCCCCTGCCCCAATCTCACGTGAGATTTTTTAAAACTTGTAGGTACTTAGATGCTCGATTAAAACAAAAATTACAAAATTATTTTTAGTTATTATAATTAAAGTTATTACAATTTTTAAATACATGAAACATAAAAAGAGTGCTCTGAAATATGACGTCATAAGCAAGTATTTCATACAAAAAATTCCGTTTTAAAAGTAACCTCCTGTCAAATACCCAATTTTTTTTTTGTTTTTTTTTATTTTTTGTTTATTAGAGGAGCAGTACTCAATTATAGACACTGGAGTAATAAATTGTGATCTCAAAAGTGTTTTTGAATGGTCGGTCAAAAACACTATATTGTATCCAACCAAAACTAAACGCAAATATTGAGGACAAGGAATTAGCGTCAGCGGGCATTAGATAACGGGTTGGTAATTAAAATTGGCGAACAGAACGAGTTACAAATATGGTTTAGTAAAAACTTGGGTGGGTGGGGCTAACGGACTGATGGATGGAGTTGTGGTTTGTGGACCAAGTGAATTTTTTATCTATAGTATTTTATCTGGCCTATACCTTCCTCAGGGAAGAGACCCGTGCCCCTCGGTGGGGACATGATGGGTTGATGATGAAGATGAAGTATTATTTACGCAGATTAACCCCCGGTTCGAAATCGCTCGTAGCCTGTGATGCCTGAGTGATTTTAAACGATCACTAAGGTTAAGCAAAGACGGCGCGTTCCGTCCATGGATGGCTCACCGTCTATGACTAACGCTATTGGCATTTTTCCGAGCGGTTCCGTGCTTCGCAAGGCACGTTAAGCAGTTTGTGCCGGCTGCCCTCGATAGATGGCAGTCGTTAAGCCAAGTCAGAGGCTAAGGCTCTAAGGGGTGCGCCGCGCCGAAAGTGTTAACATGTTCGGCCGAACGCCTGCCTACTTAGTAGGTAGGAAAAAAATCCGTATGTAATTAAAATGACCTTAATGACATACGATTTTTTTTACTCAGATCTCATCAATTAGTTAATCATACGTTAAAAGTACAAGCATTCATGATTTAATTAATAGTTAAATCAAGTTTAATTTTATGCGTCAATAAGTGGGTTAAGTCCATCATAGGAAGTGCGTAACTCGAATGACCTATCTACTATGGGTCAATGTTCCACTAAGCGACCTCTGTGGCGCAGTGGTTAGCGCATCTGCTTACCATGCAAAAGGTCCTGGGTTCGAATCCCGGCTGAGGACAAAAAAAAGAAACCCACATCTTGGATGTTTACATGTTTCTGACGTCGCTGTTTCAGGTTCACAGGGTATCCTAGTGTGGGACTAGAAACAATGTAGGTATGTGCCAGTTTGTAAATGTTATGTTATGTACCTAACATGCATGCATGCGAGTGTACGTAACATAACGTACCTAACGTAACATTTACATACAGGCACATACATTGCTTCTGGCCCCACACTAGGATACCCTATTTTGATCTTCTATCATGTCCACTGTACTGAAGTCGTCTTCGTGATATTGTTTTTGATATTGAGGCAACAGCCTCTCTTTCTACCGCGTAACTCTTACCTCTTCTGGCGCCTGAATTCCTACCTATTTTGTGACTCCGGAGTGGTCGCCGCATGTACAAACTTACGCGTTCGATACCGACACGCGTAGTGTAACAGGCCAGAGTGCGTATACTGAGTTTTTTCATTCCCTCTCGATAGTGAGAGCGTTTGCAATTTGCATAGGAGTGACAAAGAGACAACTATATGGCGCGCTTTGTCACTCCTATGCAAATCGCAAACGCTCTCGCTATCGAAAGTGAATAACAAAACTCAGTATACGCACACTGGTGGGACTTATAATCTCTCAACAAAGGGTTTCCCATTATTGTAGGTTGGGATTCATATTCCTTCACAGTGATGGCACGTTAGTAGACTTTAATCCCGATGTCATCATCAACCCATCATGTCCCCACCGAGGGGCACGGGTCTCTCCCCTGAGGAAGGTATTGGCCATACCTATTCCACCACGGGGCCAAGTCCGGATTGGTGGGAGTCTTGTAAGACTACTTACTGTCAGAAGTTTTAAAGCCGCCCTAGGCTGATTGGCTTAACGACTACCACCTATCGAAGGCAGCCGGTCGATATGGCTTTCAAAATCTATCGATAGTTTGTTACCAAGACTGCCAGAGATTACCCGGATTATCTTTGAACCATTTATAGGTTATTTATCTACCTACTATTGCCGGCCGTACGAACGGATGATGAATAATTGATACAAATTTACTTAAATATTTAGGTAAATGTAGTCTCTGACGGGGCCAACGGGAATGGTAGGACGAAGCAGGCAGTAAATATAGATTGATGATCTAATTTCTTTCATGTCTCCGTCTATGGTTGCCTGGAAGAAATTTCTTATAGTAATAAGGCCGCCAATTGTACTTAGATCTATAAAAATCTGTAATTGTTATTTATTAGTACAATAAAGAATATTCAATCTATCTGTCTATCTGATGTAGGAGAGGGCAGTATATAAAGACAAAAGGGCGAAGTAGAAGTGGTCAGTGTTAAAAATAAGCTGAAGGGGTCAATGGTGTAAATAGGGTGAACTAAGAAGCGGTTGAAGGGAATAATTAGGTAAAGTAGCGGTGAAAAAGACAAAGCAATGGTAAACATAAACCTTCCACACATGGCCGCATTTAGCAGAACACAAAGTAATCAATTACAAAGTTTCTGCTGAACGCACACAAAAATCCATCGAAAATTGTAATCAGACGCGTAATCGATGACTTAGCGATTACTCATCGATGTGTTAAGCTAAATGCGGCCACACTTGACCTAGTCCCAAACTAGGATACCCTGTGCTATGGTAACCAGGCAAGGACATTACAAACATGGAAAAACACGCAGTCTGAAGCCAACAGCACAAATGTACGACGGTCCGCAGTGGTAATCGAACCTACTCAAAGCCAATGGCAATGATCTATTGAAGACGGCTATCGAGTTTAGACCTCCAGACAAACAAGATGGGCAAGCTTATTTACATAGTTTAACGGTTTGTAGGGACCCACACAAATCTCATTTGGAATGGTATACTCAATAACTGGATTTTGTTTACCGATGTCGTTCTAGTTAATAATAATAATCACCTCAATAGAACACAATCACTGGTGCTGGTCCTAAACTAGGATACCCTGTGGCGTAGCGTAGTGAGGGCGGAGGGGGCGATCCGCCCGGGACGGCACTTTTAGTGTCTAAACACATAGGCCGAAAATACGCGACCGAAGTTCCGTGGCCGATTTTACGTTCCGACGCATTCGGCTGATATGACGCACGATGAGAGCCGAAATTACGCGGTCGCGTATAAGGTGCTCCTATACAAAACATTGCCGCCGAATCGCTGCTACATAGGTAGTACGATGACGCGAGTCACGCATTTTGTGGCGCCAAAATGTCAGAATTTGACAGTTAACGCGACTTTTGACGTTATCGCGCGCGACTCGCGTCCTCGTACTACCCCTGCTGAACAAACTTTCGCCCGACCGAAGTTCGGCTGTACGCTATAACGCGACGTAATTTCGGCATGGTGTGTCATCAGTAATTTAAAATACATTGCAGGCGTAATCATGCCGAACTTCGGCCGCGTATTTTCGGCCTAGTGTGTTTGTACACTAAGGGTGCGGCAAAATTTTACATTTCATTAAAATAATAAAAATAATTTGTAAATATTTGAACCATTTTATATTTTCGTCGCACTTACAATTCGAACCGATACAAGTAAGGGGTATTCTGTACAAGACGGAGACGCCTGATATAAAAAATCAAATTAACATCACAAACAGAGATCAAAAACATCACAAACTTTACTGTTATGGTAATCAACAAGAATCATCATCAACCTATTATGTCCCCACCGAGGGGTACGGGTCTCTTCCCTGAGGAAAGTATAGGCCATACCTACTCCACCACGGGGGCCAAGTCCGGATTGGTGGCCAAGTCCGGATTGGGGGCCAAGTCCGGATTGTTGGCTACGTTCGGATTGGCGGCCAAGTCCGGATTGGTTCAACAACAACAAGAATAAAATGTCCTAATAATGGGAGCTGTAGATCTACTGTACATAGTTAGTTCTACAGCCACATAGCTTATTTTTGCATCCAAACTAAAAACGCAGTAATGGCCATTACTGTGTTTCTCGTTATGAGGGCAGAATTGCTGCTACATCTTCTCAAATCTATGGGAATTAGAAAATAAAGTCATTGGTACATACTGGAAATCAAACCCACGACCACCCAAATGCTAACCTAACCGCTAACGTTACCGCATTGACCGACCAACCCGGTAGATTGATTCTACAGAGATTCTATGATAGTATTAATCCTTAATGGTATCGGTTTTCTATCTCTATATATATAAAAGGAGAAGCTGACTGACTGACTGACTGACTGACTGACTGACTGACTGACTGACTGACTGACTGACATATCATCGCAGGGCCTAAACTATAGGGGTTAGAAACTTGAAATTTTGCACAGGGGTTTCTTTTGTAACGTAGGGGAGCACTAAGAAAGGATTTTTGAAAATTCATCCCCTAAGGGGGTAAAATGGGGGTTCAAAGTTAGTATGAAACTTTGCCGTTTTTGAAGTCATTCGAATGAAATTTGGTACAAAGGTTCTTCATATAAAATTATGAAACACATGTAAAATAGTTTTTTAAAAATCATCCCTTAAGGGGGAAAAGGAGGGGTGCAAACTTAGTACGAAACTTTGCCGTTTTTGAAGTTATTCGAATGAGATTCAATATGAAGGTCCTTCATTCAAAGTCATGAAATACATGTAAAATAGTTTTTCGAAAATCATCCCTTAAGGGGGTAAGAGGGGGGTGTAAAGTTAGTATGAAACTTTGCTGTTTTAAAGTTATTCGAATGAAATTCATTATGAAGGTCCTTAATTAAAATTTATGAAATACATGTAAAATAGTTTTTTGAAAATCATCCCTTAAGAGGGTAAAAGGGGGGTGCAAAGTTAGTATGAAACTTAGCCATTTTTGAAGTTATTCGAATGAAATTCAGCATCTTCATGAAGGACCTTCGTCCTTCATTGAAAGTCATGAAAGACGTGTAAAGTAGTTTTTCGAAAACCATCCCTTAAGGGGGTACGAGGGGGTTGCGAAGTTAGTATGAAAGCTCTTTCGCATGCGCTAAAAGTATCCCTATCTTATTTGCAAACACTTTACTCAACTAAAGCCCACGCGGACGTAGTCGCGGGCAACAGCTAGTTCAATATAATAGTTTAAATACATATGATATAGTTTATGTCAACAACAGATTAGCAGACTGTTAGCGTTTGAGAAACCGGGAGTAAGCCTTACCGTACATCAGCGAGGCAATGCCGCCATGCAGTCTTTTTTTTTCTTCCAAGTAAAAATTGTGTGTGCTACTGCTACGTACGCAGTTTGTCCAAAACCACTACAAACCGGAAGTGAAAGTTTACTAATTGTTTTATTGAGAAGTCAAAACATTTATTATATATTTTATTGAAGCACAATACAATTACTTACAGTAATAATTTTTTTTGTTTATATAATACTTGTAAGCGCAAGCCATTAACAAACACTGACAAAAAGTCTGACCAAAACCGTACTCTTTAATTTCTATTCTTTTTGTCCAAAAAGGCTGTAGGTGTGTTTTTTGACTTTTGACTTTGCTATTAAATTTTACATAAATTAATTTTTTTTTGCGTGATACGGATTTTAGTCACTCAAGTCTTCTATTCAAGGTAAAAAAAAATCTATCGAGTAAACCTATATTTATAGCATTTTTTTGCATCGAATTAAAAAACGGTCTTTAAGTATTAAACAATTTAGGTAATGTGTAATGACAACAACAAAAGAAGGAAATGTAAACAGTAGCTCTAAAGTAACTAAACAATATCATTATCGACCGAGTGCCAAATCGCTTTGTGACAAACTTAGTCTGACCTGCGCGGCCATGACAATGACTATAGGTACCTAGTCCTCACTGCATTGCTGTGATGTGACTACATGACACCTACTCATTGATAATTTACATCCGCGAAGCCATTTACGAGTTTTCGCAATTTAATTATACGGAAAAATAATACACTTGTCTTTCCACAATGAGCCGTTTTCAGAAGAACTAAAAAAAAATATATTACGGTTGTCAAAGGAATGCTATTTTGGACCTCAGCCCAAAGCGAGCTGAACAAAAGTCACTATGACTCCAACAGCCAAATGTTTGTCGTTTCGTTATATTTTACTAGCTTTTGCCCGCGACTACGTCCGCGTGGGCTTTAGTTGAGTAAAGTGTTCAAATAAGATAGGAATACTTTTAGCGCATGCGAAAGAGCTTTCATACTAACTTCGCAACCCCCTCTTACCCCCTTAAGGGATGATTTTCGAAAAACTACTTTACACGTCTTCCATGACTTTCAATGAAGGACCTTCAAAAATGGCAAGTTTCATACTAACATTGCACCCCCTTTTATCCCCATAAGAGATGATTTTTGAAAAACTATTTTACATGTGTTTCATTACTTTCAATGAAGGACCTTCATATTGAATCTCATTCAAATAACTTCAAAAACGGGAAAGCTTCATACTAAGTTTGCACCCCCCTTTTTCCCCCTTAAGGGATGATTTAAAAAAAAATATCTTACATGTGTTTCATAATTTTAAATGAAGAACCTTCGTACCAAATTTCTTTCGAATAACTTCAAAAACAGCAAAGTTTCATACTAATTTTGAACCCCCATTTTACCCCTTTAGGGGATGAATTTTTAAAAATCCTTTCTTAGTGCTCCCCTACGTTACCAAAGGAACCCCTGTGCAAAATTTCAAGTTTCTAACCCTTATGGTTTAGGCCCTGCGTTGATATGTCAGTCAGTCAGTCAGTCAGCTTCTCCTTTTATATATAGATAGATAATATAGATTGAAAATATTAGTTTTTTTTTCAATACAATATAACTCTGAAAGGACAAACATTTGGCTGTTGGCGTCATAGTAACTTTTGTTCAGCTCGCTGAGATTTTATGATGTATCACACATGGCTATTGGGCTGAGGTCCAAAATTGCATTCCTTTGACAGCCATAATATTTTATTTTTTTTAGTTCTTCTGAAAACGGCTCATTGTTTAAAAGAAATACTGACCTGAAACACTTCAATTAGGTACAGCTATTTACAAAATAACATAACATTACAGGCACATATGTTGCTTCTGGCCCCACACTAGGATACCCTATGTCGTGGGACCCAGAAACAGCGACGTCACAAACATGTAAACATCCAATACCTGGGTTTCTTTTTTTTTGTCCCCAGCCGGGATTCGAACCCGGGACCTCTCGCATGGTAGGCAGATGCGTTTACAGCTGCGCCACAGAGGTCTCATATTTAATTCATAAACATAAACATTTACATACAGGCACATACATTGCTTCTGGCCCCACATTAGGATCAGACCCTGTGTCGTGGGAACTAGAAACAGCGATATAACAAACATCCGAGACCTGTGTAATTAAATTTCTGATTTCAGAATGTGAGGGAATTACCGCTTAGTCACAATTAAAACAAAATGTTTACTTTATGAACGTCAAAGTTGTTAGTTTCACAATTAATAGAAGAAACTATCACAAAAATTCCACATCTAATTCTTTTCAAAACAGTTTTAGCTTAATTAACGCGACACCAAAAAAAAATTTAAAACTCTGCGATAGTTCAACGTAAGTCACTAAATAAAAAAATAAAACAAACTTTCAAACTTAAAAAAATGTGTTTAACACTAGGTACACTTCTCCTCTGAATAAATTTAATATTTTAATCTACTGTTTAACACCAGACATCTTTTTATTTTATTAAAGTAATCGGTGATTTAAGCTTTTTTTTTAAGAGTGTGCTTAGCAACGGCTTAACACTATTCTTAATTAGTTTAGCATTTCTCGAGTTTCCCCAACTTGTTTCAAATTCGAATTTCAATTCGGTCAAAGCTCAAAGGTTCAAACCTGACTAACTCATTAGTTAAGCAGTAAACCCGCCAAGCCCGTTTTCGCACGTAGGGCTTGGAGATGACGTTACGTGTTACATGAAGAAATGAGACGAGAAGTGTGTCAATAAAAGCTGTAGTGTATCTAATAACAATATGGTGGATTATACAGGGTGGTTTCTGAAATGTGCAATATCTGAAAAACTTTTCACATCACTACAGCGAGGAAAATGCGAGAGGCAAGAAAAACAATAAAAATATAAATAAATATACTTCAAAGAGCTTAGCACAGGACGAATCCGAAAAAATTTACGTGATTTGTGATAACTTTTACCTTTTTGAATTTTTCTTTTTTTTACACTCTTATGTTTCAATTTCTATATCAAATAAACATACAAGTTGTGTTATATTTAATGGATTAATTAGTCAAAATATGTAAATTAGACTGAAATACTATTAGTATATGTAATAAAACCTATTTGACATAAAATAAAGTGTAGATAAAAATAAAAGAGTTAAAAATCTGTAATAAAAAAACCATGTTTCTGATTGGTCATTATGAAATTAGTCACGCGTTAAAGGAGTTTTATACTAAAAAAAAAGTTACGTGCACCACAGAGAATTGCAATCATCGTCTTCGAAATTCGAATGACTTTTGCACGCTAGCGGATAAAATAGGCTTTTCCACGCAGACTTTTGCGCTATAAACTGAGGTTTTCCGAGCGAGTGAGGTAAAAACTAAATGCGTGGAACAATATTTCGTCGGTCGGAATCACCAGAACATTTCCGAAAACACAATTTTTGAGTTAAGTATGCAGAATGGTGGAAATTTGGAAGATATATCCGAATCACTAACGGTACACATAAAATATTTATACAACACCTGCTTGGAAAGTACCTTGATACTTTATCAAATTTACGGTAGAACGTCATTGCATATCGAACAAATATGCGGGGAGAAAACGCATCTGAGCGGGAGAGAAAAGTGTATGAAAATCCATTTCTTACGTGGTTTTTCTTTTTTAATTTTGGGTAAGACTATACGCCGGTAACCTAAATATCAAAAGCCAAAAAGTTTTTACAGTGAGTTTTTATCTCCAAGTTCGCAAAATGACACTGGCCACTAGCAACAATATCAATATAAATTTCAATTAGTAAAGATTTCGTTTTTTATTTTCCTTGTAGGAAGTACCTTGATACTTTATCAAATTTACGGTAGAACGTCATTGCATATCGAACAAATATGCGGGGAGAAAACGCATCTGAGCGGGAGAGAAAAGTGTATGAAAATCCATTTCTTACGTGGTTTTTCTTTTTTAATTTTGGGTAAGACTATACGCCGGTAACCTAAATATCAAAAGCCAAAAAGTTTTTACAGTGAGTTTTTATCTCCAAGTTCGCAAAATGACACTGGCCACTAGCAACAATTTCAATATAAATTTCAATTAGTAAAGATTTCGTTTTTTGTTTTCCTCGTACTATGTATCACTCGAGAGAAACTGCGATTCCCGATCTCAGGTGTTTTAAAGCCCTCGCCTACGGCTCGGGCTTCAAACGACACCCTCGACGGTAATCGGTCACTTTCTCCTCTCGGTAAACAATGTACTATTTTTATCCGTCACAAAAAAACTGATTCCAGTTGAAAAACAATGATTCTACTGTACTGTAACATATGAAAATCTTTGAACAGAACGAAACAACTTGAACAGAAGAAGATTAATGTTTCCCACCGATGGACAATTTGTTCTCTAACGCATATTTTCACGAATTGGGCCTTTTTGAGACGACCCTGTAGATTGAATTCGCCAAAGTAAAATCCCTAAAGGGCGGGTCATGAAAACCAGTTTTAAACCGGCTCCGATACTAACACGGATTTTGCTTATGGGTTTTTTACCGACTGGCCAAACACGTGTCCGGTCGGTGAAACTTGAGATATTTAATAAATTTTCATTTGTCACAGGCCCGGTAACGGAACAGCGGGATTGTACCTTCTAGCAAAGGGCACGATCGTCCGAACGATCAAGAATGACGACCTCTGTGGCGTAGCGGTTAGCACATCATGCGAGAGGTCCCGGGTTCGAATCCCGGCTGGGGACAAAAAAAAAAGAAATGGATCTTGGACGTTTACATGTCATTGTTTGGTTTGTGATATCGCTGTTTCTGGTTCCCACGACACAGGGTATCCTAGTGTGGGGCCAGAAGCAGTGTATGTGCCTGTATGTAAATGTTATGATGTTAAGAAGTCGTCGAAGCTAGCAGGCGTGCGCTCAACGGCTGATTAATATCGGGAACTAATTTTTTGAACTGTTATTTAAATATCCGAGAAGTTATTATGATCAGTTGAAAAAAAAATGGGCAGTTGATTTTTTATCGCTGGTTGGAAATTTAGTACGCCAGTAAAATAGACAGTAATAAAAAATCATTGGCCGGTAATTTCGTCTTACAATGTCAGTACTAAAAATACGTAAGCAGACTAATAAATAAATGGCTGGTAAAATGATGGAATGGGCAGTTAGATAAATAATTGGGCAGTTCGCAGGGAGCGGAGACACCTGAATCCGAATCGATGTTAATAATTTATATCTGTAACAACAAAAATATAGGTGCGACGAAGCGCGTAGCGTAGCAGAGCGCGTTAAGCTACCTACCTATTGATATTTCTTTCCGACTAATACGGTATTTGACACTATCAACAATAAATTATTTGAGATGCTCGATTAAAACAAAAATTACAAAATGATTCGGAAAATGTATTTCTTTTAATCATCTACTAGTTATAACAATTTTTAAATACATGAAACATAAAAAGAGTGCTCTGATATGTGACGTCACAAGCAAGTATTTTCATATAAAATACCCAATTCCGATTTGTCAACTGCCCATTTAGCTATTTCACTGCTCAGTATTTATTATATGACCCATTTTATTATTTTCTACGACTAATTTTTGTTTACTATACTGCTAAGTTTTAACTGCCGAACTTGTTACTAAATATATACAACTGCCGCGTTAAATCAGTGCCATTAATATCTATCGCTCGTAGCCTGGGCTGCCTGAGTGATCCTAAACGATCACTAATGTTAAGCAACATACGGCGCGTTCAGTCCATGGATGGGTCACCGTCTATGACTAACGCTAGTGGCATTTTTCCGAGCGGTCCCGTGCTTCGCAAGGCACGTTAAGCAGTTGGTGCCGGCTGCCGTCGATAGATGGCAGTCGTTAAGCCAAGTCAGAGGCCCAAGGGCGGCTTTAAAACTTCTGACAGTAAGACCAGCCACTAGTCTTACAAGCCTCCACCACTCCGCATTTGGCCCCCGTGGTGGAGTATGGCCTATACCTTCCTCAGGGAAGAGACACGTGCCCCTCGGTGGGGACATAATGGGTTGATGATGATGATGATGAATATCTATCTAATCAGACCATAAATGAGGAGCAAACGTTAAAACAGTGATTTGTCCACCGGCTTAGATTGATGGGTGAATGGAAAAATGAAACAGGCTCCGTCCCCAGTAGGCAAACTATTCGCCGCCGACTGAGTGAGCCGCAAAGTAGCCAACTGAAAGTGGCGACACATACTCAAAGCGAACTAAAGCTATTTCGCCGCCGAGTGGAAAAGGCTTGTTTGTGGCAATGAAGTCACGAACACGGTAATACACCCAGACTGTGCCAACTGTACGTACAGAATCATGTGCAAAGGTCTCAAGCGGGAATCGAACCCCGACCTCCATTTTGGTAGTAAAACGTGTCACCGTTAGACCAAAGAGGCATCAACTTTACCTCGATATAGACAAATCACAATATTGACTCGGCCGTAACCCTGCCCGGTACCTTGGGCCGCGGCGTGAACATACAGTGCAAGTAGGTACGGTCCGGTATGGCGCAATGTGGACTTAAGCGGTTAGCGCGCCGTTTGTTTACATTCGGTCTGCACCATAGACATACAACGCCAAGATAGTGTGTCGGACTAGATTGAATTTCAAAGGCGAGGCTAGGCAGTACGCACATACCAAGTGGCTACATAGAGTAATACTTGCGATGCGAAACCAAAGGTAAAAAGCGTTAGGAAAATCTCTCATCAAATTAGGCATAATAATGATAATAAATAAATGTTTGAGGAAAACCAACCAGTAGACCAAACCGATTTCCAACGGGGCTTTTCGACTATAGACCACTTACATACTGTTAGCATGCTTTAGAAAAATATTGTGAATGGAATAAAGAACTCTACATTTGCTACATTGATTTCACTAAGGCTTTTGACAGTATCAGTCGCGAATCTCTGCGGAAAGCTCTATCTTCAGCAAGGTATACAACTAAACATACGCACCTTTATTATACCTTTGCCCCGCGGTGTTACCCGTGGTTTATGAAGGAAAATAAATTGTGTATTAATCTATATATCAGTCAGTACAAAGTCCTGACTGACTGATTCATTCACTCATCAACGCCCAGTCCAAGCCGTTTGACCTAGGAAGCTGAAATTTTGCACAGAGGATCTGTATATAATTTAGGCAAGGAATAACAACGGATTTTTTTAAATTCAACCCCTAAGGGGGCGAAAAGGGTTGCCAAAATTTGTATGGGAGGCATAAAAAATGTTGTCTTATTTTCTTGAAACTTAAAATATATACTCTTCAACACAATTGATTGAACACGTGTTTCACCGTTTTTCTAAATTTAACCCTTGACGGGAGTTACGGGAGTGAACGGGGTTGCAAAATTTTGAACTAAAGTCCACGCGGACGGAGTCGCGGGCGAAAGCTAGTTAACAGTAAAAATAATAACTATTCACATTTTTAGAGATTTTCCCATGGGAATAAGACATTTTCCCGCAGTAAAACGTAGCATATGTGTTAATCCAGAGTGTCAGATAACTCCATACCAAATTTTGTTAGAATCGCTTCGGCACATTTTGTATTCCAGTGTAAACGTTGTGTATTTGTTACTATTTTGTTATGTTTTGATTGATCCGTTGAATAAATTAAAAAAAAAACAAATATTTTATTCGTAGTAGGTACAAACAAAGTGTTTACTTTATGAAAGTCAAAGTTGTTACTTTCACAATTAATAGATTACATGTAGAAGAAACTAACAAAGAAACTCCACATTTATTCTTATCAAAACAGTTTATTTCTATTTTTTTTTTATTTCTCTCTCTCTCTCTCTCAATCATGTTATTGTCTCGTGATTTCTAGGACCCAGCACCGAGATCCTAGAATCACGAACGCGGGTACAAGTAATTACGAAAAGCCTTTTAATATTAACTATCAGAATTCTAAATCTTATCGTTGTAGAAAAACATGTGTGTGCTTAAGCGGATTGTAGTGTGTGACATTCACAGACATGCTACACTTGATAACCGGCTATGCTAAGCCATCTCATATTGTTTGTTGGTGTTCATGGTGTCCTTAGAAAGTGGTCATTTTAAATTCGTTCGTGTGCCTATATCTTCTATGAAAGGCAGACGAAAATTTACTTTTGAAATAAGCCACCAAAACGCTATCTTAGGAAATATGGCTTGGCACAGGAATTATGACGTCACTTCCCGGTAAACCAATCAATGAACGTAAGAAAGAATTAATGACAGATGCCATTTTTACTGCCATGTGACGTCATCATAGATCGGCCAATCCAGGCCGTTTACACATACAAATTATGAAATTGTATCTTTTTTTTTACAAATCATAATAGCGTTTTTAGTCAAAATGCCTTAAAGCGGTTTTAAGACACATAATTTAATACGAATACGTATAAATAATATTGTTTTTTTTAACACTGCCAAATAGCCTATTCGATGCCTCACTAAAGTGAAGCTCGGCCTGCGGTTCTAGCTTATAATAATTCTATGGTCTAAACGTGAATGCTAAAAGAATTGCGCTTTTATAGTAAGTAGGTACCTACTCAAAGGTACAACTTGTAAATCTGTATAATAATATAAATTCGAAAATGAAAGAATGGTTTTACCTTATAAAAAACTGCTCCCATGGAGGAATCGTGAAAAAAATATCCTAGTTCGCGAATAAACGCAGATCATGGAGGGGTCTATGATATTTTATAAAAACTATTAAGTGCAAGTTGGACAAGTAGCGTAGTGGGGGAGGAGGGGGCGGTCCGCCCCAGGCGGCACTTTTAGGGGGTGCCACCCCTTAAGTAATAATCTTTTAAACCATTTTATATTAATAAGTAAACTTTTAATCCATTTTATGTTTTTGACACACTTACAATTCGAACCGATAGAAATTAAGGGGTATGTTTGTACTACTGTTCTGTCCCGCCCATTGCCATTTCAGTTTCGAGATCCGGTCACCAGTCGTGGACCCTCGTCCGACGTCGGCTGGCGACATTGGCTGCCCTATCCACTACTCCGAGGCTCTTTATCCCACCTTGCAGGGCCGGATTTAGAGGTTCAAAGGCCTCGGGGCAACAAAGGAGCGAAGGCCCCTCGCCCCAAATTATTTTCCAAATAAAATTAAAAAAAATTTTCAGTCGAGTTTTCAATAAATAATTTATTGTGAAACCAAGTAGATTCACTTAGTATTTAACAAACACATTTTTTTTTATTTGAAAGATTTTTTTCTGAAGTCTCTATTGCGGGGGCCGTTTGTGGAGGCCCCGGGGCTTTCGCCCCGGTTGCCCTCCCCTAAATCCGGCCCTGCCACCTTGACCCGGTGCATAATTTTAACCCTTCGAGGATTGGTTTAGCCTGCATTAAATAAATTACCTACATATTACGCGCTGAGTGCACTGTCAATATTGAACGAGATATTACCCCAAGCACCGCTGCAGAAGACCACGCATAAGTTGTTATTAAGTACCAGCTTGTTTTTAAGTAGTCAATATAAGTCCCACTATGGGTTACAGGTAGGGCTGCCATCCGTCCGGAATTCCCCGGACTTGTCCTTTTTTTTTGGCTGGCCGGAAGGCCCCCGGGCGTTTGAAAGGCGCCCGGGGGCCTTCCGGCCAGCGGTTTTTAAAAGTGTCCGGACACTTTTGTATGTAGGGGAAATCCATGTTTTTTATAGTTTTTATTTCTGTTGCAAAAAATACTTTTTCAGAGGTGTCCGAGGAAATAACCATAATCCGCCCAAATATCCGGGATTTTTGCCGTGTTTATCCGTCGTCGGCAATAGGCTATTTGACAGTGTGAAAAAAAAAACAGTATTATTTATACGTATTAATAAATTATGTGTCTAAGAACCGCTTAAAGGCATTATAATTATAAAAATAATTATTATGATTTGTAAAAAAACGCAACATAAAATTTGATAATTTGTATCTGCCGCCATTGTATCGAAAACTGTCTGGATTGGACGATTCTAAGATGACGTCACAAGTCAATAAAAATGGCGTCGGTCATTCATTCTTTCTTACGTTCATTGGTTGGTTGACTGGGAAGTGACGTCATAATACCAGTGCGACGCCATATTGCCCAAGATAGGGTTTTGGCGGCTTAGTTAAAAAGTCAATTATCGTTTGCCTTTTTTTAGAAAAAATACACGATAGAATTTAAAATGACCACGTTCTGATCCGAGAACTCCATGAACACAAACAAACAATATGAGATGGCTTTCAGAAATCGGTCAAATAGCCTATTTAGGTGATGGCAGCCCTAGTTACAGGACTTATCTCAGAGAGAGAGAGACATATCAACGCATGCCAACCGCAGATTGGCCGTTTCAAGCGCTGATTGAGGTAAACACTTCATACAGTTAGGTCACAGTTTAAATAAGATACAGTTACCAATCTTCCTACTAACGTCAAAAAACAAAAAACAATTGCTAGGTCAGCCAGTACTTTTTAATACCTTTAACCTAAAGTATGAATATAAAAAAAAATCTCTTCGTCCGTTTTGCAGAACATGGTGGCACGCAGGTTGTCTGGTGAGTTCCCAGCTCCGATGATTCCCGCCTTCTATGCCGGGAAGAGCATCTTCATCACGGGGGCCACTGGATTTATGGGAAAGGTTCGTGCAAAATTCAGGGTAGCTATCCTGTACTTTGATGACCAGAATGAGGACACTAGCTTTTAGAATATTATAGGTACCTCGGGCTCTAGAGTAGGTTTCAGTTTTCGCCGAAAGCACGCGAGTGTAAAAACTACTTCCTGTTATATTTTATTAATTATTCCGATATTTCTATTACACGAATATAATCGATTCTATCCGATAGTAGCCGAGGTATATTCTAAAAGCTAACAGACTGTAGGTATTATATGTCTTAGTATTGGGTACCTCACTGAAATGATACTCCACAGCTGTGATCAAATACAAACCATTTACAAATCCGATAAACAGAAATTGAAACTACTGAAAGCGTAATTCTCGAAATAGTTTTGAGATTTCCGTTCATGATCAAAAATGTAGCATGGCCAATTGAGAAACAACGCATTGCAGGTCTAGTGAGGCCCTCACTGTGAGGGCCTGCAGATCTGTCACAAGTCCATACTAGGAAAGATCAAGTGTGACTCACACTTGATCTTTCCTAGTATGGACTTTAGCCTCTCATATAGGAATAAGCCCAGATTACACAAATGGCTTATATTTTATGTTTTGATACCTCTGTAAGAAGGAAATAAATTAATTACTTACTTACTATGGAAAGGGCTACGCTCGGAATTTCTCTACGACACCGAATCAGAAATGATGAGGTCCGTAGACAAACGAAAGTCGTCGACATAGCCCACCGGATGAGTAAGTCGAAGAGGCAGTGGGCGGGGCACATAGCACGCAGAGCTGATGGCCGATGGGGCCGAAAGGTTCTTGATGGAGACCACACATCGGCAAGCGCAGCGTAGGACGAGCAGCCACAAGAAGCACAGACGATCTCATCCAAATGGCTGGAAGACGCTAGATGCAAGCCGCTTCCGACCGGTCTTTTTGGAAATCCATGGAGGAGACCTATGTCCAGCAGTGGACCTTGTGGCTGAATGATGACTTACTTAGATACTTGCAGGTGCTGATCGAGCGAATCCTTGCCACCTGTCCCGACGTGGGCCGTCTGTATCTCCTCATGAGGGAGAAGAGGGACCAGAGCCCCGAAAAGAGGCTTCTCCAGCTCAAACAGTCACAGGTCGGTGCCGCTACATCAAATCAAATTAATATATTCATAGTAATCGTGTAACATGACTTACGTTACCTTCGACTTTGTAAAACGTCATCATCATCAACCCATTATCAGACATAATGCTCTAATTATATGCGTCCGCGCGACCGAGCGGTTTCGCCGCAGATTCCAGCGACCGTGACCAAGTCGCTTTTTGATTTATATGAAGCGGCCCGAGCGTCTCCGCTCTCCACACGTTCTCACAAACGACAAAAGGGCTTCCGCTTCAAATGCACCGATACAAGTGAACACGTTGAAACTCGTACGAGCGGCCGGGCCGCGCGACCACGCCGCTCGAAGGCGCGACCGCGCCACTATTCAAATAAATCGTTACACACAATTGCTTGTAATTTCGTGGTGTAGCGGCCGGGCCGCTCGGTCGCGCGGACGCATATAATTAGAGCCTTATGGCTGAAAATAATAATACCCCTGCACGGGTCTCTTTCCCTTCCCATACTCCGCCACGGAGGCCAAGTTCGGATTGGTGGAGACTTGTAAGACTAGTGGCTGGTCTTACTGTCAGAAGTTTTCAAGCAGCCCTAAGGCCTCTGAGTTGGGTTAACGACTGCCATCTATCGACGGCAGCCGGCACCAACTGCTTAATGTTCCTTGCGAAGCTCGGAACCGCTCAGAAAAATCCCACTAGCGTTAGTCATAGAACGGTCACCCATCCATGCACTGAACGCGACCTATGTTACTTAACCTTCGTGATCGTTTAATTAAAATCACTCAGGTGGCCGGGGCTACGAGCGATTTGTAACTAGTAAAACTTAAATATTGAAACTTGTGTACTGTAATGGAAGGTTGTCTGCTGCCATAACTAGACTCGCAAGTAGTCTATATTTATGTTCAGCAAGCCCATATTTTGACCATTCTGAATACCTCGTATTGACAGAATGGTTTAGCTATCTATTAAGTACTTGATGAATGTAATATCCACCAACCGATGTCGGCAAATTCTGCTAGTATCACGTCCTGGCCCGAAATAGGAAATAAATATGCTCGCTATTTTTTTGCGAAGAAATTGAGTCTCTATGAAGTAGGCAAAAGATTCTTTCTACATTTGCTGTAGACAGACGGATGTTCTTTAGGGCTCCCGCACACGGGCTCCGGCCACAACCACAAAACGCCTCCACTGGCTTATTTCCTGTAGTTTTCATACACTTTAAATGGACTCGCCGCACACGGTTGACGCCGGTGGCCGCCACACGCTACAATCATCGCTGCTCGCTTCTTGTGGCCCGCACCGGCCACTAATTCCCCACCCCTCTCTCCGCTACCTCAGTTAATCTGAGTGCGTATACTGAGTTTTTTCATTCACTTTCGATAGCGAGAGCGTTTGAGATTTGCATAGGAGTGACAAAGAGACAACTATGTGGCGCGCTTTGTCACTCCTATACAAATTGCAAACGCTCTCGCTATCGAAAGTGAATAACAAAACTCAGTATACGCACTCTGTTCGAGTCGACGGCAACGCCACGTAGTCGGTTGTTCATTGAAATAAATATGACAAATAAACGTGACTCGGACCGTCATAATACCCCTGGAGATGTCGCTGATATTTTTTCTTGTACCCGCAGGTTTTCGACGTACTCAGGCGCACGCAGCCAGCTCAGCTGGACAAACTTCGCTCGCTGTCGGGTGATACTGCGCGCGAGCAGCTCGGACTCGACTCCAACAGCTTGGAGCAGCTTAAAGAGGTAAGAGGAAATGATAAAGGGTCAAAATAAACATGTGAGTGGTTGACCAAAAAGGGACCTCAAGGGAAAATAATTGATATCGAGAAAATCGCGTTTGAAGTTTCGTGTAGGTATAAACAGGTTTGACTCGTGCTCGGCTCACAAAAAAAATTATAAACAATAACTACGGCACCTAAAAATATTCTGGTTAGACCAAAACATAGCTACAGCTTGTCCAGAAAGAGTAGAAATTAAAGAGTACGGTTTTGCTCAGACTTTTTGTCTGTGTTTGTTAATAACTTGCGCTTACAAGCATTATATAAATTAAAAACTTGAGCTATCACATAAATTATGGTATTGTGCTTCAATAAATATAGTAAATGTTTTGACATCTCAATAAAACATTTAGTAAACTTTCGCTTCCGGTTTCTAGTGTTTTTGGACAAACTGTACCACAGATTAAAAAAAACAAATAAAAAAATAACGGTTTCCTATCCCTCCAGGTCCTTTTTTGGTCAACTTCACACATAAATAAACAAACACACACACACACACAACCACAAACACAAAGTTGGCATCGCACGATCTAGGTAGGTACCTACCTAGTCATTTGAATGCAGACGGTATAACCCTTGGATATTTTATTCGACATTTTGACTTCATTCAATAGGTTAATAATTAAGCTGCTAATGTTATTTTTATGGTTGCAAAAGTTTAAAGAAGAGTAAGAAAAACAATAATTAATAACTTGTCATCAGAATTTATTACCTGTTATTTATTTACCTGTTATTTAATTTAAGTATATTATGTATTTTCTTTTGTGCAATAAAGTGTAACAACAACAACAACAGAATGTATTTGCAGAATTTTATGCTTGCACTCTATATTTTTACACTAGCTGACCCAGCAAACGTTGTTTTGTCTAATAGGGGTATGAAAAATAGATAACAACCTATTCATATAAAATTTCAGCAAAATCGGTCAAGCCGTTTCTAACACCGACACGAGAATTTATTATACATTAGATTATGAGCAGGGCCGGATCGTGAGCTTAAGGGGCCCACCTAATTAAAAAAATAGGACGATAAAATATTTGATATTTGTATGTAAATGTTATGTTCATCATCATCATTGGCTTAATGGTTATCCACTGCTGGACATAGGCCTCTCCCATAGGCTATTTGACCGATTTCTGAAAGCCATCTCAAATTGTTTGTTTGTGTTCATGGAGTTCTCAGAAAGTGGTCATTTTAAATTCTTTCGTGTATTTCTTCTAAAAAAGGCAAACGAAAATTGACTTTTTAATTAAGCCGCCAAAACACTATCTTGGGCAATATGGCGTCGCACTGGTATTATGACGTCACTTCCCAGTCAACCAACCAATGAACGTAAGAAAGAATGAATGACCGACGCCATTTTTATTGACTTGTGACGTCATCTTAGAATCGACCAATCTAGACAGTTTTCGATGCAATGGTGGCAACTACAAGTTATCAAATTTTATGTTGCGTTTTTTTACAAATCGTAATTCTTTTTTTAGTTAAAATGCCTTTAAGCTGTTCTTAGACACATAGGTAATTTATTCGAATACGTATAAATAATACTGTTTTTTTCACACTGTCAAATAGCCTATTGCACGGCACTGAGCACGGTCGTCTTACACTATGTTTACCGATCCGCGGTCAGAGATAATATAAACACTTGCGGTGGGCTACGTCGTTGACTTTGGTTCTCTGTCGGATAAATGTCATGTTATGTTATGATATGATATTTATAAATATGTATTATTTAAAATACACAGGGTGAATTTTTGAGACTGGGCAGTAAGGGCAAGTTTCTTAACCGTCATACAAGGTGTCGATTTGTACAGTTTCGTCCGACTCAGGGGTGGTTATTTACATGATACTGTGTTTTTATGTTTTTTATAATTTCATCATCAACCTATTGTGTCCCCACCGAGGGGCACGGGTCTCCGCCCTGAGCAAGGTATAGGCCATACTCCACCACGGGGGCCAAGTCTGGATTGGTGAAGGCTTGTAAGACTAGTGGCTGGTCTTACTGTCAGAAGTTTTCGAGCCGCCCTAAGGCCTCTTACAGTGCCACCATCTTATCTGTTCAGTTGATAGCGTCGCTAGTAGAGGAGAATTTAGTAAGAACATTACAGAAATTTACCTAGAAAAATGAGAATATTTTAACCCGTCTTTCAATTTTAATGAAAATATATATTCTATAAACAGTAAGTGAATATATAAAACAAAAAATGGGGAACGTGATTTACAATTAATTAGTTAGTTACAATTTTGCCCACCTGAACAGATAACTTGGTGGCGCTGTACTTGCCTTAACGACTGCCATCTATCGACGACAGCCGGCACCAACTGCTTAACGTGCCTTGCGAAGCACGGAACCGCTCGGAAAAATGCCACTAGCGTTAGTCACAGACGATGACCCATCCATGGACTGAACGCGCCGTATGTTACTTAACATTAGTGATCGTTTAAGATCGCTCAGGCAGCCGAAGCTACGAGCGAGCCAATCTTATCTTAGCTAAAAAAAAAATATCTCTGCCGCAGGTATCAATCGTCTTCCACGTCGCGGCGACGCTAAAATTCGACGAGGAGCTCCGTAAGGCGGTGGACGAAAACCTGCGCTCCATCATGCGTCTTATGAACATCTGCGACTCCTTGCCGCGTATCGAGGTGAGTTCTACAAATCTTCCAAAATAGGTAGGCCGTGCACTGGAGGTACGATTTCGACGAAAATTCTCGACGTCAGAAGCGTTTGGCCGGATTTGTCATCTATACAGCCTGATTTTTTCACCGGTACAATAAATTTTACCATATCATCGGTATCGATAATAGATTACATTTATCGAATAAAATTACCATTTTTTTTTATTTTCACTAATTTATCATTCATCCAATTTGTAACTCATGGACACCCATTACAAGGTGTCATCGCGGTGCGAGGCAGAGGGCGGCGGGGTGGGGTGCGTGAGCGGGCGGCGAGCTGGCCGGCGCACGATTTGGCCGGCCGGTCATTCAGTCCGCGCCAACCTGCTTCGTCTTCTATAGACGAGTCTTTGCTCTTGCACACATGCACAGTATTGTAAATGTGTTAGTTGCTAATTAATACCAGTAAAAAAAAAGCTTCTCAAATGTTGAAGTAGCTGGTCACACTGAGTCGGACGAGAACTTTATTCTGTGAAGGAGTGCCCGCCATTGCAAAAGCGAAGTGCAAAACTGTGAATTGAAGTTTTCGTTGGTTTTTGTTTTGTTCTTTACCACGGAATTTCTGATAAAAATAGTATAGAGTGGTATTTCATTGGACTATTTAGATTTCCGTCTAATTAAGAAAAAGTTTTTGGACTTCGTTACGACAGGACGTTTTATTTTTGTGTGTAAGTTAGAAGTTAAGTGTAAAATAGGTATAGTTTACAGAGTGGCGGACATTTTTACGACAGAACGTTTATTTTTAGTTAGTGAGCTCGTGTTTAAAGTTAGTTGTTTGAGCTTTTGGTTTAGAATAATGTCTGCGAGCAACCACAGAAAATGTGCCAAGTGCGGTAGAACTCGTGCTGAAGACCATGACGGTGACCTATCATAGGTTTCCTGTTCCAGCTAAGACTGATGCGACCAAGTACGTGAATAAAATAATTTATTACTAAGAGTCTAAGAGTTCATGTACTGTACACTGGCTCATGTATTCCAATTTTTTCAGAGCTCGAGCTTGGGCCACCTACTGTTGGCCAAGCAAAGACTGGACTTCTGTAGAAGCTTTACAAGCACTCCATCTTGCAAATAAAGTTTTATGCGGAAGACACTTTGCTTCAACTCAATTTTACGACAACAACAGACAAAAATTGAGCAAATTTGCTGTTCCACAGTCAAGTGAAACAGAGTAAGTGCTGAGTGAAGATATTATGAACCAGGTATATCAAAAGAATTAATTGTTTATTGTATACATAAGGTATAGTTGAGAGAATTTGTGAATAGATAATTTGAAGTGGATAATAACTTAAACCATAATTTACAGAATATAAAACGAGCAGATGCAGCAGAACAGCAACGCTCACAAGTCCCATTTTTACAATTTGGCAATATGCAGACTGATGTTTTTGTTGAACCATCTACAAAAGGAGTAAGACAAGACAGGCAGCAAGGAACTGAAAATGAGCAGGTATTTATATTTAATCAACTAAGAAGATGTTTAATAGATCTTATTGACTGTGGTTTAGTGTAAAACACTGGGGTCTGGCGGACAGTTTTCCTGCGAAATAGGTTTTTATTTGAACGTAAATTTGTTATGTCTCTTATTTACAGAATATAAAACCAGACAATGAAGAAAGGCAGCCAAACCAGCCAGCCCAGTTTCACAACCGAGAAAAGACGACACACTCTGCTACATCTGCTAAAAGCCGTGGAATCCTTGGTTCACTCAACATCGAAAGAAAGGAAAATAAAGATCTTGAAAAATAAATGAGTTTGTAAATACTGATTGGTGGTTTCAATTAAGTCATAACTATAAAATATAAATAATATCAGCATGCAGGGGGTTCATAATTGTATGGGGTTTATCATTAAACTCCATACATTTATGAACTCTCTTCATGCTGTATTTTAAATAATAATTATGTTCTCCATTTCGAATTTTCCCGCCTCTTAGTTTTCTTGCTATTCCGCAATGGCGCTAGTGCGTGTTTGTGTGTAGCTCTGTGGTTGCATTTTTTTTCTATTGAGTTACCGTTCTTCTCCCGTAGGGAGTAGTATATTCTTTGGTCCGCGCGCATTGACCTACGTGAGTGCACGTGCGCCGTTTCCGCACTTCCTGCAGTCGAAAATTACGCGCGCACGATGTTTACAAACCGCGAGTATTACGAAATGGTTCGTAGTTACTTTCTCAGTGGGGAAAATACAGTGCAGCTCGGCGGGTATACGCTGAAGAAAGTTTGTTCCGCCTGATAAATGCCGGTTTTATTTAACCTCAAATACTCAACACCAGGACATTCATGAGAGTGACGCAGCATTTGCTAGACTACGGACAGTTCACTGCACCAGCGCACGCTCAAGGCCGAGGAGGGAGACCTCCCTTGGCCGTGGAGATCGAGGAACAGATATTCGCGTTCTTCGAGGAAGATCCCAGAAGGAGCACCAACGACGCGGTACGCACGGCGCACTTCGGCGTTAGCCAGAACGTGGTGTGGAAATTCATACCACTACCAACCAGTGCAAGCATTCCACGCCGGTGACGGTCCTAAGCCCGTGCAAGTAAGCAAAGTGAAAGTGAATTCCGTGAAGCAAGGATTGAAATCAAGTAAGATTTTTTTTGCTACGTCATACATAAGTCATATCTATTGGCTGCGCCGCCGCCGCCGCTTCTTTTCCTTCCCGCAAGCCGCGCGCAGTTGCCAGTTCGTGCGTTTAGTTGTGCTCATGCGTAATGAGTCCATATTTCTTTAAGATTTGCGGATAAGTTCAGACATTGGTATTTTTGTTTTTTTGTACCAACGGGGGTAGTAACAAAAAATGTTGGTATTTGTATTCTGGACTTGACGCCATTCGCGTACAAAAGTTCCAGGGTTGCCATCCGTACGAGGTCTCTCGTACAAATACGAGATTTGGAGGTTCCATTCTCTTACGATATTCATAAAAATGAATTTTACTTTGAATTCTTATCTGAAGTCAATGGCATATTGCTTGTGGTAGAATGGGCAAAGAGACCTGACCGAAAGAGTTATGGCGTTAATTTCGGCCACCGGCCAAAGAGGTGAATGAGGAAAACTTACATGGAAAAAAGCCATAAGGAAGATGATGCAGCTAACAATAATCAGAGGAACTTCTATTTGACAATTCAGTGCTTCAGTCGTAGTGTTTTGTGTCTATTATTTTTATTATAGTTGATTTGATTTTTATTATATTGCTTTATTCTTTGCTCCTATCATCCTACCAACGAATTTTTTGAATTCTTTAATATTTTTAATTTATTGACATTGTAAAATTTTAAGGTTTTAATTTAATTTATTTGATTTTATTTATTTTAATGAAATTTTATACACGATCTGTGATGTATAATACTTTTACTTCTTTTTTCACATAATTTTAATATTTTTTTTTATATATTAGTTTTTTTATTTCAAGTAACAAAGACTGATTCTGAAACTTAATGTTTTTCTTTTATTATTATCATTAATTTATTAACATTGTAAAATAATTCTTCAATAATATTATTCCATATAAATCAAATTCAATTTAAATCTAAAACGTATTACCTAAGCAACTACATGGTCGCAATAAAGTTATGATATGAATTGGGTATTTGACAAAATGTCAAATGAGTTACTTTTAAAACGGAATTTTGTATGCTTGTGACGTCACATTTCAGAGCACTCTTTTCATGTTTCATTTATTTAAAAATTGTTACAACTAGTAAATGATTAAAAGAATACATTTTCCGAAACATTTTGTAATTTTTGTTTTAACCGAGCATCTCAAATTGTTTATTGTGGATAGTGTCAATACCGTATTCATCTCTCTGACAGGCACTGGTGCACGTGTCGACAGCCTACTGCATGGCAGAGCTGGCAGAAGTGGAGGAGCGCGTGTACACGCCGATAGTGCCGCTGTCCCAGCTGGAGGCTCTGGTGGACCACGCAGACGAGGCGATGCGTCATCAGCTAGTCCACCAGTGAGTGTGTTTTTTTAAAATGCTGGGGCCACACTTGAAGGCGAAGATTCGTGTTCCCTCTACGGCGAAGAGCTTGGCCACATCAAATAAACCTTCGCTACGTTGCGACAATCTAGAACGTTACTAAATTCATTTTGCGCGAAGTGTAGCCAACCGCTCGAACTTTGTCGCGATAAAACTCTTTGATGTGCGGTATTTTACCGACAGCAGCGCGAAGGGTGTTTGTATTCGCGATGATGATTCGCGATAGGACGAATTTTTTGGCCAGACATGTAGCGACAATGCAAATCTTCGCGTTATCGCGATAGTGTGGCCGTACCATAATAAAACTAGCTGACCCGGCAAACGTTGCTTTGCCGTATAAACTATTTGGAGGGATTATAATTTTAAAAAAATTGTGGTGGACTCCCTCTTATCACTTAGTGCTATGAAAAAGAGATTATATTTTATTTTTTATTTTATTTATTTTTCTTTACAGCTTACTATTTTTACAGGATGTAGTCCTAATACAATAGTGAAGCGCACACACAAAACAAGAATAATAACAGATAACAGCCTATTCTCATAAGTCATAACTAACGAATATACATTTCTTCATAACACTGTGACACGAGAATTTTATAATTATACTAGCTGTTGCCCGCGACTACGTCGGCGTGGGCTTTAGCTAAGTAAAGTGTTTGCAAATAAGATAGGGATACTTTTAGCGCATGCGAAAGAGCTTTCATACTAACTTCGCAACCCCCTCTTACCCCCTCAAGGGATGATTTTCGAAAAACTACTTTACTCGTCTTTCACGACTTTCAATAAACATAAACATTTACATACAGGCACATACATTGCTTCTGGCCCCACACTAGGATACCAATAAAGTTTCATACTAAGTTTGCACCCCCCTTTTTCCCCCTTAAGGGATGATTTTAAAAAACTTTTTTACACGTGTTTCATAATTTTAAATGAAGAACCTTCTTACCAAATTTCATTCGAATAACTTCAAAAACGGCAAAGTTTCATACTAACTTGACAAAGTTTCATACAGGGGATGAATTTTCAAAAATCCTTTCTTAGTGCTCCCCTACATTATAAAAGGTACTCCTGTGCAAATTTTCAAGTTTCTAACCCTTATAGTTTAGGCCCTGCGTGGATATGTCAGTCAGTCAGTCAGTCAGCTTCTCCTTTTATATGTATATACAGGGTTACAGGGAAAGTCGTACACAATATTAAAGGAGGTCATTATTTAGGTCATTTCTGATGGATTTTATTCTATTATATAGGGTCCAAAAATTAACCGTTATGGAGATATTGACTGTTAAAGATTTAAAAAAATATATCAAATTTTTTTGGCTTTTTGATTGATTTTTTTCTCAGAATAGAGCTCATAAAGTGTTTTTTTTTTATGTATTTAGTTAAAAGGCATGTCAATTGATAAAAAAATATCAGCAAAAGCTGCACCTACTACTAACAGCTTTAAAAAACTGCTCGGCAACGGTTAGAATAAAATTTTATCTCTACATATTTTTCACATTGAATCTCTTAAAAAAAAATTACGTATGGAACTTATTCTGCAAATAATTTTAAAAACTTCTACGACTCTTTAACTATTCAAAAAGGTATAACATTTAATAGGTATGTGCATGAAATTTTAAAATAATGTTATTTGAGTAGGCTCTAGAATAGAATTTGAGCAGAATAGAGTCTGAGAAAAAATAAATCCAAAAGCCAAAAAAATTTCATATTTTTTTTTAATCTTTAACAGTCAATATCTCCATAACAGTTAATTTTCGGACCCTATATAATAGAATAAAATCCATCAGAAATGACCTAAATAATGACCTCCTTTAATATTGTGTACGACTTTCCCTGTATAAAGATTAGAAATTCCAGAAAAAAATTCTACCCTGCCTGCCTCTTTCTTGGTAGGTGGTACACTCATTTCATTTGTGCAAGGCAGTATACAAGCTTACTTAACCTCATTTCATTTGTGCAGGCTGCTCGGCGATAAGCCAAACACGTACACCTTCACGAAGGCGATGGCAGAGCACGCTGTGGTCGAGCACAAGGCGCAGTACCCGGTGGCCATCTTCAGACCCACCATTGGTGAGTACATACATACATACATAAGCTCACGCCTGTAACAGATTCAAAATTTAAATATTTTATTCGCAATAAATGTTTACTTTATGAACGTCAAAGTTAGTTTTACAATTAATAGATTACGTGGAGAAGAAACTAACAAAGAAACTCCACATTTTATTCTTTTCAAAACAGTCATAATAACATAATTAACAGACTTTTAACTTAAAAATATTACATATGGATGAACACTAGACACAATTCTCCTCTCAATACATTGATCGTTGAATCGTTGATTTTATGATAAGCTTTTTTGCACAGAGTTTACTTATGATGACATTTCTAATATACCTACCTATGTTTGGGAATCTCGTTGTAGAACCTTATAAAGTCCGTTCGCTTAGATAGTGTCGGTACACACGAAGGCAATCCTGGTTTTAGTAAAAAAACATTTACTTCAATAATACAAGTTAGACGGCAAAAATACTTTAACTGGGAAAAAAACATGGCACACAATATACCTAATGAAGCACAAAATAAGACGCTACTCTTCATCACTCGAAGTGTCCTCAGAATATTCATTTCCACCGGTATTTGAAATAGGTACTTAGGTAAGTGATGCAGGATCGTCTCGTTATTAATTCATTCTAAAATACTGATTGATTTTCTTCTTTAATTGCGCGATCTACATAATAGTAGAATGAGACGAGCTGCGACCCAAATTCACTGGCGTGTGTGCGCCGCGTCGGCTTCCATTAATTTCTTTTGTGAAAAGCCGCCACGTGCCGAGGCGGTAAATATCAAAGTGACACTATGATAGCGAACAGACTTTACCACTGCCCCTTAAAGGAAATGCTTAACCCGATAGAGTGGAAAGTTACGTAATATACCCAAGGGCTGAACATGCTAATGCTAAGAGGTTATTAAATGCATTGTGTACTGGAGAAATAAATAATATTAGTAAATGTAAGTAGATTAACTTGATCCCCAGTAATCTCGTCGCTCAAGAGCCCGATGCCCGGCTGGATCGAGAACTTGAACGGCCCGTCCGGCGTGGTGGTGGGCGCGGGCAAGGGCTTTATGCACACTTTCCGCTGCACGAGAAACGCACGGGCCGACCTGCTGCCCGTCGACATCGCCATCGACACTATGATCGCCTGCGCTTGGGACGTCGCCACTCTAAGGTGACTATACTTACATTTTTCATTTCGTGTAGGTATATACAGTCGACAGCACATCATGATACCCATGGTACCCATGCACTCTACTCCGTTGCATTACGGGCGACTTTGCAACTAAAATGTGAAAATTGACGTGCTGTCGACTGTACCAACTTGTTATTTGGTGGGTTGCCAGTTTTGTATTTTTTTTGTATATTCGATTCGAGTCGACTATTAAAGATACCGCTGGGGTAAATGTGTTCCTGAGTGTTGACCGCGACTTGGCAAACGTAGTGTAGGACGCCCTCCGGTGGGATGACGAAATGCGAAAACAGGCAACTAGCTGGCAAATGACGTCATAATTCCTGTGCGACGCCATATTGCCCAAGATAGCGTTTGCGGCTTATTTCAAAAGTAAATTTTCGTTTAATAAACTCGGCAAAACGTGGGCCCAGTTCTAGTGATTGGTGCCTCTGCCTACCCTCTCGGGGATAACGGGCGTGAGTTTATTTATTTATATTTTATTTTGAATTTTCGTTTGCCCGTTTCAGAAAAAATACACGAAAGAATTTAAAATTACCACTTTCATTGACTATATGAATACCAACAAAAAATATGAGATGGTTTTCAGAAATCGGTCAAATAGCCTAGTACATTGGCACCTTCACTCATACACTCATACTCATACTTGTACTAGACTAGATGGGTGAAGGGAGCACTTGGATGCAATACCTCGGACATTGCTTAGTAGGCTTGCCCAGCAAGTCATCCTGACAGCTTCATCGGCCAAGCCACTGAAAAGATAACCCAGACCCAACTTCTTCGTCTTCAACTGCGGGCATGATTGTGTTTATTTTCCAAGTTACGTGCATCTAGTAGCGCGTTAGCATGAGTAAACCACTTATTTACCAGTAAATTACTTATTTACTTATCTTCATCATCATCATCATCATCTTCTTCTTCTTTCTTATAAATACAAATGAATAGCTGTTCGTTAGTCTCGCTAAAACTCGAGAACGGCTGGACTGATTTGGCTGATTTTTGGTGTTTTATATTTGTGGTACTCCAGGGAAGGTTTAAACGGTGAGAAAATATGGAAACTTTGGCGGTACGAAGTTTGCCGGGACAGCTTGTCTCTTATAAATTAGACCGGTAACTTTGACTTTCAATAAAATGACATGAATATTTTGTAATTTGAATTTGGTACAATATACATCATCATCACCATCACCAACCCATTATATCCCCACCGAGGGGCACGGGTCTCTTCCCTGAGGAAGGTATAGGCCATACTCCACCACGGGGGCCAAGTCCGGGTTGGTGGAGGCTTGTAAGACTAGTGGCTGGTCTTACTGTCAAAAGTTTTCAAGCCGCCCCTAAAGGCCTCTGACTTGGCTTAACGACTGCCATCTATCGACGGCAGCCGGCACCAACTGCTTAACGTACCTTGCGAAGCACGGAATCGCTCGGAAAAAATGCCACTAGCGTTAGTCATAGACGGTGACCCATCCATGGACTGAACGCGCCGTATGTTGCTTAACCTTAGTGATCGTTCAAGATCACTCAGGCAGCCCCGGCTACGAGCGATTCTAATATACATACTTAGGTAATATAATGGACTTCGATGGAGCGATGCAGTTTTTCTTCGCTGCCTTTTTCTCCACTACATTCGACCGCAAGGCAGCGCCTAACATTATTAATATTGACATTCAACAAACACAAGGTAAATCCTTTACGTTGAAATAAATTTCTGGTGTCTGATGTCGGCAGACAAGCGACCCCCCGCGTGTACAACTGCTCCACTTACGAGAACCCGATAACCTGGCAGAACTTCGAGCGGTTCCTGCGCAAGGAAATCATCCAGCAGCCTCTGGACGCGCCGCTGTGGTACCCCTCCGCCTTCATTGCGGAAAACAAGTGAGGTTTTTGAGTAGACAGATCTAATAGATAAACATAAAACATAAAAAACATATCTAAACATTTACATACAGGTAACATACATAGCTTCTGGCCCCTCACTAGACCCTGTGTAGTGGGAACTAGAAACAGCGACGTCACAAACGTGCAAACATCCAAGACCTGGAGATAAAACTGTAAAAACATTTATTGCCACAACCTACAGAGTACCTATCCAAAAAAAAAACGACCATGGGATCGATTAAAAACGTTTTCTTGACGCATTTGGGAATGCAGGGTATCCTAGTTTGGCCCCAAGTCAAGTGATTGTGTTGTATTTAATTAACATTTAATTTTATTCGAACAACTGAAAAATCTGCACTAAGTTTTACCCTCGAACCGACGAGTTAAACCTGTCAAGATCGCCAATATTCGCCAGTTTATTAAATTCGTACGACCTGTTTCAATCAAAGACTCTTTTTTTTTTAACTAAAACTTTCGTAAGCACTTAGGTAAGCAATTGTAAACTTTTAGGTAGGTAAAAACATTTTAAAATCTAGTCGGACTCTTCCGATTTAACAACACCCGTAAGTAGATCCGGACTAAAAGTTTACAATCAAAGACTCTTTGGTTTCAATATGTACATATTTGCAGGTACCTGCACAAACTGTACGAGATGGTTCTGCAAACTTGGCCTCTTCACCTAGCCGAGTGGACCGCGCGGGCTGTCGGCATGAAGCCCAAGTGAGTACCTGCATTGCATTTAATTCAACTTTTCCCGTGACGGAGAGTATCAAAACTCTGTTTTGTAAATCAATGCAAAAAAAACTGTCACGTTGGCATCATCAATATCGTGGAGGGAATAAAACCAATCAATATCAAGCCAAAGGTTGTCAATGTCTGAGTGTTGCTAGTACGTAAAAACCAAATAACCCCATTTTACTTCCAAGTAAAAATTGTGTGTGCTACGTGGGTGTTTTTTTAGATTTTACTTTTTTTAGTAACTAGTTACCTAATTAAATTTTAATGTCTGATGTGGATTTTGGTTCAATCTCTTCAATTCTCAGTAAAAAAAAATCTACCGAGTAAACCTATAAATGTATATTTTATACTGGTAAACCGCGTCATTTTCTTTTCTTGACTGGCACTACAGTTAAGTAATTACTCAGTAAAATTCTCAATTCAGAAACCGGCACCGAGTCATAAGTCCGACTACTCATGACTCTAACTCCAGGTCGAGTCTGAACCAGCCTCTTCTTGCAGAATAAACCTGATCATGGTGAGCCGCAAGCTTCGTGCCATGAGCGACGTTCTGATGTTCTTCTCACTTCGGGAATGGCGATTCAGCACGGAGAACGTGCAGCGGCTGAGGGAACGGCTCAGCCCGCAAGACGCCGCCATTTACAACTTGGACGTCAATACTATTGAGTGAGTCAAATTTTTGCTAAGCGGGAAGACGGCAGGTGGACCAGGGCCTCAATTCTAGTAGTACATTATAGTTCGATGACAGCTACACGGTCGGGTCACTTGACGTGTTTTTGTATACCATTGACGCCTCGATTGCTTGATTCGAGTGCGCGCGTAGTCTTGAAGCGGCAATGAAACTCTGGCAGTAGCAGAGTGGTGGCTGAGAGGCGGGCGGCGGTCAGTCAGTAGGCTAACCCGATGGTCGGACTCAGCTCAAAAAAAATTGTGACTTAATAACGCTACGAGTTTAACTAAGTATGTGTCCGTGTCCATCGCAAAAAATCTAGCTACCTAGATCATTTTGGAGAGAAGAAGGACAAAAAAGCTCAAAGTCACGGTATTTTAAATTATAAAAAAAGTGACTGTGACTTCGCTGTCCTTCCGTCTGCTCTGTCACCAGGCTGTATCTCATGAACCGTGATAGTTATGCTGCGTCCCCAGTAAGCAAACTGTTCGCCGCCGACTGAGTGAGCCGCCAATTAGTAGCCAACTGAAATTTCACTTAGCGGCATACTCAAAGCGAACTAAAACTATTTCGCCGCCGAGTGGAACAGGATTTTCTGTGAGTCAGCCGCCCACTGTTAATAATTAAGAGTTACGCGCGCCGACTATCTAGTCGGCGCGCGTAACGCTGCAAATTGTGTAGATTGAGCGCAAAACTAGCAAACTGTGAACACTCCATTTAAAGTATATGGAAGGGCCACGGATGTTAAAAAAAGACGGGTGCCTTCATTCATTGAAACGGTGTGAAGCATAGCTACTCCTACACTGTTCGTGTGCATACAGTGAGCTAAAACAATCACACAGATGTACCAAGTCGGACAATCGCCGCCATTCCGCCAATTACGCTCACGTATGGCACGCACACATCAATAGACGGCGGCCATTTGTATGCTTCACTCGTGATTAGAGGAGGTTCTGTCCGTCTTTTTTTACATACGTGGGAAGGGCATACTAAAACGAAACGCCGCTAACTCAGTGTCGGCGGCAAACTGTTTGCCAACTGGGGACGCAGCCATAGACAGTTGAAATTTTGACAGTTAATGTAACAGGCAACAGTACCAATATAACAACGAATAGTAAAAAACAGAATAAAATAAATATTTAAGGGGGCTCCCATAGAACACGATTTTTTTTCCGTTTTTATAGATAATGGTACGGAACCCTTCGTGTGCGAGTCTGACTCACTCTTGACCGGTTTTTTCTTTATCCCCATAACAGGTGGCAACAACACCTCAAGAACTTCATGATGGGCGTACGCAAGTACTTGCTGAAGGAAAAAGATCAAGACATCGAGGGCGCCAAAAAACATCTACGGAAGTGAGTAGACACCATAGTAAAGTTTGTCCAAAAACAGTAGAAACCGGTAGTGAAAGTTTACTACTTGTTTTATTGAGAAGTCAAAACATTTACTATATTTATTGAAGCACAATACCTTATTTTATGTAGTAACTCATGTTTTAAATTTATATAATGCTTGTAAGCGCAAGCTATTAACAAACACAGACAAAAAGTCTGAGCAAAACCGTACTCTTTAATTTCTACTCTTTCTGGACAAGCCGTACTTACATATTGGGTGTTTCTGAAAATTCTGGAGGGCTGGGGTAAAGAATGACGTCATTCCAAGGGGCACGCCAACCAGAAGTCAGTTTTTTAATTCAATGCAAAAAAAAATACGCGGAAATGACGACGATTTTTTTTACGGTGACTAAAAGACTCATGTGATCAAAATTCTAATAGTGCAAAGTCTAAAAAAACACATACGTAGCACACATAACTTTTACTTGGAAGTAAAATAGGGTTATTTGTTTTTTACGTACTATCAACTCTCAGACATTGACAGCGTTTGGCTTGATATTGCTCAGTCAGTTTAATTTTTGCATTGAATTAAAAAAATAGGTACTTTACTATCCTGTCGTGTCCCAAAAACTAATATTTTTCGACACTCAAGGCAGTCAAAATCCATAGGGTAGTCACCGTTAACCTAGAACTATCATCATCATCATTCAGCCGCAAGATGTCCACTGCTGGACATAGGCCTCCTCCATGCATTTCCAAAAAGACCGGTTGGAAGCGGCTTGAATCCAGCGTCTCCCTGCCACTTGGATGAGATCGTCTGTCCATCTTGTGGCTGGTCGTCCTACGCCGACCTAGAACTATAAAATTTGGCAATTAATATTTTTGTCTTATATGCTATAATACAGGGAAAAATCTGAAAATAAAGAAGCTGTTGATTTTTAAAACAACGCCCCACTCAAGGTATTTTTTACACATTATCACGAACAACTTTACTCGACCTCGGAAATCGCGAAAAAAAACTAGCTTTCCCATTCCATTCATGCCTATGCATCTACGTACCTATGTACGTAAGCTCACGCCCGTATCTCAGAAGGGTAGGCAGAAACCAGGGACTGACACTTGTCAATTTTTTAAAATTCCATACCACTCAAAACCCTACCGAGCAAAAGGTAAGGAACAGCTGATTTTTTTAAAGAGATTTTTGAGATTTTTTTATAACACAATCACATAACCTGGTCCCAAACTAGGATACCCTGTGCTATGGCAACCAGGCAAGGACGTCACATAGATTTGGTCACATAGAAAAAATTGTTTGGCTTGTCTGACATTTAGATATCACACGAGTATAAGCAACTACAGTCCGTTTTTTAATTCAATGCAAAAAAATGACGCGGTGTTACCGTTATAAAATATATAGGTTTACTCGGTAGAATTTTTTTACCGTGAATACAAAGACTTGTGTTACCAAAATCCTTATCACATCAAAGACATTAAAATTTAATTCCTCTTAAGAGCAAAGTAAAAAAAAAACACCTACGTAGCACAAACAATTTTTACTTGGAAGTAAAATGGGGTAATTTGGTTTTTGCGTATTAGCAACATTCAGACATTGGATTGTATTGAGAAACGAGAAAGGGAAAATTAAACAAAGACATGGCCCAAAGGACTAGTATCCAGGCCAAAACCTTCTTAAAAAAAAAGTATTGAGATGTCAAATAATATGCGACCCAGGGTTCAAAGTTGTTTGGTGTGATATTTGAAGTGTAATATCCGTGCGATAGGTAAAGTCTGTTCGCTATCATAGTGTCATTATCCAATTTCACTCTGTATTTTTTTATAATATTTTTTTTTTAGTTAAAATGCCTTATTAAAATACCTTAAAGACACAATTCACGTACGTATGTAATAAACAAAGTAAAAATACTTCGATAACTTTCAAGTTTCAACAGTTTCGAAACAAAGTATAGTTTAGATCACGTACTACAAAGAGATGTTTAGACTATCACAGATTAAAAACGATTAAAGCCACAGACCTAAAAACATGATGACATTTTGGTCTTCTTGTAGCGCCATCTAGTTTTTTTTTAATGAACTCAACTGACAGTGTCATTGAAAAGCCCTCATTGTATCGCTTTTTTCTTTAATTGATTTTGCGGCGTGAATCTTCTATTATGTATTCTGTGATAAGACAAGCCTGTCTATTCTCCACTCCCCGTTAATCCGCAGGATGTACTGGCTCCACACGGGCGTGAAGATGCTGGTGGTGGGGCTGACGCTGCGGCTGCTGCTGCGGGGGCCGGCGGCGCGGGCGCTGGTGGGGGCGCTCCGGCTTCTGCTGACACTTTGCGCGGCCGGGTACCGACGCCTGCTGCCCGCATAGGACTCGCATTCTGAACCCAGTGATAGTTACATACATAACAATAAGAGTGTTTTGTTTATTATTGATTGTTTTACGGATTTTGTCGGAGGAGTCCGAGCAGTGGGCTCCTTATGTAATTTTCGCAACGGATATTCATACGTCTTAAAAAGTCACGTCAACACAAAAACCGACGTCGTACGGAGTACTGTCTCGCTCTAACATAGGGTCTTAAAAGAAGATAGTGCTATGCTATATGAATATTATAATTAATATTAGTGATTACAATGAATATTATAATTTTATTATATTTTATTTTATGTCAGTTCGTACATATCTATTTTATTTTATTATTATTGTTATTATATTTGTTTTATCTATCCCCACACTCACTCCAAGTACGCGCACACACGCTCACATGTATATAACTAACGCATTGAAATATTACGGATAATATGGGCGTTAATGTTCTGTGTTATAGCGATGCCGTTCTATGTGTCCAAGTTTGTATTGTTTTGTATTGTCAGGATGTGTGGTTTTACGTTTATTTTGTTCTGTGGTATCCGCTGAAAACCAGCGTCGTGGTCGCCACCGGCCACGGCATAAAGCTGAGCGGAGGCCATTTTGGTGCCAATTCTTAGTTTGTAAATGTGTAGATGATAAGTTTTATTTTTATAATGGTGCCAAATAAGCATTTCTATTCTATTCTATTCTATTCTATTCTATTCTATTCTATTCTATTCTATTCTATTCTATTCTATACACTAGTGGTATGCATGACTTTTTAAGACGTATGAATATCCGTTGCGAAAATTACATAATGAGCCCACTGGGGTGCAATTATGTAATACAAAATAGAAGTCTGTGTTGAAGTGAAAAATTGAAATCCGTAAAACAATCAATAATGTTTATCTATAAGAATAGCATAGAAAGCGTGGTGATTCCAAATTATGTAGATGTTGACTAAAAGTTATCGTTTAAGGTATTTTACCCGTAAGAGCCTTTCACACTCTCCGCTCCGATATCGGTGTCGGACGCCGGCGCTCGCGCTTCTTACAAAAAAATCACATAAGTCGCAATACCGTCGAATCTATTCGTTAATTTTAAAAATGTATAGAGTAAAAGTGGTTTGTAATAGCAAATCTAAAACGATTACCGTGATAAAAGTAGAAAATGTGAAAAAAAAAACATTGTTTTAAGAACCCTATTCCACCGGGGCGCGATATCGGGGTAAAATGTATGAACGGTGTACCAGTCTTTCATATTGTCCGGTCCGATATCGGATATCGGACCCGACACGCGGCACCATCGGACGCTTGTGAGCCGTCGGTCGTTGTGTACAAAGAGCCGGATACGAGGTGGCCATTTTGAAAATGGCCGTATTAGTACGATTTTATCGGCAACGTGTGAAAACAGCTCCGTTCGGCTATCGTCGCGAACGACGCTTCGTTCAACACCGATATCAGATCGGACAATGTGAAAGTGCACTTATGCAAAAATGTGTTTGTTTTGTTTTTAACAAAAATTCTATGTATTACATACATCTGCTCAAATATTTTACTGTACATAAAATATTTAGGTAATAGGTACAAAGTTTATAATTAAGCGTAAGCGGCATTTTCCGGAGATTAATGATGAATTAGATTCAAAAATTCCGGTTGCACTTGTCACGTACCTAGTAGTTTTTTAATCTGTAAAATCGGGACAAATATTAGCTCAGAATAAGGACTTAATCTGAGAATATTAGATGTTCCATAGACATTTTTTTTTCACTTTTTGAAGTTTTGAATTTGAAAAAATCGTATTAACCGTACCTAGACAGATAAAACATTTATTCACATTTTCACTCACACATAATAGGTACACAAAAGAAAAAAGTAAAGGACAAAAGTAGCAAAACAGACTCAGAAAAACAAGAACATACATAATGGTGCCAAAAATAATAATACAAAATAATTACCTACATACGTGGGTGTGGCAAATGCAAATGCGCCCGGCTCAGCGTGAGCTGGAGGTTTGAGGTATTAAGGTACCTATTGAGGTATGGACGAGTAGATCCTCTCATTTTCAGACTTAGGGACATATTGAGTCAAGCGTTTGTAACAACCTCATGTACTTGATGATATGATGATGATGTCCTCCACAACGATTCGTTGACGGCGACACCTTGGCAATTATAAATTTAGACCCGAGCATGCGCACGGATGTGAGATGCAAATCCGAATTTGTTTTTGCATGTACTTATGTAAGTTATGGATGGGATATTATGCGAATAAGCCCCATCAGTTTCTCAAATGCGAACAGTTTGTTAATCTACTACAGTCAGTTTTTTTATACACTTTTACCAACTAACAGTTGTTAACAATAGGTAGATTAGCTTCGAGAAACCTAAAGTTAGAGTACTGACAGTAGCGTGACTGAGTAGCGTAGCGGTTAGCGCATCTGCTTACCATGCGAGAGGTCCCGGGTTCGATCCCTGGCTGGAAAGAAAAAAAAAACTCCAGGTCTTGGATGTTTACATGTTTGTGACGTCGCTGTTTCTGGTTCCCACGACACAGGGTATCCTAGTGTGGGGCCAGAAGCAATGTATGTGCCTGTGTGTAAATGTTTATGTTATGTTACGCGCGCCAAGCGATAGCAATCGTACAACTGTCAACACCTAATTAAGTACCTAATTCGTAAAAAATAACTAATTTGACAGTTAACGATTGGATTGGACTTTACGAACGTCAGAATTTGGCGCGCGCAATACACGCCCAGATAGCATTTAAATTTGCTGCAAGTTTGTTTTTTATTTGATATTTAGTTGTCACGTCAAACTTGACGTGATAAATTTATTTCAAATTAGCTCTAAGCTTGTGATCGCAAAAATGTTAAGACAAGTTTCTTTCAATACTGTTGCAATCTTGATAGGATAAGCATGATCTGTCAAGTTTGATCCAATACTACTATAAAGTTGTCACGACAGCGTGACATGTTTTCGTTCAACCATCAAATTACAAATGACAGATGAACCCTTGGATGAACCATGATGATGATGATAATGAAATCCGGCCTAGTAAGAGTTCTGCCTTCAGGTACCTTTATTATCTACTTAATTCATAATATCGTCCATTACCACTACCATCCACAGAGAAATGGTTTGTTTGATGTGCGAGTATGTGACAATATCTATCTAATCTCTTTAAACGAGCAATTCTTGTATATATATTTATATATAATCAAAATCTCGGAAACGGCTCCAACAATTTTTACGAAATTTTGTAAAATTTGTTAAATTTTATTTGTAATAATAAAATTTTTGCCATCGATGCCGGCGTGGGCTTTGATCCAGAACAAAGTTACATCTTTGCCCTGGGTCAAAGCCTCGCTGAGGTTGCGGCGCGCCTCCAGTGCGAGAGGATGCAGGGAGCCCGGGTTGGTGACCGTCTGCAGCGCCGCCCTCGAGTCGCTGTAGATGCCGCAGCTCCCCTCGCCGCGCTTGAGGATTACGCTAGAAGCCCTGCATATGGCCAGGAGTTCAGCCTGGTAGACTGTGCAGTACGCTGGCAAGCTCAGTTTTCGGCACCCGATTTCGGCTCGGCTGTCCCACAGAGACAACGCGGCGCCGACTTTGCCCTGTAGCTTGCTACCGTCGGTGAAGATACGGAGCGCCTGCACGTTATGTTGCTCTACCAGGCTTTGGTCATCGAGATTCGTGACTCTCATGTCCATACGCAGAGCCGGATGTGGAAGCTCTGCAAACCCCACCACACGCTCAACCTCCCGATCCCCCAGCACTAGCCGAGTTTGCCCCTTGCGCGCTTCGTACAGGGCTGCCATTTCTTGGATGCGGAGATCTAGGGGCAGTAGCCCGGCCAGTAGCAGGGCCGAGTTTAGGGAGACAGTGCGGTACGATTTGCAGATCCTCTGAGCGAATCCTCTTTGCACGGCGTTTAAGAGCTTGCGGACACCGAGTTTCTCCGCGGCCGGTGCCCATGCTGCTGCAGCGTAGGTGATGACCGGCTCAACCGTCGCCGTGTATATGACGCGGACGACGTCCGGGTGCAAACCCCAACTTATCTTCGCCGCTCTCGTGAGTTGCTTTGCGATGCTTAGGGCCTTTCTACAGACGTTGCCGACGTGGGTGTTGAATGTCAGTTTGTCGTCTATAGTAAGGCCCAGGATCTTCATCTCGCGGGACATGCCAATGTCGACCCCCGCCATGCTCAGCAGAGGGGTGTCATGCTTCAGCTTGTTTGTCAAGAGCATTGCACAGGTCTTTTGAGGCGCTTTTTGAGGCGTATGTGCCTGCATGTAAATGTTTTTAAATGTTTTTGTTTAAAAAAAAATGTTTTAAAGACTACTGTAGCAACACTCGTTTCTGTCACTTTCATGATTAAGCTTGCTTAAATTTTGATACTTTGGATGTTGAATATAAATATTATGTGGCGGTCAAATAAAGATTTTTCATTTTTCATTTTCATTTTTTCAAATTATTATCTAAGCCCGATCAAGCATCCAGACTATAATTGGGGTTATTAACGTAGGGATACCATACTCTTTGTTTTATCTACCTTATTTAGGCCATTGCAAAGTTAGCTTTGGTACAAAGTTACCTTATTATAATGTAAGTAGTTTTGTACGTTATATTTTTATTTATTCTATAGTAGTAAAATCCACAACGAATTAATAACAGGATAAGGGATTCTTAACGGCCACGCCAAATAAGTTAAGTGATTCTGGTAATGGCGATATACAGGGTCTCCCGTTATGAGTGGTCCAAACGGTAATTTGTAACGGGTTGGACCATCCTTTATCTAGGAAAACAAAAAATAGGTTTAATAAAAGTGTCATGGTTTTCGAGATACGAGATCAAAGAAAATGTTTTTTAATTTTATTGATGAGAATTTTGAAAAAATATGGTTTATTTCTAGTAGCGCGGAGGTCAGAAATATTCACAAAAAAAATATTAAAGAAATCTTTCATTAATTGTAGATTTTACACGAAAAAGTAAAGAAAAATCTTTAAGATGAAAAGAAAGATCTTTTATATCAAATATCTCGAAAACCATGATACTTTTATTAAACCTATTTTTTGTTTTTCAAATAGAGGATAGGCCAACCCGTTTGGACCACTCATAATGGGACCCATAACGGTATGGTCTTTGGTTTTTGTTTCACTATTTTTTCGTAAGATTAATTTAAGTATGCTGTAAATTTTACAAGAATGACGAACGAAATAAACATGTTCTGAGCTCAAAGATTTTCCAGTGAGTGAACGACTTGAGTGCCATAAGATGGCAGGTTTAAGGTTTTTGGTTCTAAGTTTAAGAATTACTACCTAATGCCTAAATGAATAAGTGCATAATTTATTTAATAAATTTTGTTTTATTTAATTACTAACGCCATAAAATTACAGACTTCCTCATTGGCCTACCGACTGTCCCATTGGTGTACAATCTGTTAGCTTTTAGAATATACTTCGGCTATTATCGGATAGAATAGGATATATTCGTGTAATAGAAATATCGGAACTAATATGACACTTAATTTCACTTATACAGAGCAGGAAGTAGTATTACACTCGTGTGCATTCGACGAAAACCGAATCCTACTCTAGAGCCCGAGGTATATTATAAAAGCTAACAGGCTGTATGTACCTACCCGATACGATTTAGTAAGATTTGAACTGGGGGTCTCTGTATAATTAGTCCAAAATTACAAGAAACCGGAAGTGGAACTTAAAAGTTACTAACCTCATTTAAAATCTGCTTTTAAAAAAAAATTAAATTCAAATTTAAATATTTTATTCATATTAATAGACAAAATGTTTACTTTATGAAATTCAAAATTGTTAGTTTCACAATAAATTAATTGATTACATGGAGAAGAAACCAACAAACTCCGTATTCTTTTCAAAACAGTTTTAGCGTCATTAAAAAACTTTAAGATAGGACAGATATTATCCATTCTGAGGATACTGACCTCAGAATGGATGATCACAAAATATTATCTCCTTAAAACTGTATAAAGCAATGTGAGTTCTATTTGCTTCTTTCTTGAATCGTAGGGTTAGATTCGCTAATCCCTATTAATGGGGATACTGCGCAGTATTAAGCAACTCCATGCAATAAGCCGCATGTTCTTCATGAGGTTTTATTTTAGCAGCAATCTCTTGCATACTTCTGCTGCCCTAGTACTTTTCAAATAAAATTACAGATAAAAAAAGGCCATAAAGTGGTCATCGTCGGTCCATAACCGAGAGGAATTCAAACTAATGTGACTAGCCACACCAGTCCTGGATTTATAAATAGGCCGTATAGGCCGCGGCCTAGGGGCGGCAGCGTCCTAGGGGCGGCAGATTTCAGAGGACGGTCACTTGATTTCAGAGGACAAAGGTCAAACACGTCCACTGGTTTTCTCATGGTTTTTACACTCCCTATAGAAATAAACTTATTCCTATCGAAACCTATATTATCGCGTATAATTTATATAATTTTCCATTTGTAGTAAAGGAGGCCCCGTTACCACAGAATACATAATAGTACAAGTACAGAAGATTCACTCCGCAAAATCAATTAAAGAAAAAGGGACTCTGGTAGCGATAGAATTAGGTGCAATTCAGATCGCACAGCGCTACAAAACCTACGGTTATATTCACCTACACCGTTGCCTCTCTTTCTATCGCGTAACTCTTACCTCTTCTGGCGCCTTAGGGTTCTCTTCGTTCAATGAATAACTATTTAATCTTAATTTTTTATTACCAGTTAACTTTTGTGAACCAATGAACCAATTCTACATAAACCTAAGGTAGGTATTAGTAGGATGTAGGTAGATCAGAAAACTATTTTACTTTTACAATGTAGGTATGTAGGCGTGACAGCGAGCCGATTTCTGAGTCGAGAATTTTCGCTAAGTAACTAGGTACTTAACTGTAGTAGGTATTGTCTCGTCAAATTTCTCAGAAAAAAGCGTCACAGAACGTTATTTGAGTATTTACTCCCGACTTCTGTGGCGTAACGGTTAGCGCATGTGCCTACCATGCGAGAGGTTCTGGGTTCGAATCCCGGCTGGGGACAGAACAAAAAAGAAATCCGGGTCTTGGTTGTGTACATGTTTGTGACGTCGCTGTTTCTGGTTCCCACGACACAGGGTTTCCTAGTGTGGGGCCAGAAGCAATGTATGTGCCTGTATGTAAATGTTATGTTAAATTTTATGTTATGTTACTTAGTGTAAATTCTCAATTCAGAAATCCGCCCTAAATATCTTATTTACGTCTTATGTAGGTAGGTAGGTACATGTGTATCAAATCATTCTGTAGGCAGGTACCTACTCAAAATTATATCGACGCTGGAAAGGAAAAATTATCCAAGCGACATTAGACTAACTTTACAGTAGAGCTGTTTAAAAATTGAATTTCGGAAAAAAATCGTGTAAATTCTTGTAATGGTCCAAAAAGCTTAATTCTTATAAATTTATTTATTAATTGTTTATCTACTTTATAGTATACGTAACTATTAAAAATAATGCTTAGTTTTAAAGTTAGTGTCGCTTAGTAAAATTTTCCCTTAAAGCAGAGATGGGAAAAATTGACTAACCGACAAGCTATGATTAAGGAAGGTACGGTAAAAATGTAATATATATCTTTTTTTAGAATTTATATCAGAGTAAAAGTTGCCTTAACAAAATAAAGAACATGTGGAAACTAAATATTAATTGAATTTTTTTTTTCCGTAATTTTGACATAAATTACATGCGCTAACACTATATTGCTAGATACTGGAAAAATTAACTAAGTGGAGTAATTACCGTACGAACAGACATGTCAAACTTGACCAAAGGCAAATTTAGCATTTCACAATTACGACAACCACCAAATTATAAAAATGGTCGAAAATTTTGTCGGTTAGTAAGGAAAAAAAGCGAAATCCCGCTAACTCCAAAATGTCGAAGCGACATCAAAAGTCGTCGTAGAAGGACGTGAGTAAGACCAAACGACGCAAAAAATCAGGCGATTCTAATAATGTATAGAACTCAATTGAGCCAAAAATGTCGTTGAATGTCATCAGGAAAAATGATAATTTTTCCTTTCCAGCAGTGGATATGAACAATATCAAACATAACTTTACAAACAAACAAACGAAACACGAACAACTAGTTTGCTAAAACAGTCTTTAAATTTAATGGGTAGGTAACGAATTCATAAAATAATTACATTTATACCTAACTATATGTTTTACTTAGCACCTACCAAGGAGAATTAAATTCTCCTCTAACCATATTATTATGCTATTGATTGAACAGACAAAAATTGTACCTACGTGGATAGGTACTTATAACGAAACAGATCGTCAATTTCAAACCTGAGAAATTCCTTTAATTCTAATAAACTCGTATTTTTGTAACCTAAGTATCACGAATGAAAATTTCATAATACATAACCACTCGCCATCCGTGTTCAAGCAGTTCAACACTGCAAAGTATTTTTTGCCTCTTTTATGTTTCTCCATTTTTAAGGATCGGTCGGATCGGCTACGAAGAAAACTCGCGCGCGCGTCACTGCTCGCTCGTGAGTCCCTACCTATTATTCCTTCTGGCTCGGCGGCCGCATGTACTAACGTTTTCGATACCTACACGCTTAGTGGAACAGGCCTGCCTTTACTACAAATGGAAAATTATTATTTTAGAAAGGTATGTACATGGGGCGCCGGGCGGCGGAAATAAAGTGGCCTACACTCATAAAAAATATAAATCCGGCACTGAGCCACACTGGTGGTATGACTACGGATATTTTTTTTTTTATTTTTTTTTTTTTTTTTATTTGAATTTAGATAAATAAAATTAACCACAGTGTGGCAACTTGGTGTGACCACGGATCGGTTGGAGTGACTACGGATCGGTAGGGGAAAATAAATACTTTGTGATTCATAATTACCTAATGTGTTGTTCTTTATATTTGTTTTATATACCAATGGGGATTTATGAACTTTCTGTTCACAAATCCCCATTGGCGATACTAAGATACGCCAATCAATGGGGATTTTCAATGGGGATTAGTGGAATAACCCGATTCGCAAAATCATAAAAAAGTAAATTGCCATTCACTGAATTTAGGAATGAGCGCCTGCAAAATGTATAATAGCAAAAATTTACGTTTAGCGCAGCGGCTCGTCTTAAATGTGCAGGCGCTTATGGAGTGACAACCGATTTATTTTTAATAGAAATAATAATTTAACAAATAGATTTATTAAACATTAAAACCTATTATAGCTACAGAAAACACCAAATAACAACTGAGAGAATGAAGAGATACCGTTCTGCAAATTCGCACAATAAAAATACGACGACTTTTAAAATAGAAACAATAGTTTTTAATGACGAAGTGTGCTGCTTGCGCAAATAGCTGTTTTACACAGGAAAAAAAACTCACGCCCGTTATCCCCGAGGGGGTAGGCAGAGGCACCAATCACAAGAACTGGGCCCAGTTACACAGGAAAAAAAGCAAAACACGATCTATACAAAAAAAAAATTTGAGGTAGCAAGGAGGTTGCGTACTTTTTGGCAGACGCAAACAGACAATAAGCCGCCCCGAGGACAGATCCGACCGGGTCTCAATACGTTGGCAGCTTTATCCCGCTGCATTGCAAGGGAAATTCTTTGGATTAGACAAATACATGCCCCAGACAATCGCTCGTAGCCTGGGCTGCCTGAGTGATCTTAAACGATCACTAAGGTTAAGCAACATACGGCGCGTTCAGTCCATGGATGGGTCACCGTCTATGACTAACGCTAGTGGCATTTTCCCGAGCGGTTCCGTGCTTCGCAAGACACGTTAAGCAGTTGGTGCCGGCTGCCGTCGATAGATGGCAGTCGTTAAGCCAAATCAGAGGCCTTAGGGGGCGGCTTGAAAACTTCTGACAGTAAGACCAGCCACTAGTCTTACAAGCCTCCACCAATCCGGACTTGGCCCCCGTGGTGGAGTATGGCCTATACCTACCTTCCTCAGGGAAGAGACCCGTGCCCCTCGGTGGGGACATAATGGGTTGATGATGATGCCTCAGAGCGCCACAGTACCTCAAGCGACGTCCTAGCTCCCGTTCATTACGGTACATCGCCACCAAATTATATGTTCATCATCATCAACCCACTGCAATCAACTTATTGCAATCAAAAGACGGGTTAAAATATTATCATTTTTCTAGGTAATTTTTTTAAATGTTCCTACTAAATTCTCCACTAGCGCTGCTATCAACTGAACAGATAAGATGGTGGAACTGTAGTATTACACTCGTGTGCGTTCGGCGACAACCGAAGACTACTCTAGAGCCCGAAGTATATGAAGGGTACAGGGGAAAAAGGATCAAAGTCAGTATTTTTCCAAAACTTAGTTGACAATGCCACTTGGTAGTGAATTGAGAAAACTATCGAATGGTAAAACAAAAAAACGTTAAAAGAAATCACAATCAACATGAGACTCAAAAGAACTTACTATGGTTGCAGGAAAATAGATCATAGTCAATGTGACTATGATCTTTTTATAGTTTTTGATTACCTACTCAATAAAGTTCTAACAGGTATTAATTACTGATATGTAATCAGAATAGCAAAAAAACATGTAAGTCACTATGTCTAATATGTAGATATTTTAAGAAAAAAAAAAAAATATTTACCACATGAAGAAGTTCATTAGTCAAGTGACTCTAAACTTTCTTCTAAGTATTTTAATAGAACATTTACGTTTTTTTTTAACTTTGGTGGCAAAAAACATGTATTATATTTTTTTTATTAAGTAAAGCATTGGGATAACTGTCTTTTCTAGAAGTTAGTACTTTAGTGTTGTAAAAAACATAGATTTTAAGAGAAAAAACGTTTTTCGTTGTTATCTCCAAATACGTTATTTTTTACTGTGATCCTTCTTTCCCTGTACCCTTCATATTTTAAAAGCTAACAGACTGTATAAACTTACTAAGGATATATAGGTACATCAATACCGTCAATAACATACATACATAAGCGCAGGCCTGTATCCCAGAGGGGTAGGCAGAGACCAGAATGCACTTGCCACGGTCATGCCCGACAAATCACTTTCGCTTCATCGCCATTCATTAATCGTTGCATGCAACCGGGCGTGCCGGTTTCGAGTACTTTTTATCTTGCCCGTCAATAACTCAATAGCTTTTTGTATGTCTGAGAACGTAAATCGCCAAAGCAGTCATAGGTATTTTAAAGCCGTTTCTATTTTCGTTTTTTTTTTTATTACGTTGATTATTATTATTATTATTATTTTGCCCAGTTTATTTGTCAACGTATTTAACGAACATAGGACGAGAAAGAAGCAAAGGAGTCAGTCCAAAAAATTTATGAAAGCTGGTACCAGAAAACCGCCTGGAACCAGGTTTTTATCAGAGCAAAGACAATAATCACGTTAAATTATGAGATGTATGATCATATTTTTAACTATTGGTATTTATTTATAAAAAAATAATGGAACATAAATAATTGAGCTTGCAATGCAACCCACTTTGCGTGTTGTCATGTCATAGGATACCTATGCCACTCAGAATGTTAATTAGACAAGAACATCACAAACGTGGAAATAGTATATTCACAGATGTAAACACAATCAGTACAGAACTTCGAAGGTTATAATATTTTATTTGAGAGACGATAACGCACGACCGAGAACGCACATTCTGAGAACGTACGCACCAATAATGTACAGCCAGAAATCCGTGTACATGTACATGGATACCCGTCCGTTCGTTATCGAGTCGTGCGTTATCAGCCTGTACAAAATAGGTACGGGCGAGAATCCGTGTACAGCCATAGACACGACAAACTGGTGCCTAGTTTCCATGAAGCGTGTTTCATTTACAGCTTGGCAAAATAGAGTGTGACGCGGTGACAGGTGCAACTAAATATTTTGTGTGATGGCAACACCTATGTAACTAGTATTAGTACTGTCATTCATTCGACGCTAATTACGATTTTTCGCTTTTTCTAAATAATACGTGCATTTCTTCTGTCATTTCACCATTTCAGAATGAACAGGACTATTCGGAGTGGTGCTAGAACAGTGATTTATAAAGTTTTCTTGCGATACTTAGCAGAAAATGAGGCTGGAAATTTGCCTGAGGAACTGCAGAAAAATATAGTGTACTTAGATGAAAGCTATGTACATTCTTCGTACAAACTCAAAAAGTGCTGGCAATCGATCGACATAAGTGGAGTGAAACACAATATGGCCAAAGGCAAAAGATATATTATTGTTCATGCTGGTAGCGAGAAGGGGTTTGTACCGAATGCCTTATTAATTTTCTCAGGCACAAACAAAAATGAAGATTATCATTCTAAGATGAATCAATCAAATTTTACAAAATGGGTCAGGGAAAAATTAATACCAAACCTCACAGAGGCCTCAATAATTGTTATGGATAATGCGCCCTACCACCCAGTGGTTCTGAATAAGTCACCAACCAGTGCAACAAGGGTTGCTGATATAAAGCTGTGGCTGCTGGCTAATAACGTGAACTTTGACGAAAGTCTGCGCAAACCAGAGCTATTGTCACTTGTAAAGCGACACAAGCCAGAGCCAATATATGAAATCGACCAGATTTTGGGAGATTATGGTCACACAGTGGTAAGGCTGCCACCTTACCACTGTGACTTACCGATTTGATATGGGGAATTGCGAAACATAAAATCGCCTCCAGCAATGTGTGCTCCACTAATATCCAGGTAAGAGTGCATCTGAGCTCGATTTAATTTTTATCTGCTACACTATTATTTTTAAATAAGTCTTTTTTTTATAGCTCGCAGCAGAACAAGCTTTCCAAAGTATTACTGTCGAAAACTGGAAAAATTCTTGCAGACACGTGATGAAAATTGAGAAGGAATATAACGATAGAGGTGGAAGCTTGTACACAGAAATAGAGCACTTGGATATTAATCTCAGAGGTGACAGCAGCAGCAGCAGCAGTGATGCGTCCGAATTTGAAGATGATGAAGTTGACTTTGCTGGAAGATCAAACCAAGAAGAAGTCCTTTCAGGAGTGGAATATCTAGACGAAGAGCTTTTACAGTCAGATTAACTTTTTGGTTTGGGTTTGTCCTAAAGATATTGATTTGTATTAAATATATTGATTTGTATTAAGCTAGTCCTTACTGATTTCATTGTTCCTTTCATGTGGTCATCTCAAGTCGATATTGATGCCTAAACAATGTAGATGCAACAAATTATTTGATATGTATTAACAGTCAATAAATAAAACCTTAAATTAATAAATAATAATATAGCTAAAAATCGCTACTTGGAGATCTAATTTAGTTATTCAACTTTTTCACTTTTAATGGGCCTGCAGAGAATAACGTGTTCTGATTGTTTTGAATCTATTTCAAAATTTAAAATTTGACCAAAAAAATTGCGATCGTTATCCAAACAAGTAGCAGTAGTTACAGTAATCCTGGTTGGCTCTAAGAAAATATTGACTATTATGATTTAAATGTAATTTGTAATTTTGTGTTCAAAGGTTTACTAGCAGGCCAATATGAAAAACACCGCAGACTATAACTTTATTATCACTATTGGAAGCTACTTTTCTTCTCCTCCAGCAGTCTGGTAAATAATTAAATAAAGTATCAAACTTATTGAGTCACACTATAAGGGTGGCCATATGCACGGTAGTGCGCCATCATTTATTCCATACTCTATTTTGCCAAGCTGTACATACTTCGACAGCCATTGCTCAATCTAGTGCGTGACATTATCGACGCTATGGGTCGCAATAGATTGACGTCTTAATCTGGCTGGATCTTACACTAGACAAGTCAATCGAAATTCTGTAAGTCAACGGTTCGCAGCCATCAGATGAATACCTTTTCTCAGCTCTGGGTAGGTATTTTAATTTAGGATGTTGCCATAAACTATTAATTGATTGTGACTTGATTATTTCAAACTTTAATCTTGAGAAATCTACTTCTTTCAAAAAAGTAAGTCAAAAGAAGAAGGTTGCGCGTTCACAACCACAAAATTAATTAATCTCGCACAATTAATGCTTTTGCTCTAAAGAAACGTGTAGAGGAATCGTTGGGTCAGTCGACGCGAACCGTCTGTTCAACACGTTATACGTGAATGTGTAATTGATCTGGATTCATTTATCATTTATTTACTAAAAACGTTTACAGGTCGGCCAGAAGTGATAAGTCTCTTAGAGTAGAGAATCACCAAATCTACACACTGACTGCTGGCAATTAACAATACCATCCGTCGGCAAGAAACTGGAAGACTCAACGACAGATAGCACTGTGTCATAGAAGTATTTGTGCCTAGTATCGTAACGAGAGTAAGCCGACGGGTATTTTAATTCAGGCGTTGCGAACGGTTGTTAAGGCTTAGTTTTACATGACTATGGACACACCAGCAACGTGATGTGGAACTTATGGAAGCTTGCTTCAATCTGCTTTTTACACCAAAAACACTGCCTCTAGCTAGATTGTCGAGTTCAATTCAACTGTGCTTTACGGACTCACTGCACTGATTGTCCAGTACAATTTCGTTAATGTAGGTTATCGAATCTGAAATATTTTTTTTACATATTCAGACAATCTAATCCGTATTCCCCAAATGTCAAAAAAATCCTGAAAGTGGATGAATATCTAAACGAATCCTAAAAGAAATACCTCACACACGTCCATTAAAACGCGCTTAACCTATGTGAACGAGGCACCGAATGGTCACCGATTCCCAGGCTGTACGTTCCCGTCCGTGCATTTCCGGTACGGACGGGAACGTACAAACAATAATGCAGATCCCGATAATTGGTGTCATTTGGGCACGAATGAGCGTTTTTCCTTATGTCAAATTTAGTTTTAAAAGGATCCCTAGGTGGGGCGCTGCCGTACCGTAATAATAAACGTCAAAGCAAAAATAATACTATGGTTCTGTGGAATTTGTGATGGTTGGTTACCTAGAAGAAAAAATGCTGTTGTCGTCTGGTGATAATTAAAAATTCAAATTCATTTATTTATTTCAAGTAACAAAGACTCATTCTATTTGGTTAGTACGCAGATAAAATACATTAATCTATGTTAGTAAATGATAAAGTTGTAGTTTAAAAATTAATGCATATTTATTTATTTTATTGAATCAAAAAGTTATTCAATAAACCAAGCAGATAAATTAATATAAATAAATAAACAATCATTCAATTAACCAATTATCAATCAAAATTTCAAATCAAAAAGAGGCATTACATTAAATTATTTAGATTAGAATATTTGACTAGATTAGGTTAGATTAAAATTATTTAATAAGATGTTTATTTATTCATTTATAAATAACAATAATTTAATGAACAATAATAATTATTGAAATGAAATTAGTGAAACGAGGAATAAAAATATTTTTAAATTACATTATTTAGATTTAGACGAGAATTTGGCCAGATTAGGTAAGATTAAAATTCTTTAATGATATGCTTATTTATTTACCTATTTCGCTGTCTACCCTTGATTGCCCAATATTTGTGTATTGGACATTCAAAACTGTCCGCTATTGTGGTCAGGATGGAATTGTTGCTGTTACGGACTCGATGGAGGATGGACGCAATCCTTTTACGAATTATAGCGTAAAAATCGTCAGTGCGCGCCTCCGCAAACATAGTAGAAGCACTGCAGAAGCGCGGCAGTCCTAGTAACATCCTGAACACATTATTGTATTGGACGCGCAGGGCGCTGTAGGTCTTCAGCCCATAATTGACCCACAGGCTGCTCGTGTAAAAAATTTGACAATAGGCCTTAAATAAAGTGATTTTTACTCGTTTTGAGCACTTAGCAAACCTGCGGGCCAACATGTTGCCTCTGACCGCCAGCGCCCGGCGCTCCCGTTCTATGTCTAGGTCATCCCTGAGATCCTCAGTTACAATATGCCCAAGATATTTGAATTGGCTTACTCTTTTTAAATCCTTCCCATGCAGTTTAATGTGTGGTACAGTTTTTGGAGTTTTATTGCCCGATTTAAATACCATTATTTCGCTTTTATTTGTATTGTACCTGAGGCTATATCTCTCAGCATAGGATTCGCACACATTAATTATCTTCCTGAGCGAGCTGACCGAGGGCCCGAGCAGCACCATGTCATCGGCATAGCTGATATTGTTTATACGAAGACCGCCAATAGAGCAGCCCACATGCATGCTGCTCAGCCCCTCGATCAGCTCGTTCATATATACATTAAACAGAGTCGGAGAGGACATTCCCCCCTGGCGAACTCCACACTTAAGTGTATATGTATCAGACATGGAGGACCCCCATCTCACATTATTGGTCTGATTAGCGTACCAATATTTAAGGCGGCAGACCCATTTTGTCAATCTTACTCCAAAGCACGTCGTACGACACCAAGTCAAAGGCTTTTGACAGATCTAAAAAACATGCATAGATTGGAGTTTTTCTATCCGTGTAGTATCGCACCACGTGCTTCAGTGCAAGAATTGCACTCTCGGTCGATAGACCCGGCCGGAAGCCGAACTGTGCATCATGTAGCCGGGTATACCTACCGAGTTGCCTGTTCAGTAAGCTATCCAATACCTTTGCCGTGATGGTTGCCAGTGATATTGGCCTATAATTATTTTTATCAGCTATGTCACCTGATTTATTTTTAATAATAGGTACAATGATAGTTTTTGTCATATCTTGGGGAAGATAACTTTGCCCCAAACATAATGTGAAAAACATAGATAACACCCTGGGCAAGTGTACCCCAGCATATTGCAAGTGTTCAATGCTGAGACCGTCGTGTCCCGGCGACTTTCCTCGCGTCATGTTTTTTATTACAAAAGCAACATCTTTAGCTGTAAAACGCACTGACAGTTCACCGTAACACTTACCAGCCTCAGCATCGCTCACCGGCTCGGATGCTGGAATCACTGTAGGTGTCTGTGCGGGATTTACTTTAAAATGATCCATAAATATGTTTGCTATATCACGATGGTTACTTTGGCCGTCAACTTGGTTGGACAAGCTAGGTTTTATATTGAGATGTTTTGTAGACTGCCAAAACTTACGAAAATCATTAGTAGAGCGATGATTAGCAAGGATATCCATTTTAATTTGCTCCTGGCGATTTTGGCACCATTTTAGTCTAGACTTGAATATTTTTCTTGACTCACACACCTCAACATAAATCGGTCCACTGGCAGTTTTGCCATAACACAGCCACACCTGAAGCTTAGACTTAGCATGTGAGTGTGCGTCACGGACATGCTTGTTCCAAACCACAATCCTGTTTGTCTTAGGTTTAAGCGGTCTATGATAGGTTGCCGTAGCTGCTTCCTGCAAGCAACTCACAATGTTTTTATACATATCATCGAGTATACTTCTATGTTCTATATTGTTACATAATTTGTCAGCACAGTCATTAAAATCGGAAAATGTATGTCCCTTAATTTACTATTACATAATATCGTATATTGGCCAACATCCGCTGATTTTTTCTCCCTCCACATAATTTTGTCGTATATTTTTTCATAACATGATACAGTTTTTGACCTAAGGAGATTAAGTTGACATTCTATTTCCAGTGGTAAATGATCAGACCATAACACGTTGTCATAGCATACCCTAATGTCCTTTACTGTTAGCCAGGCCGATTGAGTCACTAGGCAGTGGTCTAACCACCGTCTACTTCCGTGTGCATCACTGACAAATGTATAAGTATCGGAATTCGCACTAAGCTTTTCTATATCCGCACATACCCACTTGCTCTCGCTACAAAAGTTTAAAAGTTCCTTACCGAATGATGCATTAGGGTGAGCGTTAAAATCTCCTAGAACATACACGCACTCCACATCGCTATTTTCTATTACTGCACTTATTTCGCTTAAACAGTTCGTGAACTCCGGCAGGTTATCATAAGAGTCTGTAGGTAAATACGCACAAATAAACAAGACATCACAGTTAAGCACGCGTGCTTTGATAGCCGCCAGGCGCACACTACTACACTCCACAACGGACACCGACTGGAACGCAGTCTTACGCCATAGGATTGCTACCCCTCCGTAGGGTCGCCCGCGTAGCACTCCCGTCGAGGTGTCCACAGCCGATTTGCCGGTGTAACCATAATCTTTGTTGATTGTTCCACGGAAAGGTACATCATCGGGTAGCAGCCAGTGTTCCTGCAGCGCTATTATGTCCGCTGACGAACACAGCGACCTTACACAATCGACTGAACCTTTTTCTGACTTGCAGTTATAGCTAATAAGTGTACACTTATCCATCAATGTAATTATGATTGTTTCCAGTATCTAGCTGACTTTTTTTAGAAAATATGAAATAACGCCTAAAATAGATCCCATCCGGCCATATATCAGTGTTATCAAACAATGTAAGTGTATGTTTTGGAACGAAAATTTTGTATGAGTCGTAGTGTTTATTTTCACTCATCTGTATTTTCTTTGGTGAAACTACAATACCCGTCTTTTTCAATACATACTCTGCAACGTCGGCCGCTGCGGCTTGTTTGTTTACATTATATATGTATAGAGGAATTTTGATATCTGCCGCTTTGAATTTCGAGGTCGGGCTAACCTCTGCTGTGCCGATCTTGCCTATAAATCGAGATTGTTTCTTACGTTTTTGTACTGTGGTCCATTCCCCATCCTCGTTATCTGCATCTGCATCTGTTTCTGCATCGCTACATGCGCATAAGAAAGAACACTAGTCTCTTTTTCACCAGCCAAAGGAGCGCCAGCGGAGGGAGCGCTGTGTGCGGGCGCATTACTTATCGAGGGTAGCAGCGATCTGTTTGCAATAACGGCTTTCGGTGACACCATTGTTGTCTGGCTGGTGACCTCCGCACACTGTCTAGTCACCAAGCTAGATGAGTAAGCAATAGAGAGGTTCCTGTTTACGTGTGTGACGAGGATGGCAAGTCGTTCTGCTTAAAAGATGATTTGGCCGTTACGTTCACTGACGGGGTCTTTTCTAGCGATATAAATCCCATTGGCCCACTGTCGCAGTAGTTATCGCGCAGGCAAAATGCACCTCTCCTTTAGTTGATATTGGGTTCAAGTTCTTTTGTCCCGGCAGATTTTAATTGTTCAATTTCTTTCTTTAATTCCGCTAATTCTTCTGTTGTTGCAAAATTCGATTCCTTTAAATAATTTTCCTGAATAACTCGAAGCTCATTTTGCATAATAACGATATCTTTCAAAAGCCTTGTGACATCGATGTGATCAAAAGTCACTGGGGGTAGTTTTTGTAGGTCTTTCGCCACAAAAATCGGGACTTCTTCTGGATCCACTTCCTTTTTAAGATACTTATTATGTCATCTAAGTCTCGTTGGGGTTTTCATTCCCGTCTTCTTACAGTTTTTCTCTTAGATAACGAGTCAAAGAGAAGACTTTTAGCCCGGTCTATTTCATCATGTTTAAACGCACTCGTACACAATCGCACAATACTTTCTTCGTCCATTACATCGATTTTGTTCTGGACAAACGCCAGAACTTCATTGATAACAATATTACATGTTTTGCACTTGACAACGCTAGAAGACAATATGTCTTAGCGCAACGCATCCGATCGCTAGCGCACACGCGAGCTGACTGATGAGTGACTGATAAGTGCGCTTTTGGATACTTTGGAGTCTTTGCTATGGATTGTGGGTTTGAATTTTTATTTTTATTACGAGAAACCTCGTCCGAATAGCAACCCTGGTTCCTTCTCTTGTTTAGTGATCTGTGGACTGACTTTGACATTGATTGCAACGAATCACAAATTCGTATGAAGAAACGAATGGCGCCATCCTCAAGGAACTAAGAAAAAAAAAGAAAGGAAAGACGCCCATTCCCGGACTGTGCATTCTCATGCCGTACGTTCTCGGGCGTGCATTATAGTTTTTTTTTTTTTAATATCATTTATTCGCCGGAAGCAAGTCCATTGGCATTTCAACAGATACATTTGTACATGTACAATAAAAATAAACTATTAATGTAATTAATATAAAAACTAACATAACATTAACTTAAATCTACACAAAAAAAAATATTAAATTTGTCCAACGGTACTTGTGATGAACTGAAATACACACTTAAACAGTTTTGGATTTGATAAAATATCTTGAACGCGGCGGGGTACAACATTCCGAGGTTGACAGGTATCAGCTGTCACTGTCACTGCAGACACTGACGTCAACTTTGATGTATTTGAATTATCCGTTTGGACCGTTTCCTCCTCCTCCTCTGCTTCAGAATCTCTCAAATCAGCCACAAGTGTAAGTCGCTGCATATTGAATTTGGGACAACATTGAATAATGTGTATTATGTCTGCATCTTCAGCTTCACAGTAAGTACATTTGCTATTGTCTATTATCTTCATTCGATGTAAATGGGCAGGTGTTTGGCAGTGTCCAAATCTCAGGCGATTTATAATTGTAATGTATCTTCGCTCATTGGCATCCTTATGGTTATGATACCATGGTTTAGTAGGTAATTCTTTTTGTATCTCTGCATACCATCTTCCTTTGGTTTCTGAAATATCCTTGTAATATTCATGCCATAGTTGTCTTTTCTTTTCTTTTAAAAACATAAATAAATCCGTGAATGGTATCTTGCATGTTTCACTGTGGTCCTCATCGTGCTGAGAATTGACTGTTTTGTCTACTACTTCATTACCTTTGATCCCTCTATGAGACGGTACCCATTTGAAAGTCACTTGCTTATTGAGATTACATACAATGTTTCTGATCTTATACACTAAATAATTAGTTTTATAATTAAAATTAAAATTTTGTAAAGACATTAACACACTTTTAGAATCAGAGACAATTATAATTTCCCTATATCCATCAATATTATTTAAGTTTTGTACGTAGAGCAAAGTTTGATAAATTGCATAAGCTTCTGCTGTATAAATACTACAATTTCTATCTAATTTAAAACATTTTGTTTTCTTATTTTGAGGATCATAATAACCAGACTGTACAGAATTTATTGACTTAGATCCATCTGTGTACAAATAAAAGCAATTACTTTTTTTGGAACAATATTCTTTAAAATCAGTCTCATCTAAAATAAAACTAGTATCTACATTTAGTTTTCTTATTAATGCTTCATATTTACATTCATATACAGGCCATAACTGACTTTTGTACATATTTTCAGACAAATCAGTGACAAAACTCATAATGCGAGTAATTAATGGATATTGATTATTAAGAAGATCTGAAGCTGATAGATAAGAAGTTGACTGTAGAGAAAAATGAAGAACCTCAGGTAAGCAAATTCTTTTACTTACTATTTCATTATTTACTGCTAACACTTTTAAGCAAAATTTTTCCGTAGCAAATATGCGCCTAATACATAAAGGTTGTATACAGGTCTCTGCTTCCATAGAATTAATAGGGGTTGTACGCATTGCACCACTAATAATCCTTAGTGCCATATTTTGTATCACATCAATTTTTTTTAATAAAACAGGACTGATGTTCATATATACAAGAGAACTATAGTCGAAATGGCTACGAACCAAGCTCTTGTATAACATACTCAAAATTTTAGGATCTGAACCCCAGAAGGTACCAGCTAATGATCTCATAACATTTATACCTCTCATTGCATTTCTACAAATGTAATTTATATGCTTATCAAATTTTAATTTTGTGTCAAAGATTACACCTAGAAACTTTTTTTCCTCTGTTTGTGGTAATAGTGCATTATTGTACTTAATATTTACAGAACTATTGCTACCAAATACTAAGACTGAGCTTTTACTTGAGTTAATATTTAGTTTCAAAATGTTTGAATAATAACTATTGAGTTCATTCAAAGCTAAATTAATCTTTCTTTCAGCAATCTGAACATTACTATCTACACAATATATTAAAATATCATCAGCAAACTGTAATATTTTAACATCTTCAGTTATATGTTTAAGAATTTGAGAAGTATATAAATTGTATAATATTGGGGACAAGGAGGCACCTTGCATTAGGCCTTTATAGGCATTTTTTGGGCCATGTAAAATATTATTATATTTAACAAATAGAGTGCGACCAAAGGAAAAATTAAAGAGCCACTTAATTAATTTTCCAGGAAGTTTCAGCGAGTGGAGAACCTTTGCCATTTGATGGAGATCCACATTATCATATGCTCCCTGGACATCAAGAAACACACATACTGCTGCTGACTTGGATAGCAAACAGTTCTTCATATCTATCAGGTATGTAGTAAAGCTTTCTACTGCACTTTTCCCCTTCCTAAACCCAAACTGACATGAAGGAATTATATTCACATTTTCAACAAAGTAGTCTAATCTTATTTTTATCATTTGTTCACATACCTTTCCTATACAAGATGCTAAAGAGATAGGTCTATATGAATTAGGATCATCATCCGGTTTTTCTGGTTTCAGTATAGGTATAACACACTGAGTTTTCCATGACTCTGGAATCAATTGTTGAGACCAGAGTGAGTTCAGAATTTGCAGTAAAATATTTTTAGCTGATAAATGTAACTTTTGTAACATGATGTAAGGGAAACTATCTAATCCTGGAGTAGTATTTTTTCTTAAAGTTACAGCTATTTCAAATTCCTCGTGTGTAAAAGGTTTTAGTAAAAAAATATTTGATTCATCATTACTATTTGTATTAAAGATATTCTCTAAATCTATATTGTCAACATTATTTGCTGGCTGTGCCAATTTGTCCATAAAAGTACCTATCCACTCGTCATTCTTAGAGGTATTTCTATTTGTGTTTATTCTTTTAAATCTTCGTATATAATTCCACACTCTAGAAATTGGGGTATATCTATTAAATGATGAGCATAAATTTTTCCAACTAGAGTTTTTAGCTTCTTTAATAATAAGTTTTTTCCTAGCATCTATTCTCTTGTACTCAATATAATTTTCAATGGTCATATTACACCTATACTTTTCTAATGCATCTCTTGATTTATTTACAGCCTCAGCACAGTCGTCACTCCACCACGGAGCCGGGGCACTACAGGTTTTACCAGCGTGACATTTAAACACAGGTACACACTTGTTCCTTAAAGTACTTAGTATTTTGCACATCTCATCATATTTTGCTAATGAATCATCTATAGTAAAATTGAAATCGTTAAATAGAACCTCTGATAAATTTTCATATATTTCCCAGTCTGTTTTATTAAATAGAAATTTATCAATATTATCATTTACTTTATAGTTTGTAGTGGATATAATAATGTCAATAAAGGTCTGTAGGTGATAGCTGCCCATAGCATCATCACCTACGTACCAGTCACATAGTGGAGCTAGGTCTGGGCTGACACAAGTCACATCTATAGCTGATGCATTACAGCCAGGTCTACCGACAGTGGTTGGCGCACCAGTGTTCAATATGCATAAATCATATTCATCAAATAAGTCTAACAATTCCCTACCTCTAGGATTTGTAATGTCACATCCGAAGGCAACATTATGTGCATTAAAGTCACCAGATACAATGCAAGGTTTTGGTAATTGGTTTATTATATTTCTCAGTTTATTTGCCCTAATAAGACTATTGGTGTTTTTTGTTTTAGGTGGGCAGTATACACAGAGGACAGACAGAGGGCCGTTAACGGTTGATAATGATATTGCTATACATTGAATATCTTGATAGAAACTAGTTTTTAAACATTTATATTTAATTGAGTTGCGAATTAAAATACCTACACCACCATGTTCATTTTTAGCATTTTTTCCTACAAAATTGTAGCCAGGGATTGATAAAAAGGGAGTTGAATCTTTTAACCATGTTTCATTAAGAAGACACACATCTACGTTATTTTTAAGCAATGAAGATTTAAGTAAAGCCTTTTTATTATTGACACTCTGAATATTATGTTGCATTATTTTTAAGATATCCATTATTTAGAAAGATTTTGCATTAAAATGTCTTTAATGTGTGCAGTTGTGTTAATTTTATTTGAATTTCCTAGCGTAACTAAGGTTTTTATAATTTTCTGTAAGAATAGCTCGTCATTTACAAGGTGATCATACATGGTAGGGATCGGTGTAGCTTGAGCTGTCGCTTTATTTGTTGATTCATGTGAGCATTCATGAATATTTTCAGACTTCTTAGTTTGTGTCTTAGTCATAGATTTTGTTTTGGAAGAAAATGTCACTGGTTTGTCCTGTATTTTGGGTAAAGCAGGGAAATCTTTTGATGAGAGAACTGTGGAGTACATTCTGCTTATGTAATTTGATTCATGCCGTTTAATTTGTTCAAGTTTGATTGGGCAAAACTTTGAGATAGCTAAATGATCTCCACCACAATTACTACATTTCAGAATGTCAGATGTACATTCCTTGTAGCAATGTCCACCTGAGCATTTTGAACATACCTGCTCGTTCCTGCATATTTTTGCATTATGCCTAAACCTCATACATTTGAAGCATTGCATCAAAGGGGGTACATAGGTATACACTCGGTACCTCCAGCTATCCAAAAATACAAATTGGGGGAGGGAAGTCCCTACAAATGTCAGACTAACAGTGGTGAGGGGTACGATTTCACCATTTACTTTTTTGGTAAACCTTCGGACACCTACAATTTCCGAGTCTGCCATCAGTTTTTCGTACAATTCGACATTGCTGGTCTCCTTTGCGATAAATCGTATGGTCCCAATCCTTTCTACCGATGATACTGGTATGTAAGCACGCATGTTATGTTCCTTAAGACAACTATGGCTTAAGAAGTCATTCGCCGCTACCGCCTGCTTGAATACTACCATAATTTTACTGGCATTTATTCGTCGTTTTTCTTTGATGCCTTTCACATTTTTGAAAATTTTCGACAAGTGTAAGGGGTTCTTGTTTCCAATTTTTTCATTAACTCCTTCAACATAAATCGGAAATTCCTCCTTATTACTGTTGTCAGGGTATGACCTTTTATACTCCGGTTTTATAAATGGTTTATACTTATCTTCATCGACCGGGGCTGGGGATGAAGATTGCTGCTCCCTTAATTTTCTTTTTTTGCTGTTTGTCCGTGGTGTCGACACAATCTCGTCGTCATCACCGTCGCTTTCCGCATCCATTTTCCTCAACAGGCTAAGGATTACTTGGATTTACCAATAAAACAGAAATTATTAAAATTTTGTTTTAAAAAAGGCGCCCTTCCTCTTTCCCGCCAAAAAAGGAAGTCCGTGCATTATAGTGACCCTCTGGGTGGCCATCTTGAAGAGTAACGAAAAAAATAATTTTATTTAGAATCTTCGTCCAATATTCTAAAAAATATGAAGTATCGTATAATGTTACATATTAAATTAGCTTTCGAATGACATATATTTCATACATACTAATTGTAATATAACTGGCTAACTGTAAAGGAAAAAATCTTGATGGCTCCTGAGTGAGTGTCTGAGGTGTTCACATACCCCTTTGGGTTACCAGCTTGAACTTGTTTATGTATGTATGTAAATAATTTCTGGATACTTGAAATACCTACTTTTTGATGAAGAAATATTTATTTTGTCCTGAGTAGACGCAAAAGCAGGCCCATTCACACTAAACACGCTTTTGGAGGAACCCATGTGTCATCGTGACGTAATTTCCTTCTCATTTTCCTGAAAATTATGACGTCAATGTTGTTTGGAGAAAGCACTTCCTTAGTCGAGTTCCTCTGTAGGTGGAGACAACTCAGCGGGGCTTTAGGTCTCGACAAAGATTTGTGGCTCTTATTCTGTCTCCTTTTTATAAAATCATGATGATGACTGCTAGACGAAAAAATGTATTATCGATTTTTACTTTAACGAACTTGCGCAAAATCCTTTTCTTCAAGTCTTACCGGGTGACAGTTTGTCTATCTTCTTGTATCGGATAGCGTGCATTGAAAACAAACTTTGTTTCTGATTTTGTATTCGTTTTGTTCCGAATTGTACTAAAAGTTTTGACATTTTCAAGCGAATTGTCGATTCTGGCTTTTTTCTTCTGACCTTTAATTTCATTTTATTCGAGAAACAATGTTTAATGCTTTTGTAGATTGATTAATTATTTATGTAATAAAATATATTTTTTCTCTTAAGCTACGTTAAAAATGTAAGGTTGAAACGGAACGACAATAAATAATTTCCCACGCAATGAAAACGAACTAATGGTAAATACATCGAAAATGGCGTCGTTTCGCCGATCAAATGAATCAAATAATTATCTTTTCAATTAATTCCCTTCTTGAGACTATATTCTTATCTGCTCTACTAGTAATCTCGCATTGCACGCGTACTTTTTCAGTGCACTCTAATCACGGGACATGCCTTGATCTGCAGATCTAGACAGAATGCTGCAAAGTGTTGTGCTACAGTGATATATTTTCTGTTTACATGCCTTCAGCTCAGGTTTTTGGTCTAACATGCTACCGACCGTGGAGGAGAGTCGAGGATACGACTTCCTCGACCCTGAGAACGCCGAAAAATGGCGCGGTCTTTTCGTGAACCCTCTCAGAAAGGTATGTTTTGTCTTGCCATAAGACAGTTTTTTTTGTTCACTGTTTTTGTTGAATAAAGTTCGCTTTGTTATGGTATATGTTTGTTAATTGTCTCTGTAATTACGTAAAGGACTCATTGCCAGACCTAAGAGGCGTGTTTTGTAGTCGAGTTCATGAGAATACAGCACTTATGATTAAACATTGTTATGATTGTTTGTCTTACAAAATATACCCTTTCCCTCAACTCCAGTGTTTAAAATATGCTAGAAATAGTCCTGTATAGTCAGTCACAATCCCTTCTATCTTCAACAAGCCTTAAAAAGTAACAATCTAACTTGTTTCATACTCTCAGACTCAAATATTTATGTTCGATGGACTATTAAAGCACATAAATCGGTGAATTCATTAAAATATAGTATGTAGTTTGCTTAATTCTTGTGAAAACAAGTACTATTACTATTCACATATTCGCCGAGGATTTAAAATAATATGGCTGGTTTTACACAATCAGTGCTAACGATCGTCGGAAAACCGTGCAATTTATGGGTAATGAGTTGAGTGATCAAGTGAGGCACTGGCATAAGAGGCAATGTATATTTTTCCAGCTCTAAACACTGCTCTTTGCACTGCTCCTGTTCTTTGCTCTCCTTACAGTTCGTCCTCTAAAATCAGTTTCATATGGAATTGACTGTTTTGGCCTATTCTGAAGTCTCAAATACATACATATTTTGACACTTTAGATAGAAAAGAAAGAAAGGAAGAAGACTTTTATTAGAATTGTCACAGAAACACTATGAACGCAGAACAACAATACACTTTAGAGTTGTCACAATTGTTAACCCGATAGAGTGGATATTTATGTGATTGGAATTTCCAGTAATGAGACTTGCAAAGTTAATTGTCCTCTAAGGGACACTGTAATTATTTAAAACACAAGATGTCTGGTGTTAAACAGATTAATATGAAAGTTATCATTCAGGAGTAATAGTTTTTAAGTTGAAAACTTTTTTAATTAGGTTAAGACTGCCTTGAAACAAATAATTAGCTCATTCTTCACAGAATCTTAATTGTGTTTTTATTATGAATGAAAATATTGGATTTGATTAGGAAGCAGTAACCAATATCTCTTGTGGACTGACCAATAAGGACTAAATCATCTAACATTTTTTTGACCATTCTTTCTTTAAAATTATGTAAAGCTAGCTTCAAGTGAACACCAATGGTCAGAAGTGTTTAGAAAATAGAAGATTATAAAGATTTAAATTGTTCCTATTTAATGCATAATTAATTATTACCTACAACTGCCTAATAAAGGCTTCGTCCCTAATTGATTGATTGAAGTTTTGACTTTGACAAGTAGTTTTTGCTACCTGAATTTTACCATTGATTCTCAATCACCAGGTGCTGGAAAATGTCCATCCGGAGCTGATAGCGGAGGAGAGTGCACTGGAGTATGTGGAGTCTTTGTGCTTGCGGCTTCTTGGGACACTCTGTGCGCAGCCCATGCCTCTAACAGTGCAGGTCAGACCGCTTGGAAGTTAGAAACGAAACAATGTTCCTTAGTTTTTAGGGTGTACAACAGTATATTGAAACCAATTTGTGTCTACAGAGATTCCAAAACAATGTCCTGAAGACAATTTGCAATGCTCCATGGTTCATAAAAACGGCTGAGGTCCACAAATACCTCAAAGTACCAACAGTGCTAGAAGAAGTAGCAGCGTATAAGAAGAAATACAAGGCTAGACTAGTCACTCACCCCAATACTCTGGCCTCCAACCTACTGGACACAACCGGTTATACAAGGAGACTCAAGAGGCCTAAGTGCTTGACTTATGAAGGAGTTGCAGACAATGGTCTGACCTCCCAAACGCCACTCAATCCTTGAACCAATCTGATTTAAGTCTGGCGACTGATAGCAGATGCAATCAGAAAAAAAAAAGTTTTTAGGGTTTCTTACCCAACGCGTAAACATAACATAACATTTACATATAGGCACATACATTGCTTCCGGCCCCACACTAAGAAACCCTGTGTCGTGGGAACCAGAAACATGTAATCATCCAAGACCTGGGTTTCTTTTTTTTCTGTACCCAGCCGGGATTTGAACCCGGGACCTCTCCCATGGTAGGCAAATGCGCTAACTACTGCGCCACAGAGGTCGTCAAAGGTCGTAAAAGGACCCCATTACTGAGACCACACTGTCCGTCCGCCTGTCACCAGGATATGTGATATGTCTTGTTGCTACAATAAATGTATTTCTTTCTTTCTTTATTTTTTCGCCCCTGCATTGGCTACTTAGTGAAATGTCTAACTGGTCCCCCAGGACGTGGAGGAGCGTTTAAACCGCGCGCACGGCGGCGCGGTGGGCCGCTGCGCGCTCGCCGAGGCGTCCGAGGCGGCGCACGGGAAGAAATGGAAGGGCACGCTGCCGCAGGAGAGACTCCAGACGCTGCTCAAGGTAACTCGTGTTTTGAATCTTGATTGTCATCATCATCATCAACCCAAACCAAGGTATAAGCCATACTCCACCACGGCGGATTGGTGGAGGCTTGTAAGACTAGTGGCTGGTCTTACTGTCAGAAGTTTTCAAGCTGCCCTAAGGCCTCTGACTCGGCTTAACGACTGCCATCTATCGACGGCAGCCGGCACCGATTGCTTAACGTGAACGAACCACGGAACCGCTCGGAAAAATTCCACTAGCATTACTCATAGAACGGTCACCAATCCAGGCACAGAACGCGTATCTTGCTTAACCGTCGTGATCGTTTAAAATCACATGACCCTATGAGTTTGTTAAATTTCCCCCCTACCCGGGAAGGGGTAGGATCCCTAAATTTTGTTAGGACTCTGCAGATCCTCATTTGTACCTACTACCAAGATGAAGTTATAAACAAAGTTTCATTGATGTACATAATTCGCCTCCAAATTGGAATTTTTAGGCTTACTTTACCTACTATTGTTACGGCCTTGGTAACCATCCAACAAATTAAAGACGGATGCATCCGTGTACACCGCTCTCTCTCTGTTCCAGGAGGTTCTAATGTACAAGATCGATACTTCCGTCTCTATCTACATGACAGCGATATTAGAGCATGTCAGCGGGGAGGTCCTAAAGCTGGCCGGGAACTACATAAAGAAAATATCACAGCGGGGCGCCTACAGTCTGCTGTCCTGTCGAGATATCAAGACTGCTATGTGTGCTGACAAGGTGAGTTAAATAAACATAAACATTTACAACATACATATCTCATCCAAGTGGCAGGGAGACGCTGGATGGAAGCCGCTTCCAACCGGTCTTTTTGGAAATCCATGTAGGAGGCATATGCCCAGCAGTGGACTTCTTGTGGCTGAATGAGGATGATGATGATGATTTACATACATTGCTTCTGGCCCCACGCTAGGATACCCTGTGTCGTGGGAACCAGAGACAGCGACATCACAAACATGTAAACATCCAAGACCAAATAATAACAAAACAAAAAAAAAAACGCGGTGTTGAAAAAATGGAAATATTTGGTTTTTACATACTAGCAACACTCAGACATTGACAGCCTTTGGCTTAATTTTGATATCTCAATGTGATAGATTTTTTTTTCATCATCATCATCGACCCATTATGTCCCCACCGAGGGGCACGGGTCTCTTCCCTGAGGAAGGTATAGGCCATACTCCACCACGGGGGCCAAGTCCGAATTGGTGGAGGCTTGTAAAACTAGTGGCTGGTCTTACTGTCAGAAGTTTTCAAGCCGCCCTAAGGCCTCTGACTTAGCTTAACGACTGCCATCTCTCCAATCAGAACCAAGTCTCCAACCGCTCCGCTTAAACCGCTCTAAAAAATTCTGCCAGTATAGCGCGCCAAAGAAATTAAGCAGTTCTGAGAATCACCCTTGAAATAAAAAATGTCTCGAATGCCCCCCCCAGGTGTTAATGGGCCTGTTCTCCGGCGACCCGGAGCTGGCGGAGGGCGCCCCCCCCGCGCCGGCGCCCGGCCGCCGCGGCTCTCTCAGCTACAGCGAGCTGGTCCGGGATCTGCTGACGGACGAGAAGCACGCGCTCCGGGATCTGCACCTCATCATACGGGTGTTCAAGGACGAGCTGGAGAGGATACTGGACAAGGATCCCAAGGTGAGCGGCCGGGATCTCGGGATCTGGGCGAGATCCCAGTGCTGCGATTTGGGCGAGATCCCAATGCTGGGATCTGTGTGAGGTGACAATTCTGAGATCTTAATTCTGAGATCTGGAACAGATCCCAATGCTGGGATCTGTGTAAAGTTAAGGCTTAAGGTTTAAGATATTTATTTCTCAAAAAAGAAATACATAAATCCACTTACTTGAGAAACAATTAGTTAAGTAGGTAACAATTAGTAAAGTTACAATTCTGGGATCTGGGTGATATCGCAATACTAGGATCTGAATGAAATCCCTTTACTGAGCGCTGGAACAGATCCCAATGTTGGGATCTGTGTGAGGTCACAATTCCGGGATCTGGATGAGATCCTAATACTGGGAACTGGAAGATATCCCAATGGTGGGCTCTGGGTGAGATTCCAATGGTGGGATCTGGGTGAGATTCCAATGGTGGGATCTGGGCGAGAGAATGTTGGAATATGAATATGTATATTTCGTGATTTAGATATGATCCTAGTTTCGGAATCTCAGCAGAATCCAACCTCAGGTGTTTGGAATTGGAGTCTCAGTAATATTTTTGAGTTTCTAGATTTCTCGGTTTCATTGTGTTCCTTTCTTACGTTCCGTACTACATACTCTTAAACAGCATTTTCCATTATTTGTTCGCAGACTATTGCCCTGATATTCGGCAACATAGTGGACATCTATGAGCTGACCGTGACTCTGCTGGGCAACTTGGAAGATGCCATCGAGATGTCACAGGACTCGCCGACGCCTTACATAGGCAGCTGCTTCGAGGGTAAGACTAAAATCAGTAGCCTATTGTATTATTTAAACATTTACGGCCTTACTATACTCTGATTTTTTATTCCGTAGAATTCTGACATTTCATAAGTGTTGCTACTGAAAAAGCTCTTCACCGAAAAAAGGACAAATTTGACCCATATAAGGGCAATAAAAAATAAAATGCTACGTATTTTTTATGTTTTACCTACAAGAAGGTTATTCTGAATATTTACTTACTCAAGTGACCTAATATAAATATAACAAATATTTCAATATCAGGAACAATATATCGAATTAACTTTAATTACTTTATTTTATTCTTTAGCTGGCATCACTGCCTACGAATTCAAGGTTTCGTAAACCTTTTTAGAAAAGTGAAGTATGCTGCTGTTAGCTCTCTTAATATTTCATGTCAGCGATGGTGATGATTATGAAGATAGTGATAGTTATTAGTATTAATGATGATTAGACATTTTAATAAAAATATGTTTTCTTTTCTTGTACTTTTTTACTGTTTGTATGGGGAAAAGGGACACAATTGTTCATCATCATCACTCCCCTTAAATTATCATTTAATTTGGAGCTCCACACTTTATAAAAATGATACATTCACTAACAAATTAAATGTGTAGACTCAGATGTTCACACTTGTATTGAAATTGAAAAATGTGCCCGGCCAAAAAAGTTTCTAATCTCTGACATGTCAAAAAATGATAACTGTCAGAATTCTACAGAATTAAAAATCAGACTTTAATAAAGGTTATGAGCTGTGTATACAGCCGTTATGTGAGGTCTGACAAACTGGTTATTTGTACGCTAAATGCGATTAAACCAGTATACATTGTTATACGTCATATAGTTATTCAGAGTGTATAACTTATTTATTAGTAAGGCCGAATATGTTTAAATAATACATATTCCCAGCCGGGCTTAGAACGCAGGACCATGCGTAAATGGTTCTCCTTTTACTCGTATGTATTTATCATAAGCACCCAGGTCCAGAATCGATCACGAAGGTTAAGCAACGTAGGGACGCGTTCAGTGCATGGATAGGTGACCGTTCTGTGACTAATGTTAGTGGCATTTTTTCCGAGCGGTTCCGTGCTTCGCAAGGCACGTTAAGCAGTTGGTGCCGGCTGCCGTCGATAGATGGCAGTCGTGAAGCCAAGTCAGAGGCCTTAGGGCGGCTTGAAAACTTCTGACAGTAAGACCAGCCACTAGTCTTACAAGCCTCCACCAATCCGGACACAGCCTCCGTGGTGGAGTATGGCCTACATTTTGTAATGCCTGGGCCGCACTCATCGCGATAACATTCGGGCGATAAACTTCGTCTTCGGTCTACGGCGAATCCTCGCGGCCACACAAAGCGCGATGTTAAGTTTATCGCGATGTGCAAGCGATGTCAAATGCAAAAAAAAAATGGACGCCGCGGTTGCTCTGTATTTTATGGCAGCAAATAATGATTTTTTTACATTTATGTCGTAGTACAGTTTATGTATGCCGTACCTTCCTCAGGGAAGAGACCCGTGCCCCTCGGTGGGGACATAATGGGTTGATGAAGAACCCACCATACACAATGTCCGTTCTCTCCCCCGCAGAGCTGGCCGAGGTGGAGGAGTTCCGAGCTTACGTGCGGTACGCCAACATAGTGACCCGGCCCGACTCCAGGCAAGCCTTGCAGCAATTTGTGGACGACCCGGCGGTGAGTGAAAAACACTTGCCATATTAGGCTAATACACAGAAATCAGAAATCAGAAATTTATTTCAACGTAAAGAATTTACGTACTGCTTGTTGAATGTCAATGTACTTATAATGCTAATGTTTGCCGCTGCCTTCGGGCCGAGTGTAGTGGAGAAAAAGGCAGCGAAAAAACTCCACTCTGACCATCTTTTCTCAAATCAACTTAAGTCTAATACAATATTTGGTACAATGTCCATTTATTTTGAAGAAGGTCAAAATTAAAATTAAAGACTCATGAATGCAATCAATAGTCGCAATGTCAAACATCGATCGATTTTCTTAAAACGCCAATGCTGCGGCCAGACACTCGTACAGCACCCGTTCACGAGCATAACGCAGTGGTCAGCCATCGCCAGTCTCAACCATATTAGAGGGAGATAGATGTATTTGATAGAGACACATATTTGACGAATGTAATTTACGTACAGAGTAAAGGTCATAGCCCACTTACACGACTCTGCTACCACCCGGCAAAAATAATACCATTCAAATATGGACTTTAAATACATTCTATAGAATCGGGCGTTACTTTGCGAAAATCCATAATAGCATTAAATTGAGAAAATTACATTGCTAAATTCAAAATTTTCAAATTTTTGCGCAAAACAATAAAAACCGTTAGGCGGTTGACGGTTTAACGGTCACCGGTTTGACGGTTAGATTGTGTTATCGGGAGGCGGGGCGGCCTAGCCTATAAATACCGAGTGTTTTTGGGGTGACGGTCACTTGTGCTTGAATCAAGAATCAAGAATTTATTTCAACGTAAAGAATTTACATTCTGCTTGTTGAATGTCAATGTACATACAGTTATGTATAACGTTAGCCGCTGCCTTGGGGCCGTCTGTAGTGGAGAAAAAGGCAGCGAAAAAAAAACTCCACTCTGACCATCTTTTCTCAAATCACCTTAAAGCTTAAGAATTTAAATACAAATAAAACATACAAAATAATATCTTGGATGTGTTGAACACTAGACACATTTATCCTCTGATTTAATTTAATATTAAACTACTATTTAATGCCATACGTCCTTGTCTTCTAAATAATCGTTGATTTTATAATAAGCTTTTTTGCAAAGAGTGTGCTTAACACAATTCTTAAATCGCGTTGGGGGTAACTCTAATATATCTTGTTGTAGAACCTTATACAGTGCCCCATAAAGGAAGTATTAACTTTTGCAAGTCTAAATCGTGGAAATGACAATTTATGTTTATTCCTAGTATTAACGTTATGATGGCTACCAAGAGTTTCGAAGTCCTTAATATTTTTCCGAACGTACATAATATTTTCATAAATGTATTGAGCTTGTGAGCCTGAGGATGCCTCGTGTTAGAGGCGAAACGCGTCGCATTGTCTCACACACGTATTGTTGTCGGTGGTGGTGTGTTCGTGTCTTGCTTCTGCTTGAAAAAGTGGGAGGGACTAGGGAGGGCGGTGCATTAACTAACCGCATGGTGCTTGTGGGAAATTGGCGGAATTTAGCAAAGTAATTTTCTCAATTTAATGACTTTAAATATTGCTGTTTAGATATATTTTACATTGGCATCATAAATTAGCAGACAGCTTACTGTCAGTTTTTCCTGGCTCTAATGGTAAGGTCCGTGTGGCCGAGGTTCAATGAAATAGGTACCTAACAAAACTTTTTTAAGGTCCTATAGGAAGTTAAGTCCTTTACCTTTAGGCTCTAATTATATGCGTCCGCGCGACCGAGCGGCCCGGCCGCTACACCACGGAATTACAAGCAATTGTGTGTAACGATTTATTTAAATAGCGGCGCGGTCGCGCCTTCGAGCGGCGTGGTCGCGCGGCCCGGCCGCTCGGACGAGTTTCAACGTGTTCACTTGTATCGGTGCATTTGAAGCGGACGGGACGCTCTTTTGTTGTTTGTGAGAACGGGTGGAGAGCGGAGACGCTCGGGCCGCTTCATATAAATCAAAAAGCGACTTGGCCGCGGCCGCTGGAATTTTCGGCCAAACCGTTCGGTCGCGCGGACGCATATAATTCAAGCCTTAAGTTCAAATAGAAATGAATTTCATTTAATTATAATTTATGTGGTACAGTCAGTAAATATACTTATCTATGGGTACAGTTTTCGCATATTTTAGCTAACTGATTCTAATATGTATGGGAAAGTATGATTTATTTTTACTTTACTTATTGGCTGGCCCAACTATGTTTAGTAAACATGAAGTATTTATGTTTTTATTGTAGATGGTAACATTAATAAGTTTTTAATGTATTTTAGTTATGGCAATAAGCTCACTTCCGTTCTGTACCCCGTTGCATACAAATCTGTCTCTATTTTATTTTATTTTTATTAAAGTTTTATTCTAGATTTACAATCGCATTTAATTTAATTATATATATTTTACATCTCTCATATTCGGTAAGTAGGTCCTTATTACCCCCAAATGGGGCTTGTAGGTGACCAATTAGCGCTTTAGGGTAATAATGTAGCTAGAAAAGCCCTATGGCGGTAAGTAATTTAAAAAAAATCTTTTCACTCTTTCAAAAAGTTCGCGTACATCTAACCATCATACTGGCAATAGACATCATGCATTCAGCCCAATGGCAAAAGAGGTCGCTTCGCTATTCAGCCTTGTCTTCGTATGAGTATTGTAAATATCGAACGGCGAACCTCAATTTCGTTCTTAACTGCACGGACGAAAGTCCTTTAAAAAAAAAATTATTTCTTTCTTGAAAAAATAATTTTAAAAAAAAAGATTAAGAAGGCGGGATTCGGGAATAGAAAACTTTTACATTAAATTCTGTTTGTTTTTGGGATTTTTTTTATTACGTGCTTATTAGGAAAAAGACATGAGTTCTGCAGTGATGAAGATATAAGCCGCACTTCCGATTCAATGAAAATGGAAGCTGAAGCAGCAATTAACAATATTTTGCCTGAAAGTTCTAAAGAGAGATATTTGAAAACTTACGACGAGTTCATGCAGTGGCGAAAAGAAAAACGAGTCATTTTTTTCTACTTACCTCACAATCGAGATGTAAAGCGGAGTAGTTAGCTCGGGTGTAAGCATCAATAGGGAATGGATGAAAATATCAGAAGTGCTTGTTTTTTTTTTTGTTGATAGGAATAACCTTCCTTAGCGCGAGAAAAAAGTTTCAATTTTATTGGCTTCGTAGTTAATTTTTAAATAATCTTAATATTTTTCCATTCGTAGTTCTGGGCTTATGTCTAAGGAATATGTCTGATATGCCGTACTAAGCCCAGAACTACGAATGGAAAAATATTAAGTATATTTAAAAATTAACTACGGGGCCAAAAAAAATTGAAACTTTTTTCCCGCGTTAAGGAAGGTTATTCCTATCACCAAAAAAAATATCAAGCACTTCTGATATTTTCATCCATTCCCTATTGCACCCTCGAACTATAGATATCTCGGGCTACAGCCCTTGGCTACTAATCTACTATTATTTTCTATTGTGTACTTTAACATTCATCATGCTTTCAGCAATAAGGCCGCCAATTGTACTGTTATCTTGTAAATATTTTATGTTTGTGTTTCTCCTCGTGTACAATAAAGAATATTCTTATCTTATCTTATCTTATCATTGTAAAATCCTCCCCCCAGGTGTCTGAGCGGCTGGAGACGGCGGGGCGCGGGTTCCGGCTGGCCGTGAAGTATTACTTGCCACGGCTGCTGCTAGCGCCCGTGGCCCACGTTTTCCTCTACCACGCCTACGTGCTCGCATTCCTGCGCGTCGCGCCCGCCTCCGATGACCGGGAGAGCTTCAAGCAGGTCGGTTCGGGGAGTGTTTGGGCCTTTACAGGAATACAATACAATACAATACAAATACAATACAAATATCAAGCAGGTCGGTTCGGGGAGTGTTTGGGCCTTTACAGGAATGCCTCCGATGACCGGGAGAGCTTCAAGCAGGTCGGTTCGGGGAATGTTTGGGCCTTTACAGGAATGCCTCCGATGAGCGGGAGAGCTTCAAGCAGGTCGGTTCGGGGAGTGTTTGGGCCTTTACGAGCTTCAAGCAGGTCGGTTCGGGGAGTGTTTGGGCCTTTACAGGAATGCCTCCGATGACCGGGAGAGCTTCAAGCAGGTCGGTTCGGGGAGTGTTTGGGCCTTTACAGGAATGCCTCCGATGACCGGGAGAGCTTCAAGCAGGTCGGTTCGGGGAATGTTTGGGCCTTTACAGGAATGCCTCCGATGAGCGGGAGAGCTTCAAGCAGGTCGGTTCGGGGAGTGTTTGGGCCTTTACGAGCTTCAAGCAGGTCGGTTCGGGGAGTGTTTGGGCCTTTACAGGAATGCCTCCGATGACCGGGAGAGCTTCAAGCAGGTCGGTTCGGGGAGTGTTTGGGCCTTTACAGGAATGCCTCCGATGACCGGGAGAGCTTCAAGCAGGTCGGTTCGGGGAGTGTTTGGGCCTTTACAGGAATGCCTCCGACGACCGGGAGAGCTTCAAGCAGGTCGGTTCGGGGAATGTTTGGGCCTTTACAGGAATGCCTCCGATGACCGGGAGAGCTTCAAGCAGGTCGGTTCGGGGAGTGTTTGGGCCTTTACAGGAATGCCTCCGACGACCGGGAGAGCTTCAAGCAGGTCGGTTCGGGGAATGTTTGGGCCTTTACAGGAATGCCTCCGATGACCGGGAGAGCTTCAAGCAGGTCGGTTCGGGGAGTGTTTGGGCCTTTACAGGAATGCCTCCGACGACCGGGAGAGCTTCAAGCAGGTCGGTTCGGGGAATGTTTGGGCCTTAACAGGAATGCCTCCGATGACCGGGAGAGCTTCAAGCAGGTCGGTTCGGGGAATGTTTGGGCCTTTACAGGAATGCCTCCGATGACCGGGAGAGCTTCAAGCAGGTCGGTTCGGGGAATGTTTGGGCCATTACAGGAATGCCTCCGATGACCGGGAGAGCTTCAAGCAGGTCGGTTCGGGGAGTGTTTGGGCCTTTACAAGAATACCTAGAGAGAACTTTATCACACAAGTTTGCCAAAGGCCATGCGAATGGTGGCGCGGTGGCCGGGTCGCCTATCTCCCTCTAATATGGTTGAGACTGGTGATGGCTGACCTCTGCGTTACGCTCGTGAACGGGTGCCGTCCGTGTGTCTGGCCGCAGCATTGGTGTTTTATTACCTTTTAAGAATATTAAATGATGTTTAATATTATGTTTGATGTTTGTTTGATGGCAAAACGTGGGTCCAGTTCTAGAGACTGGTGCCTCTGCCTACCGGGAGAGCTTCAAGCAGGTGAGTGGATACTGTGCTCTGTGGGGAATGTTCAGGCCTTTAAAGGAATATCTCTGACTACCGCGAGAGCTTCAAGCAGGTGGGTGTGGGGAACCTTTGGGCCTTTACAGGAATGCCTGTGGCGACCGGGAGAGCTTCAAGCAGGTGAGTGGATACTGTGCTACTGATTGTGACGTCGCTGTTTCTGGTTCCCACGACACAGGGTATCCTAGTGTGGGGCCAGAAGCGATGTATGTGCCTTTATGTAAATGTTATGTTATGTTATGCTCTGTGGGGAATGTTCGGGCCTTTGCAGGAATACTTCCGACAACCGGGAGAGCTTCAAGCAGGTCGGTTTGGGGAATGTTTGGGCCTTTACAGGAATGCCTCTGACTACCGGAAAAGTTTCAAGCAGGTCGGTGGATATTATGATCTGTGGGGAATGTTCGGGCCTTTACAGGAATGCCTCCGGCGACCGGGTGAGTTTCACGCTAGTGAGTGCGTGAAACCTTTGTGTATTTACAGGAATATTTCTGTAAATCTAAGCCAGACTCATTCACAATACATATTTATACACATAATCACACATTCGTGGGAAGTACCTCCGACGACCGGGAGAGCTTCAAGCAGGTCGGTGGATACTATGCTCTGTGGGGAATGTTCGGGACTTTAATGCCCGGTTCCTATAATATACGCCTACCGGCTACGATCCGTTTGTCCGTAGTAATTTTAACCGATCGTAAGCAAAAACGAAGCGTTTTGTGGATATTGGAAACGGGCATAAAGGAATATCTCTGACTACCGGGAGAGCTTCAAGCAGGTGAGTGGATATGTAGATATTATGATCTGTGGGGAATCTTTCTGCTTTTACTGGAATACATCCGACGCCCAGGAGAGCTTCAAATAGGTGGGTGTGGGGAACCTTTGGGCCTTTACAGGAATGCCTCCGACGACCGGGAGAGCTTCAAGCAGGTCGGTTTGGGTAGGCTTTCGGCCTTTACAGGAATCAACATCATCAACCCATTATGTCCCCACCGAGGGGCACGGGTCTCTTCCCTGAGGAAGGTATAGGCCATACTCCACCACAGGGGCCGAGTCCGGATTGGTGGAGGCTTGTAAGACTAGTGGCTGGTCTTACTGTAAGAAGTTTTCAAGCCGCCAGTTTCAAGGTGCCGGCCGGCACCGATTGCTAAACGTTCCTTGCGAAGCACAGAACCGCTCGAAAAAATACCACTAGCGTTAGTCATGGAACGGTCACCCATCTGTGCACTGAACGCGTCCTATGTTAAGCATAACCTTCGTGATCTTTTAAGATCACTCAGGCGGCCGGAGCTACGAAGGATTCTGAGCGAGCTGTAAATGCGTACCATATCTCCAGCTTATGGTGAGTCAGATCCCTTTTGCATTTGCCACACCCACAGTACTCACACTGGATAAAGCATCGCTGTATGTCTCATTTCTTAATATTTATTGTTTTGTATGTGTTCTTTACTTTTCCTACTACTGTATAGTCTGTTTATTATTGTTTTTATTGCGTGTGTGTGTAAATGCAAGTAAATTATTCATATATCTATAATTTCTTATCTTTGTCCTCAGGTGGAATGCAATCTTCATCCCATAAAGAAAATACTTGCGAATGCGTTAGCGAATGGGCCGAAACTGTAAGTGCTATTTGATTTTGTTTCTAGAAAATTTGGTGGATGAATTTCATCATCAATCCATTGTGTCCCCACCGAGGGACACGGGGTGTCTCCACCGAGGGGCACGGGTCTCATCCCTCAGGAAGGTATAGGCCATACTCCACCACGGGGGCCAAGTCAGGATTGGTGGCGGGTTGTAAGACTAGTGGCTGGTCTTACTGTCGGAAGTTTTCAAGCCGCCCTAAGGCCTCTGACTTGGCTTAACGACTGCCATCTATCGACGGCAGCCGGCACCGACTGATTAACTACTCGGTGCCTCTCGGTGGGGACATAAAAGGTTGACGATGATGTTGAGATATAGATTGCTTACAGAATCAGAATCAGAATCAAGAATTTATTTCAACGTAAAGAATTTACATTCTGCTTGTTGAATGTCAATGTACATACAGTTATGTATAACGTTAGCCGCTGCCTTGGGGCCGTCTGTAGTGGAGAAAAAGGCAGCGAAAAAAAAAACTCCACTCTGACCATCTTTTCTCAAATCACCTTAAAGCTAATACAAATAAATACATTACCTATGTGTTGAAATCGGACGGATTTTTATTTTTAAACATTACATACGAGTGCTTTTCTTTTTAATGTTCTTTTTAATAACCGGCGAGCGAGAATCTATCATTAGCTCTTAGTTACCTAATTATATTGTAATTTCATGCTGACGATTCTCCAAACTTAATAAATAAATAACATTTATATACAGGCCCATACATTGCCTCTGGCCCCACACCAGGATACCCTGTGTCGTGGGACCCAGAAGCAGAGACGTCACAAACATGTAAACATCCGAGACTTGGGCTCCTTTTTTTTCCGCACTGGTGCTGGTCGCTCCCTCTTGCAGACTCATCACCTTTCATCCACAACCCGTGATCCCGTGATCACAACATCCAAGCTAGACGGCTGCCTCTCCTATTCAATTGGCTTTTCTTTTTTAAAAAAACAAATCCTTCGAGACTCATAACAGTGCTACACAAGAAATAAGTCTCGCGGATGTACCTGCGCAGATGACCAAATTTTGGATGTGCGGCAAGTTGATCGACCACTCAGATAGTTTCATTTTATGACATGCCGCGCGCCTTTGTTGCTATTGGTTGATTCAACGTCATCGATGCAGGTGACCTAGTATTGGCAACATTAGCGTGAGCGAAACAGGTAGCGCTACTGCGGCAATCAATTCTGCACCTTAACCGTACCGTTAAAGATCATGTTGAATGTACTTATCGCTTCGGGTGCTTTCGTTACACTTCTTCCTATACTCTGATTTTTTATTCCGTAGAATTCTGACATTTCATAAGTGTTGCTACTGAAAAATTTCTTCACCGAAAAAGTGACAAATTTGACCCATTTGAGGGCAATAAAAAATAAAATGCTACGTATTTTTTATGTTTTACCTACAAAAAGGTTAATCTAAATATTTACATACTCAAGTGACCTAATACAAAAATAACAAATATTTCAATATCACGAACAATATATCGAATTAACTTTAAATACTTTATTTTATTCTTTAGCTGGCATCACTGCCTACGAATTCAAGGTTTCGTAAACCTTTTTAGAAAAGTCAAGTATGCCGCTGTTAGCTCTCTTAATAATTCATGTCAGCGATGATGATGATTATGAAGATAGTGATAGTTATTAGTATTCATGATGATTAGACATTTTAATAAAAATATGTTTTGTTTACGTGTACTTTTTTACTGTTTGTGTGCTGAAAAGGGACACAATTGTAAGTTGCCTTAATTTTTTTTTTAATTTGGAGCTCCTCACTTTATAACATGGATACATTCACTAACAAATTAAATGTGTAGACTTAGATGTTCACACTCGAATTGAAATTGAAAAATGTGCCCGGCCAAAAAAGGTTTCTAATCTGTGACATGTCAAAAAATGATAACTGTCAGAATTCTACGGAATTAAAAATCAGACTTTAGTTATATGCGTCCGCGCGACCGAGCGGTTTGGCCGCAGATTCTAGCGGCCGCGGCCAAGTCGCTTTTTGATTTATATGAAGCGGCCCGAGCGTCTCCGCTCTCCACACGTTCTCACAAACAACAAAAGAGCGTCCCGTCCGCTTCAAATGCACCGATACAAGTGAACACGTTGAAACTCGTCCGAGCGGCCGGGCCGCGCGACCACGCCGCTCGAAGGCGCGATCGCTTCGCTATTTAAATAAATCGTTACACACAATTGCTTGTAATTTCGTGGTGTAGCGGCCGGGCCGCTCGGTCGCGCGGACGCATATAACTAGAGCCTAACAGTACGATCGTCGTATAGTCGGACATGGAGTAGTGATGTCTGTGTGTCTGCGCCGCAGCGAGACGCAAGTGCCGGCCGCGACGCGCACGCGGCGGCAGCTCGCCATCGACAAGTGCCAGGAGCTGGCGCGGACTGTGGAAAATTGGGACGGCCGCGACGTCGCGCAGTGCTGCACCGAGTTCGTCCGGGGTGCGTACGCTTAAGATAAGATAAGATAAATAGTAGATTAGTAGCCAAGGGCTGTAAGGCATCAGTTGCAGCCCGAGATATTTAGGCGCACGAGCGCAGCGAGGGCGCCTATAGTTCGAGGGTGCAATTTATGCTTACACCCGAGCTAACTACTCTGCTTTACATCTCGATTGTGAGGTAAGTAGAAAAAAATTACTCGTTTTCCTTTTCGCCACTTCATGAACTCGTCGTAAGTTTTCAAATATCTCTCTTTGGAACTTTCAGGCAAAATATTGTTAATTACTGCTTCAGCTTCCATTTTCATTGAATCGGGCGTGCAGCTTATATCTTCTTCACTTGCAGAACTCATGTTTTTTTTCCTAATACGCTACTTGCCTCGTATCAAATTTGACGCGATAAATGGATATTTCCTGTAGTATCTAACGTAAGAAACCGAAATATATTGACTTTGCTAAGTAAATATGCAGGATGGCTGCAAAATTAGCAAATTAAAAAAATATTTTTCGCTTTTAAATCGGAACGGTGAAAACACTATCCGCCATCTTGAAAGCACCTTTGGTTGTAAACAAACATCTGTCAGTGGTGCGTGCGTAGGTTCTATTGTGATTTGGATTGGATTTAGTGTTTTTGAAAAAACTCTTCTTGTGCAGTTAGTGTCTTATCATTTTATTGATAAGCGCAATCATGGACGCTGGATTCGTGGAAGCTGATAGTACCAATTTGCCAAAACCAAACCAAATCAAACCAAGCATTATTACAGCTAAAAACGGTTTCTGTGTACATTGATATTACAGGACTTACATTAAAGTCATCTTCACATAAATACACCCAAGTTTCAGTCGATAAAGAATCGGGGTCTCTCTTGGCAAGCTTGAGCCAAGTTTTTTCGTATGTTTATTTCACTGGGCACACGAATCCGCGACTTCCCGGCGGTCTTTTTTGACGTGTTTTTGCAGTCTCGAATAATGCAATAATGATAATTGATATATTTTGCATGTAAACTCGATGAAATCATGAATGCCTTGTTTTTATTTCACTATGCTCACAGATCACTAACAGATTTTAGGACTAGGTAAAGATCGTTTCACCAAACAAGTCCCACGGTAAAATCCTTAAGGCCATAACAACAAAACCCAAAATTCATTAACTCATTCTTCTTTCGTTGCACGAACTCTACCTATGTTGAATGTCAAACTTTGTTTACAAATATTTAGGACTTCAAACCATAGACAAAAATGGCGGACCGCGTTTTTGGCTGTTTAGTAAAGCAACGTTTTAAAATAATGTTTTTGTTGCTTTTAGGTCCTCAAAAAATATACTAAAATATTTTTTGGTCTAATGGAAGAGATATTTAGCATTTAACACATACTTGAAAAAAGAGTCAAGTAGCGGATTATGAACCTTAAGGTGGTAAACATTTTCAGACCCCGACTGTACAGGGTGTCCCAAAACTCAACGTCGAGCCGGTTCCGAGTGCTTATACTGAGTTTTTTCATTTCACTTTCGATAGCGAGAGCGTTTGCAATTTGTATAGGAGTGACAAAGAGACAACTAGGTGGCGCGCTTTATCACTCCTATACTTGTGATGTTATTCTAAATGTAAATGTACTAACTTTTATATGAACAAAGCCTAAAATAAACGGTTTATTATTACTATTAATATACAAATTGCAAACGCTCTCGCTATCGAAAGTGAATGAAAAAACTCAGTATAAGCACTCAGGGTGAAAAGGCAAGTCGTACTGGTTATCAGAAAAATATAAAAAAAATATTTTTTTATAATTTTAAGTACAATATTTTTTTTTATTATTATTTATTCAAGAAATTTCACAAACGTAATGAAAACTGAAATTAAAATTAAAAATAACCAATTTTGACGTTATATATTTTTTTAAGTCTCCTTTTCTTCCAAGCTGGAGCTTGAAATTTTGTTAACAGTTTAAAGAAGCATTGTTCAGAGATACAAAACAAAAAAAAAATTGGAAAAGTAAACATTTGTGGCAACAGGACTTTTCTATTTTTTTTTAATTGCCTTTATTTTTTTTCACGCAATTTTTTTCTATTTTTTATTATTCTGATAACAATTATGACTTGCCTTTTCACCCGGTTCCAGCTTAACGTTGAGTTTTGGGACACCCTGTATAAACTAACAAGTAAACCTACGAACGAACGAATAGATAGGTGGTTTAAATGCTAAGTTAGCACAGCAACTCACTCAAGTAAATTTTTATTCTCTAAAGTGCAGCGATAGCATTTCCCCATGCCTGACGCATTATCGAGCTTCAATAGTTAATTAGAATCTGGTATTCGCGAAGAGCGGTCAACACCGCTCCCTCCGAAAATTTGGGAAATTAGTGTTAGACACTTTGTGGTTTTTTTTAAAATGACAAACGCCCGCCGCGTCCTAACAGAACGAACGATCGAACAAGCGAACGAACAAACGTGTTGATGATTATAAAGTATCCTGAGTCGGGCGCTGCTTCACGAAATAGTGATTTTATTAAGAATCTACAGCGTTTCCCAAAAATGACACGTCACAGTGACACCGGAGGTAGACCTGCCCAAAAGGCATCGAACCAACCTAACATGACCTAGGTAATGGCACTGTTTTCGAGATATGGCCAATTTGAACTTGTTCTAAATTTTCACTTTTCTTTAACAAGTTTCAAGCATTCTTAAAAATACAACAGACATTATTTTAACCGTTTTTATAGATAATGTTACGGAACCCTAAGGGTTCACAAAGTTTGTGCTTGAGTTCGACTCGCACTTGGCTAGTTTCTTTTACGATTTTTTTGTGTATTTAGATCAATTAGAAGTAAAAGTAAGCCGTAATGTCTTCGCAGAGGACACACTATTAAAGCTGGGTCCGGGGCGTCGCGCGGCCGAGCGGAGGGCCTTCCTGTTCGATGGGCTGCTGCTGCTCTGCAAGCCCGTGCCCGGCGCGGTGAGTGCCCAGTGCCCACGACACCACTTAATCCCAGTGCTCACTCCCCCCACACAACGCGCTCGCCACGTTAATGTCCAGTGCCCGCACCACACTTAAGCCCAGTGCCCAATCCTCTCCACACTACGCGCTCGCCACGGTAATGCCCAGTGCCCACACCACACTTAAGCCCAGTGCCCACTCCCCCTCACACTACGCGCTCGCCACGGTAATGCCCAGTGCCCACACCACACTTAAGCCCAGTGCCCACTCCCCTCACACTACGCGCTCGCCACGGTAATGCCCAGTGCCCACACCACACTTAAGCCCAGTGCCCACTCCCCCCACACTACGCGCTCGCCACGGTAATGCCCAGTGCCCACACCACACTTAAGCCCAGTGCCCACTCCCCCCACACTACGCGCTCGCCACGGTAATGCCCAGTGCCCACACCACACTTAAGCCCAGTGCCCACTCCCCCCCACACTACGCGCTCGCCACGGTAATGCCCAGTGCCCACAACCCTCACGCCTATTGGCTGCTGCTGCTCTGCAAGCCCGTGCCCGGAGCGGTGAGTGCCCCGTGCCCACACCACAATAATGCCCAGTACCCACACCACACTTAAGCCCAGTGCCAGGCCTATTTCACTACGCGTGTCGGTATCGAACGCGTAAGTACATGCGGCGACCTCTCCGGAGTGGCAAATAGGTAGGAATTCAGGCGCCAGAAGTACGCGGTAGAAAGAAAGGCACCATGTAGGTGAATATAACATAGCTTTTTTAGCGCCGTGCGATCTAAATTGCACCTTATTGTATCGCTGCTAGAGTCCCTTTTTCTTTAATTGTTTTTGGGGAGTGAATCTTCTGTACTGTATTCTGTGCCAATGCCCACTCCCCCCCCACACAACGCGCTCGCGACGGTAATGTCCATTACCCGCAGCCTTCCCGCGTACGGGCTGCTGTTGCTGTGCAAACCCGTGCCCGGCGCGGTGAGTGCCCGGTGCCCACACCACACCAATGCCCAGTACCCACACCAATGCCCAGTACCCACACCATAGTTATGACCAGTGCCCACTACCCCCCCACGTAACGCGCTCGCCACAGTCATGCCAAGTGCTCGCAATTCTCCCCCCGACGTGCTTGCCACAGTAATGCCCAGTGCCCACTACGCTCCAGCTGACGCGCACAGTAATGCTCAATACCCTCATACCTATTGGCTGGTGCGCTCTGCAAGCCCGTGCCTGGCGCGGTGAGCGTCCCGTGCCCACACTACTCCAATACCCAGTACCTACACCATAGTTATGCCTAATGCCCACAACACTCCCAACGAGCTCACCACGTAATGCCCAGTGCCTGCAACCCTCCAGTGCCCAAAACCTTTTAAGTGGTGACATAAGGGGTTGATGATGATGATTATGAATACTAAGATATTTTTTTACAGTGAATAGAAGACTCCTGTGACCAAAATCCTTACCACTTCAAAGACATTACAATTAAATTACTCATAAGAGCAAAGTCAAAAAAACACCTACGTAGCAAACACAATTTTCACTTGGAAGTAAAATGGGGTTATTTTGGTTTTTACGTATCAGCAACACTCAGACGTTGACAGCTCGTGCCTTGATATTGATATGTCAACTTGACAGATTTTTTTTGCATCGTACTAAAAGGGACTTTAGTGCTGATGACAGTTAAGTTCTGCCCTCGTAACGAGAAACACAATAATAGCCATCACTGTGTTTTTAGTTTGAATGCAAAAATAAGCTACTAGGAGGCATTATTTACAGTAAAAAAGTCACGGTGGCTGTAGATCTTTTATTCGGGAGCTGAGACGTCGATTGAGGGACCGCGGCATGGACGTTCGCTCTGGGGCATATCTGAGCCAAAGGATTTCCTTTGCTGTGCAGCGTGGTAACGCGGCCAGTATAATGAGGACTTTTGATTTGGATGTGGCTCGGAACGATTTATTTGGATAGTGTTTTTTTTTATTATTATTGTTATTGCCTTTGGAGGGTTGAAGGCGAAAAAAAAGACGGATTCACAATTTAATGAGAAATATTTATTATCAGAAACAACAAGATGCCAATATACAAGAGGTCAAGTGCAAGAGAGAAGTTAACACTTGAAGGCGAAGATTCGTGTTCGCGATGTCGCGACAAAATTTCATGTTCCCTCTTTAGCAATAGTGATTCGCGATAGGACGAATTTTTTGGCCAGACATGTCGCGACAACGCAATTCTTCGCGTTATCGCGATAGTGTGGCCGTACCATAAATTATATTTGACAGATGACAATCCAACAGCCTTGACATTATTTTGATTAAAAATGTAAATTTACTGAATCAACTCAACTTTTTGACGAAGCTTTATAAGTGAATTTTGATAAGCTACTCATGTTTGTTTTGTCTGCGCCGGCGCAGGCGGCCGGCGGCGGCGCGCTGCTGGGCGGCGGGGGGGGCGGCGGCGGGGGCGGGGGCGGGGGCGGGGGCGGGGGCGGGGGCGGCGGGGGGCAGCTCAAGCTCAAAGAGAAACTGCACGTGCGGAAACTGGAGCTTTTGGAGCACGCAGACACCGACGGTCAGTTGGACAGGCTGATTTTTTTTTCCAAACACACCCAAACTTCGCACCCTTGCAAGAACAACGTGATATTTAATTCGGTTGTTGACGCGACCAACAATAAATTATTTGATATGCTCGATTAAAACAAAAATCGCAAAATATTTCGAAAAATGTAACTCTTTTAGTCAATTACTAGTTATTAAAAATTTTCAATAGATGAAAAATAAAAAGAGTGCTCTGAAATATGACGTCATAAACCGGTATTTTCATACAAAATTCCGTTTTAAAAGTAACTTATTTGACATTTTGTCAACTACCGTAGTTTCACCATTTTTATTCACAGTTTTTTTTTTGTAGCGATTTTATTTACTCCGAAAACGCCGAAATAATGAGCCAAAGAGATACTGCATCACGTTATAGCGCTATCTCTCTCGGCAATTACTTTGAAACCTTAAAAAAATGGTCTCATGTAACGTAAGGGTTCCGAAATAACACGTTGTTCTTGCAATAGGCTATTTGATCGATTTCCGAAAGCCATCTCATATTGTTTGATGTTGGTCATAGAGTCCTCAGAAAATGGTCATTTTAAATTCATTCGTGTATTTCTTCTAAAAAAGGCAAACGAAAAATTCGTTTTCGAATAAGCCGCCAAAACGCTATCTTAGGCAATATGGCGTCGCAAAGGAATTATGATGTCACTTCCCGGTAAACCTACCAATGCACGTAAGAAAGAATGAATGACAGACATTCTTAAGTTGCAATTTTAAACGTTGTTTTAAATAAAAATAAACTGTATGTAAGGTTGGTACGTAATTTTCAAGGCGGCACTGATAAAGACGAAATTACGTTAGAATTGAACAAACGTGTCTACGGTAGGTGGTAGACATGTTCAAATTACGGTAGGTTTACCGTAATTACGGCGTTGTTGGAGACACTGGTCTCGGTCTCGATCTCGACATTGTCAGCTAAAATTCTACTTTTTATTTGCTTATTGATAACTAGGTACTGCGTGGCAAGTTTATCGTAATGAAAAAAGTGATCAAGTCGTTTTTTTTTTTTTAATTTACTAAAATAAGTAATCTTAGAATCTTAATTTACGTTGATCAGTAATAAAAGTAGCGTTGATTTTTATCTTCAGTGACCATTGTCAAAATGGTTAAATTAATTTAAGGAAGAAAATCATAAATGTAACATGCAACTTTTTTTTTCAAATTACCAAACTGAATAGTTTATTATTCATTACATTCATTATTATACAATAAAATCCAAAACTGGAAACCCGCCAAATGTCAGTTTCGTGCAGGAACTGAAAAATCGGAGTATAATGTCCTTACCACAGTAAACAATAAAACAAGCCAAAGTTTCCCCCGCAGAGGCGCGCCACTGCATAGAAGTGTCGTCTGGCGGCACCAGCTTGCTTCTGGGCTGCGCCAGCGCCGCCGACCGGCGCGCCTGGCTGGCTGACCTCGTTATGCTGGCCACCAAGCCCATGCTGGACCGCGCGCTGGACAGGTAGGGGGGGGGATGGGGGGAGGAGGGGGGGGTGGCTCGCCGGCTGGCTGACCTCGTTATGCTGGCCACCAAGCCCATGCTGGACCGCGCGCTGGACAGGTAGGGGGGGGGATAGGGGGGAGGAGGGGAGGGGGCTCGCCGGCTGGCTGACCTCGTTATGCTGGCCACCAAGCCCATGCTGGACCGCGCGCTGGACAGGTAGGGGGGGGATAGGGGCGAGGAGGGGAGGGGGCTCGCCGGCTGGCTGACCTCGTTATGCTGGCCACCAAGCCCATGCTGGACCGCGCGCTGGACAGGTAGGGGGGGGATAGGGGGGAGGAGGGGAGGGGGCTCGCCGGCTGGCTGACCTCGTTATGCTGGCCACCAAGCCCATGCTGGACCGCGCGCTGGACAGGTAGGGGGGGATGGGGGGAGGAGGGGGGGGGGGGTGGCTCGCCGGCTGGCTGACCTCGTTATGCTGGCCACCAAGCCCATGCTGGACCGCGCGCTGGACAGGTAGGGGGGGATGGGGGGAGGAGGGGGGGGGGTGGCTCGCCGGCTGGCTGACCTCGTTATGCTGGCCACCAAGCCCATGCTGGACCGCGCGCTGGACAGGTAGGGGGAGGAGGGGGGGGGGGGCTCGCCGGCTGGCTGACCTCGTTATGCTGCCCACCAAGCCCATGCTGGACCGCGCGCTAGACAGGTAGGGGGGGAGGGGGGGGGGGGCTCGCCGGCTGGCTGACCTCGTTATGCTGCCCACCAAGCCCATGCTGGACCGCGCGCTAGACAGGTAGGGGGGGAGGGGGGGGGGGGGGGCTCGCCGGCTGGCTGACCTCGTTATGCTGGCCACCAAGACCATGCTGGACCGCGCGCTGGACAGGTAGGGGGGGAGGTGGGGGGGGGCTCGCCGGCTGGCTGACCTCGTTATGCTGGCCACCAAGCCCATGCTGGACCGCGCGCTGGACAGGTAGGGGGAGGAGGGGGGGGGGGGGGGGGGGGCTCGCCGGCTGGCTGACCTCGTTATGCTGACCACCAAGCCCATGCTGGACCGCGCGCTGGACAGGTAGGGGGAGGAGGGGGGGGGGGGGCTCGCCGGCTGGCTGACCTCGTTATGCTGGCCACCAAGCCCATGCTGGACCGCGCGCTGGACAGGTAGGGGGGGGATAGGGGGGAGGAGGGGAGGGGGCTCGCCGGCTGGCTGACCTCGTTATGCTGGCCACCAAGCCCATGCTGGACCGCGCGCTGGACAGGTAGGGGGGGGATGGGGGGAGGAGGGGGGGGGGGTGGCTCGCCGGCTGGCTGCCCTCGTTATGCTGGCCACCAAGCCCATGCTGGACCGCGCGCTGGACAGGTAGGGGGGGGATGGGGGGAGGAGGGGGGGGGGTGGCTCGCCGGCTGGCTGACCTCGTTATGCTGGCCACCAAGCCCATGCTGGACCGCGCGCTGGACAGGTAGGGGGAGGAGGGGGGGGGGGGGGCTCGCCGGCTGGCTGACCTCGTTATGCTGCCCACCAAGCCCATGCTGGACCGCGCGCTAGACAGGTAGGGGGGGAGGGGGGGGGGGGGCTCGCCGGCTGGCTGACCTCGTTATGCTGCCCACCAAGCCCATGCTGGACCGCGCGCTAGACAGGTAGGGGGGGGAGGGGGGGGGGGGGGCTCGCCGGCTGGCTGACCTCGTTATGCTGGCCACCAAGACCATGCTGGACCGCGCGCTGGACAGGTAGGGGGGGAGGTGGGGGGGGCTCGCCGGCTGGCTGACCTCGTTATGCTGGCCACCAAGCCCATGCTGGACCGCGCGCTGGACAGGTAGGGGGAGGAGGGGGGGGGGGGGGGGGGCTCGCCGGCTGGCTGACCTCGTTATGCTGACCACCAAGCCCATGCTGGACCGCGCGCTGGACAGGTAGGGGGAGGAGGGGGGGGGGGGGCTCGCCGGCTGGCTGACCTCGTTATGCTGACCACCAAGCCCATGCTGGACCGCGCGCTGGACAGGTAGGGGGAGGAGGGGGGGGGGGGGGCTCGCCGGCTGGCTGACCTCGTTATGCTGACCACCAAGCCCATGCTGGACCGCGCGCTGGACAGGTAGGGGGGGATGGGGGGGCTCGCCGGCGGCAGACCTCGTTATGCTGGCCGTAGTAGAATCGCTCGTAGCCCCGACCGCCTGAGTGATCTTAAACTTGAGGTATTGAACTCCACTTTCCTGGCGATGTAAAAAAAATCTAAGAAAATGTTAATAAAAATATAAATGAGAACATTACGCTCATCTAATCAAGTATAAACCCGTGCAAACTGTTAATGAACGCTAATCCCGCTCTTCACAGCATACTAGCGGACCTGGAGAGGCGGCATCCACTGCAACTCCCCCCGGCATCGCTCTACCGCTTCGCTATTCCCGACTCGCCCGACAACATAGTGCTGGAGGAGCATAAAGGGGCGACGCCCGCGCCGCTCATCAAGGTATGCTTAACGCGCTCGAGTATGCTGCAGTATGCCGCCGTTAGCGCTTCGCTTTTCATACTCGCCCGACAATGACAATGTAATGCAAAGAGGAGTGGGTGACGTTCGCGTCGTTCTCATTAAGGTATGCTTGGCGCGCTCAGGTATGCTGCAGTATGCCAGCATAAGCGTATCGCTATTTCTTATTCGCCTGATATTATAGTTCTGGATGAGTATAAAAGGGTGACGCCCGCGCCGCTCGTCAAGGTATGCTGGGCGACTCAAATATGTTCCAGTAGGTATGCCGGCATTAGGTCATCGATACCCCTCAATCATTCAAGAATATAGTGCTGAAGAAGCACTATAAATATAACGCAATTACAAAATAATAAATTACGTGGAAAAGAAATTAACTCCGAAATACCACAGTTATTGTTTCAAGCACACATTCACTTTTGCAAGTCGAAATTCAAACGGCCTCTGCGCGCAGCGGTTAGCGCATCTGTCTACCATGCAAGAAGTCCCGGGTTCGAGCGGCTGACGTAATCTAGTATTTAACCCCCCCCCCCCACCTCCCCCCCCCCCCCCCTTCCCCCCACCCCCTGTGTTGTGCAATGAACACTGATGATGACCCCCCCTTAGGGCGCGACGCTGCTAAAGCTGGTGGAGCGGCTAGCATAGTTGAATCGGTAGTTTCAGAAAGAACATTAGTCACAATCTGCTTACTTTTCAGTACACATAAAAAACTGACCCCTCAGTGGGACTACTGTTATTTTTGCGTCTACTGAGACGTAGTACGTACACGTAGTTCAATTGATATTCATTGGGCTAATGTTCTTTATATAGGGATCTGTAGATCTACCCTCAAGGATACCATAGACAACAATAAGTCAATCACACATAATTTGGACTAATGTTCTTTCTGAAACTACCGATTCAATTCTAGTAGGCAACATTGACCCTTGCATGATCACGAGAGGGCCTGGCGCCCGAGTGAGGGAGGCCTGCGTCCTGCAACGGGCACTGATGTTTGACCCCCCCTCAGGGCGCGACGCTGCTAAAGCTGGTGGAGCGGCTGACGTACCACATCTATGCGGACCTGAACCTGGTGCGCACGTTCCTGACGACTTACCGCTCGTTCTGCGCGCCGGCCGAGCTGCTCGCGCTGCTGGTGGAGCGTTTCCGCATCCCCGAGCCGCAGCAGCTCTACGACCCGCCGCACCGTGAGTGGTCTTGGGGTCTCCGTTTTGACCTTGAGGGTCAAAATTAAGACACCAAAAAGTGTAATCTTCGTCAAAAAGTGGTCTTCATTTTGGCTTTAAGGGTAAAATAGATTCAGATTCAAATAACAGATGCTTAGTCTTGATAGTATATAGAGCAGTTGCGCATCCCCGAGCCCCAGCAGCTCTACGACCCGCCGCACCGTGAGTCGGCCCTCTTGTTTGACCTTGAGGGTCAACGTTGAGACGCTAGTGGTTTAGTGGTAGAGTCTTCGTTTTGACCTTGAGGGTCAAGATTGAGACACAAAGTAGTTTAGTGGTAGGGTCTTCGTTTTGACCTTGAGGGACGAAGTTAAGACACAAAGTAGTTTAGTGGTAGGTCTTCGCTTTGACCTTGAGGGTCAACTTGAGACACAAAGTAGTTTAGTGGTGAGGGTCTTCGTTTGACGTTACTATTGAAATTATGTAGAGCAGTTTCGCATCCCCTAGCCGCAGCAGCTCTACGACCCGCCGCACCGTGAGTTGGGCCCGACGGGGGTCTCGGTTACGACCTTGAGGGTCAAAGTTATGACGCCAAGTGGTTTAGTGGTAGGGTCTTCGTTTTGACCTTGAGGGTCGAAATTGAGACACAAAGTAGTTTCATATTCATATATTTATTGCGACCATGTAGTTGCTTAGGTGGTAGGTACATTTATGGATTGTCTCATACATGATACCCACTTAGGGCACAGCAATTTAAAAGCAGCATGCAGGTTGACAATATTCAATAGAATCCAGCAACAGAATTAATTTTAAAAACAGAGATGTTTGATTTAAATTTAATTTGATTAAGATAGTTATAGAATAATAATAGTATTGATGAATTATTTTACAATATCAATAAATTAATAATAATAATTAGAAAAATAATTCTTATTACGGATTTTTAACATTTCATTAAAATAAAATAAAATAAATTAAATCAAATAAATCAAGTTAAAACCTTAAAATTTTCCAATGTCACTAAATTAAAATGTCAATAAATTAATAAAAATAATAATAATAATTCTTATTACGGATTTAGAACATGTCATTAAAATTAAATTAAATTAATTAAAATTATGAAGAAAAAGAAAGAAAAGTATTATAAAATAAAAAAATAAAGTTGAATTAAATTAAGTTACACAATATTCCTATCGCCTAAGAATTCGTCCACAGAATAATAACACTTAGGAATAAGTAATTTTTTAAAGTTAGTAATGAAGGCTAAATCTTGAGTTTCGTTTTTTATATAATTTGGTACTTTATTGTTGATTTTGATTGCGGTGAAATTGGGACTATTATGATACATTTGTAATTTGGAATGGGTTAATGTTAATTTATTTTTATGTCTTGTATTAAAATTATGTTTATCTTTCCTTTGTGGAAAGAGGTGCAAGTTTTTCCTTACAAAGGCTGCTTGTTCCAAAATATAAATGGATGGTAAAGTTAATATATTATTTTGAGAGAAATGGGGCTTACAGCTATTGGGACTATAAATACCTACCATTATACGGATACATTTTTTCTGTAATATGAATAAATCATTTGCAGTGGTACTGTTTCCCCATAGGATAATACCGTATTTGAGCCAAGAATGAGCGTAAGCGTAATATGCGCTAAGTGCGGTTTTTAAATTTGTCGTTTTGCGAATGACGCATAATGCATATATGAATTTGGAAATCTTACTTTTGATTTTTGCTACATGTTCTTTCCAATTTATATTACTATCTATTATTAGTCCCAGGAGTGTAACGGAGGTAACTTCTTCAATTTCAGCTTGGCCTAATTCTAGAATAATATCAAGGGGTAATTTTTGACGGGGGTGGAATTGAATTAAATTGGTTTTTTTTTAAATTAATTTGTAAATTATGGTCTTCCATCCAGTATATGATAGTTTGTAAAGTGTCTGAGTTTTTACCATAGTCTTCGTTGTTTTCAAATTTAAATAATAATGATACATCGTCTGCAAACAAAATAGATTGAACGTCTATAGCTTTAGGTAGATCGTTTATGTACAGTAAAAACAGGATACACCCAATGACCGATCCTTGGGGAATAGATCCTCGCATTTCGAGTTTATTTGAACGGGTAGTTTCTACGTCATTTGATGAGAAATTATAAGACTCTATTTGGACATAGAGTCTTATAACATTATACATAACTGTATGTACATTGACATTCAACAAGCAGAATGTAAATTCTTTACGTTGAAATAAATTTTTGAATTTGAATTTGAACATATTGAGTGCGGCACTCTAGATATGACCTAAACCAATTAAATACTATACCCCTAATGCCCGAGCCATATAGTTTACGTAATAGTATTTTATATGAGACTTTATCATAAGCCTTGCTGAGGTCCAACAGCAGACCCACCGCTCTCTGTTTTTTATTTTTAGTCTCTAAGACCTCTTGTATATATTTATGTACGGCTAGTTCTGGTGAATGTCCCTTCCTAAACCCATATTGACTAGTTTAGTGGTGAGGTCTTCATTTTGACCTTAAGGGTCATTTAAACATTTATTTTAACATTTAAAGATGTAGTGTAATGGACCTCTTAGGGTCTTCATCTTGGCTTTAAGGGTTAAATAGATTCAGATTGAAATGACAGATAGATGCCTAGTCTTGATAGTATATAGAGCAGTTTCGCATCCCCGAGCCGCAGCAGCTCTACGACCCGCCGCACCGTGAGTTGGGCCCTTCGGGGTCTCGGTTTTGACCTTGATTGTCAAAATTAAGACACCAAAAAGTGTAGTTTAAGTGACCGCTGGACTTCTTTGGGTCTTCATTTTGATCTTGAGGGTCAAAATTAAGACACCGAGTGTAGTGGTCCTCTTAGGGTCTTCATTTTGGCTTTAAAGGTAAAATAGATTCAGATTCAAATTACAGATGCTTAGTCTTGATAGTATATAAAGCAGTTTCGCATCCCTGAGCCGCAACAGCTCTACGACCCGCCGCACCGTGAGTCGGGCTCCTTGGGTCTCGGTTTTGACCTTGATCGTCAAAGTTAAGACTCTAAGTAGTTTAGTGGTAGGGTCTTCATGTTGACCTTGAGGGTCAAAATTGAAACACAAATTAGTTCGATGGTAGGGTCTCCATTTTGACCTTAAGGGTCAAAATTAAAACACTATGTTGTGTAGTGGACCGTACCAGGAAAAACAAATACAAAACATTTACAAAGATACAGTACATCTTAAATATCCTAGCTTTGCCGTTAGCACAGATTTTCAATAAATGCGTAGATGAAGGAGTATTTCCAGAATAATATATAGTAGGTTAGTACCCTTATTTAAAAGCGGTGATAAACAAGATCCAACAAATTTTTGACCCGTTTCAGTCCTACCAGTATTAAGTAAAATATTTGAAAGAATTATCTTAGATCAATTACTTATTCATTTCAATAATTACGAACTCCTCCATAGTCAGCCGGTTTCATTAAAGGGCGGAATACAACAGACGCTGGAGTCATATTAGTTAAACATATTTTCAGTGCGTGGGAGGATCATAATGATGCGATAGGAGTATTTTGTGATCTGTCAAAGGCATTCGATTGTGTAGACCACAAAACATTACTCTCAAAGTTAAAACACTATGGAATAAAAAAATTAAGTCTGGATCTTTTAAAATCATATTTAGAAGGAAGGGTTCCTAGTCTATGTAAATGAATTACCGTTTTTGGTACAAAAAATGTGTGAGATAGTGCTATATGCTGATGACACGTCACTTGTTTTTAAAATAAAGAGACAGGAAAATAATCTTGACGAAGCAAATAATGCTCTCTCGCACGTTCTAGATTGGTTTACAGTAAATAATCTATTGTTAAATTCAAAAAAGACAAAATGTATGAAATTTACCCTACCTAACGTAAAATTAGTTGAAAACAACATTGTAATTGAAAATGATAAACTAGAATTTGTTGAAGATACTGTATTTTTGGGCATCACAATCGATGCCAAACTACAATGGGGTCCACATATTATAAAATTGGCACATAGACTAAGCTCCGCAGCATATGCCGTGAAAAGAATTCGAGAACTTACTGACGTTGCAACTGCTAGGCTTGTTTATTTTAGTTACTTCCATAGTATTATGTCCTATGGTATAATACTATGGGGCCGGGCAGCAGACATTGAGACTATCTTCATCTTGTAGTAGGGACTCGCTAAGAGATTTTTTCTAACATAAACTAACATCTTAACAGTTGCAAGCCAATACATTTATGAAAATATTATGTACGTTCGGAAAAATATTAAGGACTTCGAAACTCTTGGTAGCCATCATAACGTTAATTACTAGGAATAAACATAAATTGTCATTTCCACGATTTAGACTTGCAAAAGTTAATACTTCCTTTATGGGGCACTGTATAAGGTTCTACAACAAGATACCCCAAGATATATTAGAGTTACCCCCAACGCGATTTAAGAATTGTGCTAAGCACACTCTTTGCAAAAAAGCTTATTATAAAATCAACGATTATTTAGAAGACAAGGACGTATGGCATTAAATAGTAGTTTAATATTAAATTAAATCAGAGGATAAATGTGTCTAGTGTTCAACACATCCAAGATATTATTTTGTATGTTTTATTTGTATTAGCTTTAAGGTGATTTGAGAAAAGATGGTCAGAGTGGAGTTTTTTTTCGCTGCCTTTTTCTCCACTACAGACGGCCCCAAGGCAGCGGCTAACATTATACATAACTGTATGTACATTGACATTCAACAAGCAGAATGTAAATTCTTTACGTTGAAATAAATTCTCGATTCTTGATTCTTACAATTGATGGCCTTATTGCATTTTTTCCCAAGAGTTGGACCTCTTGTTTGACCTCTTTGGGTCTTCGTTTTGACTTTAAAGGTCAAAATTAAGATACTAAGTAGTTTGCACGTCTTAGGGCCGATTTCTGAATTGAGAATTGACCCTATATAAATACTTGAGTAACGTTCTGTCACGTTATTTTCCGAGAAATTTGACGAGACAATTCAGTTTTAGTTTGTGGTCACAGAAATTCTAATGTTAATTTGCTTCTAATTGTTTCCCCCGCTGCTCAGCTCGAGTTAAGTGTAAAAAGGATGAAACTCCAGGTATGTAATAAACATTTGTAATTATCGGAAATAACTTACAAGCCAAGCCAAGTCAAAGGCCTTAGGGCGGCTTGAAGACTTCTTACAGTAAGACCAGCCACTAGTCTTACAAGACTTTGCCCCCGTGGTGGAGTATGGCCTATACCTTCCTCAGGGAAGAGACCCGTGCCCCTCGGTGGGGACATAATGGGTTGATGATGATGAAAAAACTTACAACACTTTTAGCAAAGGGAAAGATAAAAAGTATCCGAAACCGACGTGCGTGCATGCAACGACTGATGAATGTGGATGTAGCGAAAGTGATTTGTCAGGATCGTGTCAGGTGGCAGGCCCTGTTCAGACAGTGCGTGTATCTTTAAACACCTTTTAAAATATGATCTGAAACGGTAGAAAAATAAAACATTACATACATTTGAAAAATGTTTGATACAACATTATATGTTGTGTTTTTTTGTTAATATTCTTATATATATAAATTCTTGTAGCCCCGCCTGCTTGAGTGATCTTAAACGATCACGAAGGCTTAGCAACATAGGGCGCTTTCAGTGCGTGGATGGGTGACCGTTCTATGCTGACGCCGTGGCATTTTTCCGAGCGATTCCGTGCTTCGCAAGGCACGTTAAGCAGTTGGTGCCGGCTGCCGTCGATAGATGGCAGTCGTTAAGCCAAGTCAGAGGCCTTAGGGCGGCTTGAAAACTTTGTCAGTAAGACCAGTCACTAGTCTTACAAGCCTCCACCAATCCGGACTTGGCCCCCGTGGCGGAGTATGGCCTATGTGATTATGTTTTGTGGGAGTAGAAAAAATACGTTTATCTTTATATATCTTTTCCCGCAGCGGAGAGCATAGAAAGCATAGCGAGTGACGCCGAGAAACTCAGCAAGAATTCCACGAGAGAAGACTGGAAGCGATATAGGAAAGAATTCGAGCAGCCTGTGAAATTCCGGTGAGTTGGTTAACACTGAATTCTAATATACAGGGTGTCCCAAAAAATAGTGCCAAGCGAAAATCCAGAGAACAACCTATTCTCAAACCTACCGAATAAACATGTAACATTTCAACAAAATCGATCAGCCCACTAACACTGTGACACGAGAATTTTATACAGGGTGTCCCAAAAAATGTGTCAAACGGAAGTCCCGAGATAGAGCACCTCTAGGGGTACCCGAATCACCCCCATGTATGTTCCGCGATTTTTGTAGTTTTCGAGTTATAATTTTTGTTCGTATTTTTTGTCCCACCCACCTTCTTTTTTCAAATTTGTTCTTGTTCTAACCCCTCCCCCTCTGCCCGCAGAGTCATAAACGTGCTCCGTCACTGGGTTTTTTGTTCTTTTTAGTTTTGTTCTTGTTCTGACCAGTCCTGTCTTCCCCGCAGAGCAATTCATAATTGGGTATTTGACAGGATGTCAAATGAGTTACTTTTAAAACGAAATTTTTTATGAAAATACTTGCTTGTGACGTCACATTTCAGAGCACTCTTTTTATGTTTCATCTATATTAAAATTGTAATAACTAGTAAATGATTAAAAGAAATACATTTTCCGAATCATTTTCTAGTTTTTGTTTTAATCGAGCATCTCAAATAATTTATTGTTGATAGTGTCAAATACCGTATTAATAACTTTATTGCGACCTTGTCGTTGCTTAGGTAATACATACAGGGTTTGTTTCATACATGGTACCCACTTAGGGCACAGCAATTTACAAGCAGCATGCAGTATTATAGACACTAGGAACGTTGACAATAATCCAGCAACACAATTAATTTTAAACATAGATTTTAGATTTAAATTGAATTTGATTTACGTAGTTATAGAATTACAAATAAATAGTATAGAAGAATTATTTTACAATAAATTATTTTAAATTAAAATGGCAATAAATTAGTAATAATAATTAAAAAAATATTATTAGGGATTTATAACATTTCATTATAAAACATAAAAAAAGAATAAACTCACGCCTGTTATCCCCGAGGGGGTAGGCAGAGGCACCAATCACTAGAACTGGGCTAATAAACTCGGCAAAACGTGGGCATTTCATTATAATTAAATAAAATAAATTAAAATTATGTAATAAACGTGCTCCGTCACTGGGTTTTTTGTTCTTTTTTAGTTTTGTTCTTTTCCTGACCAGTCCTGTCTTCCCCGCAGAGCAATAAACGTGTTTTGGCACTGGTTTTTTTGTTCTTGTTCTAACCCTTTCCCCTCTGCCCGCAGAGTCATAAACGTGCTCCGTCACTGGGATTTTTGTTCTTTTATAGTTATGTTCTTGTCCTGACCAGTCCTGTCTTCCCCGCAGAGCAATAAACGGGTTTTGTCACTGGGTTTTTTGTTCTTGTTCTAATCCTCCCCCCCCTCCGCCCGCAGAGTCATAAACGTGCTCCGTCACTGGGTTTTTTTGTTCTTGTTCTAAACAGCGCTGTCTCCCCCGCAGAGCATTAAAAGTGGTTTTTTTTGTTCTTTTTTCATTTTTGTTCTTGTTCTAACCCCTCCCCCTCTGCCCGCAGAGACATAAACGTGCCCTGTCACTGGGTTTTTTGTTCTTTTTTAGTTTAGTTCTCGTTCTGACCAGTCCTGTCTTCCCCGCAGAGCAATAAACGTGTCTTGTCACTGGGTTTTTTGTTCTTGTTCTAACACTTTCCCCTCTGCCCGCAGAGATAAACGTGCTTTGTCACTGGGTTTTTTTTGTTCGTTTTTAGTTTTGTTCTTGTTCTAAACAGTCCTGTCTTCCCCGCAGAGCAATAAACGTGTCTTGTCACTGGTTTTTTTTGTTCTTGTTCTAATATTCCCCTCTGCCCGCAGACTCATAAACGTGTTCCGTCACTGGGTTCTTTAGTTTTATTCTTTTCCTGACCTGTCCTGTCTTCCCCGCAGAGCAATAAACGAGTTTTGTCACTGGGTTTTTTGTTCTTGTTCTAACACCCCCCCTGCCTGCAGAGTCATAAACGTGCTCCGTCACTGGGTGGACCAGCACTTCTACGACTTCGAGCGCGACCCGCCGCTTTTGCAACAGCTCAAGGAATTCCTCGAGAGCGTTGATGGGAAGCCGATGAAAAAGTGGGTGCAGAGCGTCCTGAAGACCTTGCAGAGAAAGGTACCTGTCATCATAAACATTTACAGTTTTTTTACATTTATTTTAGAAGTAAAACTAACAGCTTATCACTAACACATTAAATTTACACACATAGAAACAGAAATCCAACAAAAAGTTTTCACAGATAGCCATAATTTGAGCAAATAGTACAGGCGGAAGAAAAACGACACAAAGCACCAGAGTCAGCTAATCCAAGAATAAATGAAGAAAATTTGCACACCGTCAATAAGTTGAATCGGTAATAAAGCCTATATCGAGTAACAAAATCTGGGAGTTATTAATTTGCGAATAACGGAAATGCTGTCCGTGAACAAATCAATGTCTGATTTTTCAATACAGAAGTTGTTAAAGGATCGTATAGCTCTAATGAAGTAAGAATTTTGTCTAAAGTTTATTAGTGCTTTGTATTCCTAAGAGGAATCGCTCGTAGCCTCGGCTGTCTGAGTGATCTTAAACGATCACGAACGTTAAGCAACACAGGGCGCGTTGAGTCCATGGCGGGGTGATTGTTCTGTGACTTTACCATAAAAAACGCATTTGGATGAAGGTAAGTTTCGAAAATCGCTTTTAGCCCCGACTGCTTGAGTGATCTTAAACGATCACGCACGTCAACCGACACAGGGCGCGTTCAGTGGATGGATGGTTGAACGTTCTATGACTAACGCTAGTGGCATTTTTCCGAGCGGTTCCGTGCTTCGCAAGGCACGTTGAGCAGTCGGTGCCGGCTGCCGTCGATAGATGGCAGTCTTCGCGATCGCTTAAGAACACTCAGGCAGCCGGGGCTACGAGCGATTCTCGAAACATCATCACCAACCCATTATATCCCCATCGAGGGGCACGGGTCTCTTCCCTGAGGAAGGTATAGGCATACTCCACCACGGGGGCCAAGTCCGGATCGGTGGAGGCTTGTAAGACTAGTGGCTGGTCTTACTGTCAGAAGTTTTCAAGCTGCCCCTAAAGGCCTCTGACTTGGCTTAACGACTGCCATCTATCGACGGCAGCCGGCACCAACTGCTTAACGTACCTTGCGAAGCACGGAATCGCTCGGAAAAATGTCACTAGCGTTAGTCATAGACGGCCACCCATCCATGGACTGAACGCGCCGTATGTTGCTTAACGTGAGTGATCGTTCAAGGTCACTCAGGCAGCCCCGGCTACGAGCGATTCAAAAATGTTTAATTGCACACAAAAACCAAAAAAACAGTAATAAAAACAGTTTTTCTTGTACATGTACAAAATAAATATAAGAGTAAGGTGCATGATAAAGCTTGTGTAAGGAGAAATTCCAGGGGTCGCCACACTAGTCTAGGCCTGTGACGTGGCCTACTGTGACAGGTGACAGGCAGCCCCGGCTACGAGCGATTCAACAATTCATTCATACATTCAAACATTCTCGAAACATACCTTCGTGCAAATGCGTTTGTTTATGGTTAGTACGGCAGACATGACGTTGCCCCCCCAGAGCGCGGCGGCGGCGGCGGAGCAGGGCGTGTGCCACGTGTTCGACCGGCCGGCCCCCCCCGTGCTGCGCCACCTGGCCGACCCCGAGCGCTGCGACTGGCACCCCCTGGCCTTGCACCCTGTCGAGCTGGCCCGCCAGCTCACCGTGCTCGAGTTCCAGCTCTACCGGCAGGTCGGTGACACTTTTACAGCTGTGTTGGCGGGTCGGTGACACTTTTACAGCTGTACCGGCGGGTCGGTGACATTTAGGTATTCCAGTTGTACCGGCAGGTCGGTGAGACTTTTACAGCTGTGTTGGCGGGTCGGTGACACTTTTGCAGCTGTGCCGGCAGGTCGGTGACGCTTTTACAGCCCTGCCGGCGGGTCGGTGACTCTTTCAGCTGTACTGGCGGGTCAGTGTATCCTATTCCAGCTGTACCGGCGTGTCGGTGTTTCTTATTCCAGCTGTACCGGCAGATCGGTGCCACTAAAATAATTATATCGTCGATACCATGTGGAATATCATTATGAGACTACATTCTAGCCGTGCGAAGACGGGTTTTCATCTAGTATGTAAAACATACTTTTAATAATACATACATAATAGCCAAGGCCGTCGCCAGCTTATGACTAAGGGGGGGGGAGGGGGCAAAGGGGCAATATTATGGAGGATAAAAAAAATAACGCCGAAAGCATGAAGCGCTACACTTTGGAAGTCTGCCTTACATTTTGTCATGCGATGCTGAATTTATTAATAAGTAAGGAAGTCAACTGCTCACACTTTGGTCGCTTTGCGGCTAGCTACATTTGATCTCTAGGGGGGGCAACTGTCCCCCCCTGCCCCCGCTTGGCGACGCCCTTGATAATTTATAGCCGTCGAAATAAATAGCTAGGGTTGCGCAAAAAAAATATGATAAATTAGGGTTTCATGCTCAATAAATTAGTGACCTTTGTTCTAACCAACATTTCGTTTCCAGGTGAAACCGTCGGAGCTGGTGGGAGCCGTGTGGACCAAGAAAGATAAAGAGAAGACGAGCCCCAACCTTCTCAGGATAATTAAACACACCACCAATGTAAGTACGAGGCTTCTGATTCGATCGTAATTGTGTTACCAACTTTTTGTACTAAAACTTTCGTAAGCACTAAAGTGTTTTTTAATTCAATGCAAAAAAAAAACTGTCACGTTGACATATCGATATCAAGCCAAAGGCTGTCAATGTGTGAGTGTTGGTAGTACGTAACAACCACTGTTATAATGTCATCGGTTTTTGTGATGTTAATTTTATTTAATCCGCTGTATTGGGTGGAAACCTGTAAGGGCAAGGTCTTTTTTAAGCAATAAAATGAATAAATAAAAATCTATCGACGGCAGCCGGCACCGACTGCTTAACGTGCCCTGCGAAGCACGGAACCGCTCGGAATAAAATATCTTTATCTTTAAACTTCGCCCCCAGTTCACCCGCTGGATGGAGAAATGGATCGTGTGCAGCGAAAACCTGGAGGAGCGAGTGGGCGTGGTCTGCCGGCTGTTGGCGCTGGCCTCCGCTCTGCACGCGCTTCACAACTTCAACGCGGTGCTGGCCTGCGTGTGCGCAGCCGGCAGCGCCTCCGTGCATCGCCTGGCGCGCACCTGGCAGGTAGGGGGGGCGGGGGGGGCGACCCCCCGTGCGGGCTGCGTGTGCGCAGCCGGCAGCGCCTCCGTGCACCGCCTGGCGCGCACCTGGCAGGTAGGGGGGGGCGGGGGGGGCGACCCCCCGTGCGGGCTGCGTGTGCGCAGCCGGCAGCGCCTCCGTGCACCGCCTGGCGCGCACCTGGCAGGTAGGGGGGGGCGGGGGGGGGCGACCCCCCGTGCGGGCTGCGTGTGCGCAGCCGGCAGCGCCTCCGTGCACCGCCTGGCGCGCACCTGGCAGGTAGGGGGGGCGGGGGGGGCGACCCCCCGTGCGGGCTGCGTGTGCGCAGCCGGCAGCGCCTCCGTGCACCGCCTGGCGCGCACCTGGCAGGTAGGGGGGGCGGGGGGGGGGGCGACCCCCCGTGCGGCCTGCGTGTGCGCAGCCGGCAGCGCCTCCGTGCACCGCCTGGCGCGCACCTGGCAGGTAGGGGGGGCGGGGGGGGGCGACCCCCCGTGCGGGCTGCGTGTGCGCAGCCGGCAGCGCCTCCGTGCACCGCCTGGCGCGCACCTGGCAGGTAGGGGGGGGCGGGGGGGGGGCGACCCCCCGTGCGGCCTGCGTGTGCGCAGCCGGCAGCGCCTCCGTGCACCGCCTGGCGCGCACCTGGCAGGTAGGGGGGGGCGGGGGGGGCGACCCCCCGTGCGGGCTGCGTGTGCGCAGCCGGCAGCGCCTCCGTGCACCGCCTGGCGCGCACCTGGCAGGTAGGGGGGGGCGAGGGGGGCGACCCCCCGTGCGGGCTGCGTGTGCGCAGCCGGCAGCGCCTCCGTGCACCGCCTGGCGCGCACCTGGCAGGTAGGGGGGGCGGGGGGGGGGGCGACCCCCCGTGCGGGCTGCGTGTGCGCAGCCGGCAGCGCCTCCGTGCACCGCCTGGCGCGCACCTGGCAGGTAGGGGGGGCGGGGGGGGGCGACCCCCCGTGCGGGCTGCGTGTGCGCAGCCGGCAGCGCCTCCGTGCACCGCCTGGCGCGCACCTGGCAGGTAGGGGGGGGCGGGGGGGGGCGACCCCCCGTGCGGGCTGCGTGTGCGCAGCCGGCAGCGCCTCCGTGCACCGCCTGGCGCGCACCTGGCAGGTAGGGGGGGCGGGGGGGGCGACCCCCCGTGCGGGCTGCGTGTGCGCAGCCGGCAGCGCCTCCGTGCACCGCCTGGCGTGCACCTGGCAGGTAGGGGGGGCGGGGGGGGGGCGACCCCCCGTGCGGCCTGCGTGTGCGCAGCCGGCAGCGCCTCCGTGCACCTGGCAGGTAGGGGGGGCGGGGGGGGGCGACCCCCCGTGCGGCCTGCGTGTGCGCAGCCGGCAGCGCCTCCGTGCACCGCCTGGCGCGCACCTGGCAGGTAGGGGGGGCGGGGGGGGCGACCCCCCGTGCGGGCTGCGTGTGCGCAGCCGGCAGCGCCTCCGTGCACCGCCTGGCGCGCACCTGGCAGGTAGGGGGGGCGGGGGGGGGCGACCCCCCGTGCGGGCTGCGTGTGCGCAGCCGGCAGCGCCTCCGTGCACCGCCTGGCGTGCACCTGGCAGGTAGGGGGGGCGGGGGGGGGCGACCCCCCGTGCGGCCTGCGTGTGCGCAGCCGGCAGCGCCTCCGTGCACCTGGCAGGTAGGGGGGGCGGGGGGGGCGACCCCCCGTGCGGCCTGCGTGTGCGCAGCCGGCAGCGCCTCCGTGCACCGCCTGGCGCGCACCTGGCAGGTAGGGGGGGCGGGGGGGGGCGACCCCCCGTGCGGGCTGCGTGTGCGCAGCCGGCAGCGCCTCCGTGCACCGCCTGGCGCGCACCTGGCAGGTAGGGGGGGCGGGGGGGGCGACCCCCCGTGCGGGCTGCGTGTGCGCAGCCGGCAGCGCCTCCGTGCACCGCCTGGCGCGCACCTGGCGTGTGTGTCGCTAAGTTAGTAAATGAACTAAATTTTCTTATTAGATATAACAAAGTAAACAATCCCCACAGCTGGTCCCCCCCCGGCTGCTGCGAGTACTCCAAGCGCTCCGGGAACTGAACTCGGACCACTTCCGGCGCTATCAGGAGCGCCTACGGAGCATAAACCCGCCCTGCGTCCCATTTCTCGGGATGTACCTCACAAATATACTGCACATTGAAGAGGGGAATCTTGGTGAGTTACCCCCGGTTTCTCAACTCTAATATTGAATTAATAATCTTTCCGGTACTTAGTAGTCTAGTGGAACAGTTGCGGCCTTATCCGCCCTGCGTCACATGTCAAGAAAAATTTTGGTTAGTTTTCAAATTTTTTACACATTTAATCCGGATCAACTTACGGGTGTTGTTTTATCGGACGAGTCCGACCAGGTTTCGCATGTGTTGTGCTTACGAAAGTTTTAGTTCAAAAAAAGTTTTCAAATCGTTTTTTATTTTGTGAGTATAAAATTATATTTAGGCTTTCGTAAACGAAGTTTTTAATAAACATAAATTTTTTTTCTATCTAAATAATTTCACTAGACTAGCTAACCATCTTGTACAATGCCCAATGTCCGCAGACTACCCGCCAAACCCATACAAAGCTCATTGCCCGCAGACTACCTGCCCAACCCATACAAAGCTCATTGCCCGCAGACTACCTGCCCAACCCATACAAAGCTCATTGCCCGCAGACTACCTGCCCAACCCATACAAAGCTCATTGCCCGCAGACTACCTGCCCAACCCATACAAAGCTCATTGCCCGCAGACTACCTGCCCAACCCATACAAAGCTCATTGCCCGCAGACTACCTGCCCAACCCATACAAAGCTCATTGCCCGCAGACTACCTGCCAAACCCATACAAAGCTCATTGCCCGCAGACTACCTGCCCGACCCATACAAAGCTCATTGCCCGCAGACTACCTGCCCAACCCATACAAAGCTCATTGCCCGCAGACTACCTGCCCAACCCATACAAAGCTCATTGCCCGCAGACTACCTGCCCAACCCATACAAAGCTCATTGCCCGCAGACTACCTGCCCAACCCATACAAAGCTCATTGCCCGCAGACTACCTGCCCAACCCATACAAAGCTCATTGCCCGCAGACTACCTGCCCAACCCATACAAAGCTCATTGCCCGCAGACTACCTGCCCAACTCCGAGCTGATCAACTTCTCTAAACGGCGCAAAGTGGCGGAGATCACCGGCGAGATACAACAGTACCAGAACCAGCCCTATTGCCTCACTGTGGAGCCCAAGACGCGGGTGAGTGGCTTGTAAAATACTGAATCATCATCATCAACCCATCATGTCCCCAATGAGAGCCACGGGTCTCTTCCTGAGGAAGGTATAGGCCATACTCCACCACCGGATCCGAGTCCGGATTGGTGGAGGCTTGTAAGACTAGTGGCTGGTCTTACTGTCAGAAGTTTTCAAGCCGCCCTGAGGCCTCTGACTTGGCTTAACGACTGCCATCTATCGACGGCAGCCGGCACCAACTGCTCAACGTGCCTTGCGTTGTCGGAGTCGCTCGGAAAAATGCCACTAGCAAGTCATAAACTGTCACCCATTCATGCACTGAACGTGCCCTGTGTTGCTTAACCTTTGTGATCGTTTAAGATCACTCAAGCGGCCGGGGCTACGAGCGATCCCTCAGTACATCACATGACATTAAGTGTCAGGGGGTCATGGCGTCGTCGCAAATAAATAAATGACCAGGTTGCCTAAATATCAAATTATGTATTAATTGTATATCGAATGTAATGTTATGTTTGAAACAAAAATAATTATACTCTACAATTGTCTCCACCAATCCAGACTTGGCCCCCGTGGTGGAGTATGGCCTATACCTTGCTCAGGGAAGAGACCCGTGCCCCTCGGTGGGGACATAATGATGATGGCTTTTACGTACTAGCAACATTCACACATTTTTTCCACTGAATTAAAAAGCAGAATTAACTCGACAAGTGGGTGTTTTAATATTACAAAACTTTAATGACAAAGTTGCTTTGTCACAAGGGACTTTAGAACGACGGTTAATGAATATAAGGTTTAATTTCGCTTCCAAGTACCCGCTACCAAATTTGGTAGCCGCCGAGCCGAAGGGTTAACGACGCAGTTAATTTAATTTAATCTGTTTATTCGTATGTAAAACAGGTAACAAACAACCTATATAGAACATAGAGAGAGCTTAATAGAGTAGATCTAGAATTTCCCCGTCTCCCATTTAGTCTTTACCAATTAATTGAGCACCAGATGTGCTGTAGAGTAAATCTGTCTGTGAGGTGACATTCGTTACGACGTCACGTTGATTGGTGGATAGTAACTGACACCATAACTGATGATTGGTTGTAGACATATCTGTGTACGTCGCAAGATGGTGGTTAACGGTGGCAGGTGCATATCGCACCCTTGCAAGAACAACGTGATATTTCGAAAATAACAATTTTTTTAACGCGATTTTATTTACTCCGAAAACTGCCGGAATAATGAGCACAAGAGACACTACATCACGTTATAGCGTTATCTCTTTCGGCCATTACTTTGAAACCTTAAAAAATGATCTCAAATAACGTAAGGGTTCCGAAATAAAACTTTGTTCTTGCAAGTGTGCGATATATATTTTAGTTATGTTACACTGACCACTGAATCGCTCGTAGCCTGGGCTGCCTGAGTGATCTTAAACGATCACTAAGGTTAAGCAAGATACGGCGCGTTCAGTCCATGGATGGGTCACCGTCTATGACTAACGCTAGTGGCATTTTTCCGAGCGATTCCGTGCTTCGCAAGGCACGTTAAGCAGTTGGTGCCGGCTGCCGTCGATAGATGGCAGTCGTGACGCCCAGTCAGAGGCCTTAGGGCGGTTTGAAAACTTCCGACAGTAAGACCAGCCACTAGTCTTACAAGCCTCCACCAATTCGGACTTGGCCCCCGTGGTGGAGTATGGCCTATACCTTCCTCAGGGAAGAGACCCGTGCCCCTCGGTGGGGACATGATGGGTTGATGATGATGATGACACTGACCCCCCCTTTCCCAGGCGTTCCTGGAGAGCCTGGAGCCGTTCCCCGGCATGGACGACAACGAGATCACAAACTACCTGTACGCGCAGAGTTTGCACATCGAGCCGCGGGCGCCCGCCAAGCCGCTGCCCAAGTTTGTGAGTGTACACTGAGGTTGGGAGTGTGTACTGAGGTTGTGAGTGTATACTGAGGTGGTGAGTGTATACTGAGGTTGTGAGTGTATACTGAGGTGGTGAGTGTATACTGAGGTTGAGAGTGTATACTGAGGTTGTGAGTGTATACTGAGGTTGTGAGTGTATACTGAGGTTGAGAGTGTATACTGAGGTTGTGAGTGTATACTGAGGTTGTGAGCGTATACTGAGGTTGTGAGCGTATACTGAGGTTGTGAGTGTATACTGAGGTTGTGAGTGTATACTGAGGTTGTCAGTGTATACTGAGTTTGTGAGTGTATACTGAGTTTGTGAGTTTATACTGCAGTTGAGAGTGTATACTGAGGTTGTGAGCGTATACTGAGGTTGTGAGTGTATACTGAGGTTGAGAGTGTATACTGAGGTTGTGAGTGTATACTGAGGTTTATAGTGTATACTGAGTTTGTTAGGTTATACTGAGGTTGTGAGTGTATACTGAGGTTGTGAGTGTATACTGAGGTTGTGAGTGTATACTGAGTTTGTGAGTTTATACTGCAGTTGAGAGTGTATACTGAGGTTGTGAGCGTATACTGAGGTTGTGAGTGTATACTGAGGTTGAGAGTGTATACTGAGGTTGTGAGCGTATACTGAGGTTGAGAGTGTATACTGAGGTTGTGAGTGTATACTGAGGTTGTCAGTGTATACTGAGTTTGTTAGGTTATACTGAGTTTGTGAGTGTATACTGAGTTTGTGAGTGTATACTGAGTTTGTGAGTGGCTTTTTAGGGTTCCGTACCAAAGGGTGAAACGGACCCGATTACTGAGACTCCGCTATCCGTCCGTCTGTCACCAGGCTGTATCACATGAACCATGATAGTTAGACAGTTGAAATTGTCACAGATCATGTGTTTCTGTTGCCGCTGTAACAACACATACTAAAATAAATATTTAAGGGGGCTCCCATACAACAAACGTGATTTTTTTGCTCGATATTGATCGGGGCAGCAGGTAGACGCTTCGCTTTAAAAATAAATAATTCATCATCATCACCATTCAGCCACAAGAAGTCCACTGCTGGACATAGGCCTCCTCCGTGCATTTCCAAAAAGACCGGACATCGGCAAGCGCAGCGTAGGACGACCAGCCACAAGATGGACAGACGATCTCATCCAAGTGGCGGGAAAAAAAAAAAAAAAACAAAATAAAACAAATGTTTAAGGGGGGCTCCCATACAACAAACGTGATTTTTTTCCAATTTTATAATGGTACGGAACTATTCGTGAGCCGACTCGCCCTTGGCTGTTTTTTTTTTTAATTTCATTTTATTTTATTCCATAACATAACATTTAAACACAGGCACATACATTGCTTCTGGCCCCACACTAGGACACCCTGTGTCGTGGGGACCAGAAACAGCGTCACGAACATGTAAACATCCAAGACTTGGGTTGCTTTTTTTTCTGTCCTCAGCCGGGATTCGAACCCGGGACCTCTCGCATCTCGCCCTTAATCCTCATAATATTTCCGCCCCCAGCCGCGTCGCTATCCGGAGCTGTCTTTGAAGCTGGTAAAGGTGTCGCGACGCTCCGTCGAACAGCAGCCGCCAGACGACACCATCAGTGAGTTACCCTTTTCATCATCATCATCATCATCACTACAAAAAGAGAACGAAATATCCGCTGCCGAAGCACCTTAATAGGGAATGGATGAAAATATCAGAAGTGCTTGATATTTTTTTTGGTGATAGGAATAACCTTCCTAGTTAATTTTTAAATATACTTAATATTTTTCCATTCGTCGTTCTGGGCTTAGTACGGCATATCAGACATATTCCTTAGTCCGCTACGTATGAAAAAAATCCACCTTGAAAAGCTGTCAATGTCACCACAGATTTTTTTTTAATACGTAGCGGACCAAGGAATATGTCTGTTAAGCCGTACTGAGCCCATAACTACGAATGGAAAAATATTAAGATTATTTAAAAATTAACTACGAAGCCAAAAAAAATTAAACTTTTTTCTCGCGTTAAGGAAGGTTATTCCTATCACCGAAAAAAATATCAAGCACTTCTGATATTTTCATCCATTCCCTATTACTGCCAAGATTAGATTAGATTAGAACTGTTTATTATACACACCAGAAAAACAAACAAATACATTGTAAAGCCGGGTCCGCTGCGCCATGTTACGCGTGTTACAAAAAACGTAACACGTAATTATAATAGAAATGGGGCGTGGTATGACACATTACGTGTTACATAACGTTACGTTACGTGTTACATAACACGTAAAGTGTTAAATCCACTCCCCATTTTTGTTTTAATAACGTGTTACATTTTTTGTAACACGCGTAACATGGCGCAGCGGACCCGGCTTAAGACTTATATATCTAAGTTTTGCCGTATACAATTGGAGCAATACAAGCAGAGAAGGCTGTTTGAAACAAGAACAAAAATAAAAAAGATCAAGTAACATAAAGGGAAAAAAATCCAGTATGCGAGAAAATTAACGTTGCAATGATGGAAAACAATTCAGAACAAGAACAGCATAGAAAAGAACAAGTGATACTGTTAAATGAAACCAGAACAAAAATAAAAAGAAGAACAATGCAGTAAAGAAAAAAAAACAGTGCCGGAGCAGTTTATCATCATCATCATCAACCCATTATGTCCCCACCGAGGGGCACGGGTCTCTTCCCTGAGGAAGGTATAGGCCATACTCCACCACGGGGGCCAAGTCCGGATTGGTGGAGGCTTGTAAGACTAGTGGCTGGTCTTACTGTCAGAAGTTTTCAAGCCGCCCTAAGGCCTCTGACTTGGCTTAACGACTGCCACTGTGAGTGGCGCATTTCATCACTATACAGGGCGTCCGAATGTTCCGCGATTTTTTGTAGTTTTTGAGTCTTTAAACGTCAGTCAAGATCAAGGCGTTTCAGAGGAGTATGCGCAATTGCGCACTGACACTGTAACACGACAACTTTATACAGGGTGTGCCAAAAAATTGTGTCAAGCGGAAATCCAGAGATAGAGCACCGTTATGTATCTCCATTGTATCGAAAACGGCCTGGATTGGCCGATTCCATTATGACGTCACATTTCAATAAAATGGCGTCTGTCAATCATACCTTACGTTCATTGGTTGGTTTACTGGCAAGTGACGCGGGCTGTCGGTTAGTCCCATGTTGGGCAAATGTGTACCTCTCTATGAGGTCTCTAAATGTGGTCATCTCTTCTCAGACTACGTGAAAGACGATTCGAGATTGTCGGTAGGGCCGCCTGCGTTTAGTTTCTGTTGTCCAGAGTTCTAAATAGCATATTGTGCGTGACAAAGTAACAGACGAGGCCTCCTTGTCCCCAGGTGTGTCGCAGCTGTCCCCTACGGGGAGCAGCATGTGGGGAGACGGGGCGTCCGTTTGCTCGCTGCCCATACACCACGACGACAGGGGTACGTAAAACGCTGTGGAATCCACACGATCAAACCTATTATTTGATTGCCTCGGTGGCGTTATGGCGCTTACCAACCGGGGCGTGGGTTACATTTTAAATTTTATTTATTAATCATTTTTTATTTTAATGTCAAAATCTATTCTTTTTTTAAAGTCACAATTTTAAACTTATAATATGTCAGTATGTCTAAATTGTATGGCTATGGATTGATTTTTATAATACTTTGCCGAGCGCAAAGCAGATGAATTAATTAAAATTGAGATTTGTATAACTTTAATTTTAACATTTTCAATGTCATTATGAATTACATAATTAATAATTTTAACGTTTAGTTACGATCTGATATGTCTGCTGTTCCTTTTTTGGAAGTGACTAGCTTGTACGACACAGGGAATCCTAGTGTGCAAGTAAGGGTAAAAAAATGACAAAGGTGTCAATCAAAATATTACGATATTATTATTTTTTGTGATGAATTATGATGTTATTTGTTGTTGTTACCTAATTTTTTGGTTTTTAAAATAAATAATTTGAATTTGAAAATAATTTGAATTTTTAAATACACACACAGACCCGGAGTTTTTTTTTCTTCCCAGTCGGGGTTCGAACCCGGGACCTTTCGCGTGATAAGCAGATGCTCTGACTGCCACGGAGGTCGATAATACAAAATTTATTTAATATGATATATTTAAATACAAGTATTGACTAATATAAAAGAGATAAGAGATAAAAATGTTTAATTGCACACAAAAACCAAAAAACAGTAATAAAAACAGTTTTCTTGTACATGTACAAAATAAATATAAGAGTAAGGTGCATGATAAAGCTTGTGTAAGGAGAAATTCCAGGGGTCCCCACACTAGGCTAGGCCTGTGACGTGGGGAACCAGTTTTAATTAAAAGCGTGAACTAAATTAACAGTAAATTTCAGCACCAATAATGTAGGAGGCACCTATCAGATAGAAAAATCAAGACAATGTCCACCGAAAGTTATAGGTTTTAGAAACAGAAAATTCACATAAAATAAAATAAAAATTACATTAGTGCTGAAACGACGAAGTAATATTACGGTAATAGATTCTCTGTACTGTTGTAATCAAGACAACTTAGGTATTTAATAACAGATATCTTTGCCTCTCTAACAGTTTGGCTTTTTATGTCACAATATTTAACAATCACACTAATATTATAAACGTGAAAGTTTGTGTGTGTGTTTATATGTTTGTCAGTCTTTAGCGCTGAAACGGCTGGACGGATTTTAATAAAATTTGGTATGGAGTTAGCCGATACCCTGGATTAAAACATAGGCTACGTTTTACCGCGGGGAAATATCTTATTCCTACGGGAAAATCGATGAACCGCGGGTAACACCGCGGGGCACAGCTAGTCTTGTTATAAATTCTAAAATGCATATGATCTGAGAATCTGATTGCAAATGACGTTTTTACCATGGGAACCTTCAACCTAAAAACTCTATTTTACAGCATTCTTTTATAAGAGACAGAGTTGAGGGTCTTTCGGTGTGTCATATAGTCACGTATAGTCCGATCACAGAACGCCGATCAGTCCCCACACTCTCCTAGAGTTTGAATTAAAGAAAGAAAATTTTTATTAGAATTCTCACAGAAACACAATGTAGACACAATAGGGAATGGATGAAAATATCAGAAGTGCTTGATATTTTTTTTCGTGATAGGAATAACCTTCCTTAGCGCGAAAAAAAAGTTTCAATTTTTTTGGCTTCGTAGTTAATTTTTAAATAATCTTATCAATTAATCTTTAAAATTAACTACGGGGCCAAAAAAATTAAAACTTTTTTCCCGCGTTAAGGAAGGTTATTCCTATCACCAAAAAAAATATCAAGCACTTCTGATATTTTCATCCATTCCCTATTACGTAATAAACAAAATGTTTACACAAAAGACAACAAAACAAAAAAAATATACAAAATAAAACAAAACGTCCGTTTTGAAAATCTACCCGGCCACCGCGCCACCATTCGCGTGGCCTTTGGCAAACTTGTACTCATACCTAATTTGTATTAGCTTTAAGTTGATTTGAGAAAAGATGGTCAGAGTGGCGTTTTTTCGCTGCCTTTTTCTCCACTACAGACGGCCCTAAGGCAGCGGCTAACATTATACATAACTGTATGTACATTGACATTCAACAAGCAGAATGTAAATTCTTTACGTTGAAATAAAAAAATTTGAATTTTGAATTTTTGAATTTTGTGTTATGAAGTTCGTGCCAGTTATGTTTAAGTTGTGTTCAGGCTCCCGCTGCGAGGAGCGGGGCTCGCTCATCAGCCCGCGGCTGGAGCGCTCGGCCAGCCACACCTTCAGCCAGCTCTCGCTGCTCGACAAGGGACTCGCGCTCTTCGACAAGACGGCGAGATCCAGCACGTCCAGGTAGGGGGGGCAGCACATTTAGGTGGGGGGGCCAGCACATCTCGGTATTACGCAGCACATCTAGGTAGGATGGCCAGCACATCTAGGTAGGAGGGGGCGGCACATCTCGGTAGGGGGGGCAGCACATCTCGGTAGGGGGCAGCACATCTCGGTAGGGGGGGCAGCACATCTCGGTAGGGGGCAGCACATCTCGGTAGGGGGGGCAGCACATCTCAGTAGGGGGCAGCACATCTAGGTAGGGGGCAGCACATCTAGGTAGGATGGCCAGTACATCTAGGTAGGAGGGGGGCGGCACATCTCGGTAGGGGGGGGCAGCACATCTCGGTAGGGGGCAGCACATCTAGGTAGGAGGCCAGTACATCTAGGTAGGAGGGGGGCAGTACATCTAGGTAGGAGGGGGGCAGCACATCTCGGTAGGGGGCAGCACATCTCGGTAGGGGGCAGCACATCTCGGTAGGGTGGCAGCATATTAAGGTAGGGGGCCCAGCACATCTAGGTAGGGGGGCAGCATTTCTAGGTAGGGGGCCCAGCACATCTAGGTAGGGGGGCAGCATTTCTAGGTAGGGGGGCCAGCACATCTCGGTAGGAGATCAGCAACTCTCCGTCTACAAAATTAAAATCTTGTCATTGTCATTACTTGCCATTTAAAATGTCTACACCACATTTATGTATTACATCCAGCACATCAAACAGTTACATCCAGTAATAACGAAGTAAAAAATAATATGTAAGAGGTTTAACCCGTGTTACGTGTAATGTATGTAATTATAAAAGGTTTAACCTGGGTCACGTGTAATAAATGTAATTATAAAAGGTTTAACCTGGGTCACGCGTAGTGTATGTAATTATAAAAGGCTTAACTTGGGTCACGTGTAATAAATGTAATTATAAAAGTTTTAAACGGTCACGCGTAATGTATGTAAATTAAAAAGGATTTTTATTTTATTTTATTAGGTGTATTGATCATGATTGATCTGTGGTATTACGTGTAATGTTTGTAATATAAGAGGTTTAACTTTGGTCATCATCATCATCATCATCATTCAGCCACAAAAAGTCCACTGCTGGACATAGGCCTCCTCCATGGATTTCCAAAAAGAGCGGCTTGCATCCAGCTTCTCCCTGCCACTTTGGTCACGTGTAGTGAATGTAATTATAAAAGGTAAAACCTGGGTCACGTGTAATGTATGTAATTATAAAAGGTTTAACTGGGTCACGTGTAATGTAGGTACGTAAACTATTGTACTACTACTATTTACTTTTTCTATATTTACTTTTATTCTACTGCCGTGACATCAGAGCACTGCTGGCTTTCTGGAAAAAGATCGGCTGCCTGGAGTAAGCTCCCTAAAAAATAAACTAAAAATTACCGAACGGAGTTTCTAATTATTTTGTTACTTATAATCATCATCATCAACCCATTATGTCCTCACCGAGGGGCACGGGTCTCTTCCCTGAGGAAGGTAATATTAATACTTATAATATTGAAACTTAATTTCGTATAGTATTTCTGTTTTATAAGGATAGTTTTATATTCTTGTAGAAAATCCACTTGAAAAGACTGCGCTACATAATCTACGCGGCACAGTATTGTAGCCAAACACGTCGCATCATTATTGTGAAAAAAAACTATGTCTATGTAGTATTGCATTTTTCGCCTTTGATTTCTTGTGATATTATAAAACCAACCAATTTCGGATTCGGGGATTTCGCAGTGCCTGATTATTAAGTGGACTGTATGACGAATGTCGGTAGGTTGTTTATTGAGTGCCTTTGAAGGCGGAATAATAAAGAGTGCGATTTTGCTAATACTCTTATTTTCGTTTAGTTTAGATAAATATGTATATTGCGACCGAAAGCTATTTCGCCGAACCACAGATGATAGATTGTAGGTATGGGCTAACCGATGCTTCTCTGGCTAGTTTTTAGGTAGTACATAGTACATAGTGAATCGCTCGTAGCCTGGGCTGCCTGAGGGATCTTAAACGATCACTAAGGTTAAGCAACATACGGAGCGTTCAGTCCATGGATGGATCACCGTCTATGACTAACGCTAGTGGTATTTTTTCGAGCGGTTCCGTGCTTCGCAAGGCACGTTAAGCAGTCGGTGCCGGCTGCCGTCGACAGATGGCAGTCGTTGAGCCAAGTCAGAGGCCTTAGGGCGGCTTGATGACTTACAGTAAGACCAGCCACTAGTCTTACAAGCCTCCACCAATCCGGACTCGGCCCCCGTGGTGGAGTATGGCCTATACCTTCCCCAGGGAAGAGACCCGTGCCACTCGGTGGGGACATAATGAGTTGATGATTATACCCGCAGGTCTATGGGCGGGCGCGACGAGCCCCCCTCCCCCCGCGGGCGGCAGTCCCCGCGGCAGTCGCGCCCCCCCTCGGCCGAGCGGCGCCCCCCCGCGCTGTCCCCCCGCGCGCCCTGCGTCGACGCTGACCTCTTCTACTGCCAGGACCACCGCTCGGAGGTACGCTCGCAGGGAGACAATACGGTAGTTGACACGACCAACAATAAATTATTTGATATGCTCGATTAAAACAAAAATTAAAAAATATATCGGAAAATGTATCTCTTTTAGTCAATTACTAGTTGTTACAATTTTTTAAAGATGAAACATAAAAAGAGTGCTCTGAAATATGACGTCATAAACAGCTATTTTCATACAAAATTCCGTTTTAAAAGTAACTTATTTGACATTTTGTCAACTACCCAATTTTACAGGGGCGCCAAAAGTTCTACTGGGGCGAAAAATTTTTTACAAAGGCGCCAAAGTGTACACGGTGCCAGAAAGCTCTACAAGGGCGCCAAAAGTTCTACTGGGTGGGTAAAAGTTGTACATGGGCGCCAAAGTTCTACTGGGGTGCCAAAATTTTTACAAGGGCGCCAAAGTGTACATGGTGCCAGAAAGCTCTACAAGGGCGCCAAAAGGGGATACCGCCGTTTAGCCAAAGTATTTTTCGCCAAATTTTACTTCCCAATAAACTTATGGCATCAGTTTCATTTCCCAAATGAAACTTTAGCAAGTTTTCATTTCGCATTTTATTCATTTGGTCAAATTATCATTTCGCATAATTTTACTGCGTCAAGTTTTATTAAGACAAACGTTTATTATGCTAACGTTTTATTTTGGCAAGTGTTATTTTCAAATAATGGAACGGGGGCAACAGAAATATAGGTGCGACGACGCGCGTAGCGAAGCGGAGCGCGTCGGAGCGTTAGGTTCTCTATGTAAGATCGAAAACAGACTCGACTTTGATGCGTTCTTACCTTGCCTCTTGTTGCCTCTTTGGTAAAATGAATTTTGACCAAGTATTTATTTGGTAAACAATAACTTGCCGTTATAACTTTTGCTAACTGTTTATTTGCTTTAAGTTGTTTTGAGAAATGTTTTTTTGCCAAGTGATAATTGGCGGAAAATAGTTTGGGAAGTAATACTTTGGGAAACGATTTTTGGCAATACATTAGTAAACCCGCCAAAAGTTCTACTGGGTGGGTAAAAGTTGTACATGGGCGCCAAAGTTCTACTGGGGCGCCAAAGTGTACATGGTGCCAGAAAGCTCTACAAGGGCGCCAAATGTTCTACGGGGGCGGCAAAGTTTTACATGGCGCCAAAACGCTCTACTTGGTTGCCAAAAGTTCCACAAGAGCGCCAAAGTTCACATGGTACAAAACGCTCTACAGGGATGCCAAAGGCTGAGTCGCCAAAAGTTTTACAAGGGCGCCAAAAAGCTCTACATGAGCGCCAAAAAGCTTTAAAGGGGCACCAAAAACTTTACGGCAACGATTTAGACATTCTACTCATCAGGCGCCCCTTATCGCAATTTCAATCACAGCATCCCATCTCTGCCAACAGGAGCGAGTACCCCCATTTCAAAGCACGTTTTGAATGAACCTCCCCACTTACTTTTAAATAGTGCCGCATTTTTCTTAGGGGCGCCAAATAATATACATTAAAAAGGGTGCCACATCCTAGGGACGCCATATCCACGGGGCGCCATTTTTTTTTAAGGGTGCCATACAAGTTCTACCCATCAGGTGCCCCTAATCAAAACCCTTATAGTCTGTTAGCTTTTAGAATATACCTCGGGCTCTAGAGTAGGCTTCGGTTTTCGCCGAAAGCACACGAGTGTAATACCACTTCCTGCTCTTCTTTTCTTCACTATTTTGAAAAGTTATGTAAAGTTCTAGATAGCAATACAAAATAAACCTTACCTTATTGCAATATAATCGGTTTTTGATTGCTCAGTTGATGTATATTCTAAAACCTAACAGACTGTACCAACACAGCATCCCATCTCTGCCCGCAGGAGCGAGTACCGCCATTACTACCTCGCAACAGCATCTCGATGCACGGCTCGGACGAGCCCCCCAGAGTACCGAGACGGCCTAATGACGATATTCGTGAGTATACTCTGAGTTGACGCTGAGTCTGTGGCCTTTTGTGGCAAGCTTGACACACCACAGACTATTACTGTTATGTTTTAATTTTTTTTTTGTGTGTGGCGTTACTTTATTAGGTCTTGTCTGTATATTTTGTTTCTGTGATGTGTCTTGTAGCCATTTTTTTTCGTTCTTTAATTTTTTTTAAACGAGATATTAATTCTAGTGTCTTTTTACTGCCCCCGTTATTATAATTATAGTAAGTCGAGTTACTGTAGGCTAGACTTTTTGCTATAGCGTGATCCATAGATCAAGTTTTACATATGTCTATTTAAAACTTGTTTATAGCCCAAAAATTAACAAAGATACGGTTAGCTAAAGCACAGTAAGTATTTGACAATTGAGTCATATAGAAGCATAGTCAGCAACATCCACTTTAACTGAAAACGTACATAAGATATTTTTACTTACAATTATAATGTAGTAGCTTCTAGTTAATATGAGTTTTATACAGTATGTAATGTAAAAGTAATGTACTAAAAATACCTGTATAAAAAAGTCCTGAAAGAAGGCTGTTATTCCATAAAATAGCTAATACTTTTGGATGTGAAAAAAGTGGATGTTGCTGACTTTGCATCTATATGACTCAATTGGCACATTTCCCACACTTCAACTTTTTCGACTTATTGCAATTATGATAACGGGGGCAGAATAGGGTGTCAAACGAATTAATTATTGTTACAATGTAAGCTCAAGCTGACGCTTCTCCAAACTGAATAAATAAATAAATAAAAATAAATTACATTCACTAACGGACCGTATTGCGAATTTATTTGAACGATTGATTTTAGAAGTGTAAATTATGAGAATATACAACCTCCAGACCCACCATACATATGTAGGGTAAACTATACATTAATTGGCACCTTAAGCAAAACCTTGACTTAATTTGCTTCCTAAGCATTCAATTTCATATTCACTATTAACCATTTTTATTAGTTAGAATATGAGTATAGGTTGGAAATAAAAAATAATTCTTGCTTGTTGTCATAGTTTTATTTAAGAAAAATAATAATAATTTGAAAATGTCTCCAAAACTACAGTCATTGTCATTACAGGTAAAAACATTGTCACTAATAATATCAGTCATTGGCACTTATAATTTGTATGTATGTTTTGTACTTAAAAATGCTAATTCGGTATGTAAAGTATTTTTCAGGTATTATTTTTATATTTTTATTTCATAAAACATTTAATTTTAAGCCACTAACTTGAAGCTTTTTATTTTCCAAGTAACGGTTTTTTTTAAATTATTTTTTAAAGTATTATTCGTGATGACGTCATTTCGTAGCCTGAATAGCTTTAAGTCTTTGCCACGTTTTCAGTACATACAAGTCAAGTGTCAACTGTTTGTTGTCAATGTCAAGTTTTAGTGTTTTTGTATGTACTGAAAACGTGGCAAAGACTTAAAGCTATTCAGGCTACGAAATGACGTCATCACGAATAATACTTTAAAAAATAATTTAAAAAAAACTGTTACTTGGAAAACAAAAAGCTTCAAATTAGTGGCTTAAAATTAAATGTTTTATGAAATAAAAATATAAAAATAATACCTGAAAAATACTTTACATACCGAATTATAAAAAACTACCAAAATGCCCTTTAAGCAATTTTAATTCTTAATATTTGTATTTAAAACTCACTGTGCCAATGACTAGGTGGGTGCCAGCAATACTATGGTTTACCCTACTCGTGTTACTCTCGTCGCAAAAGTTGTTGTGGTCATGGCAATGTTACAGTTCGATCGTGTTAGAAGATAGATAATTCATTTAAATGAATTTATATCTAAAACTTCTATCTAAAACGTATGAATTTACAAAAACGGCACTTTTTCTTTTATGTTACAATGCAAATATTCGTAGAGTTAATTTTTTATGATTGACATTTTTTTTTATGAATACACTTCATAAAAAAAAATGTCAATCATAAAAAATTTACTCTTTATAATTTATAATATTTTTATGGTTTTAGGTATTTTTATTTTTATTGACATTGTGTGACTTGATTATTTAATATTTGTATATTTTTATTGTTTAATTTATAATGAAATTTGTAATTTTATGATTGAAATTTTTTATGAAGTCTATGAATTTATAATATTTTTATGGTTGTAGGTATTTTTGTTGACATGTGTGATTAGATTATTTTAAATTTGTATTTGTATAATTTTATTGTTTTTAATCTATAATGCAATTTGTAATTTTAATAATTTATAATTTAATAATTTGAACTTCACAATCGCAATAGGTCAGCCTGTAATGATAGTTGTAAGTGTTATGAAATAAATAAATAAGTAAAAAAATATTATTTACATAAGACACACACACGTTACAAAACAAATCAAACTACAAGGCACAGCGCTAAGAAAGCATAGAAAAAATAACAGTTACATGAAAAAGGAAAAAAAACGTTAATTGAATGAATTCCTCACCTCCCCCCGCAGCCCCCACGCTGCCCCCCTGGGCGGGCTCGGAGCCCCCCGCGACGCCCCCAGGGCGCCCCCCGCCCAGCCCCAAGCACCACGACCTCGCCAGGTAACTATTTGTGATCTGTATTCCGGACACACTTACTTGACTTTCCGTCGGAAGAGTCCGACCAGATGTCGCTCCGATACGCAGAGCTAAGTAATTGCGAGCAGAGACGGAGCTCGCGTCGTCGGTTGCTTATCTCTGACTGTATCTAGAATATAGTTAATAATGTCTAATGCTTACAAAAGTTTTAAGGCCTCGCCAAACAGAAAGCGTAATTAGCGCGCGTCAGGGCGCTAACGCTAAAGCGCCGTAACGTCGCACACTCTGTGTGTGACAGCTTCGACGCTATTCAGTAGGCGCCAACTAATATTCTGTAAAATACAACGCGACGACATGACGCGGCGCTAGAGCGTCGCGTACTGTTAGCGCGCTAGCGCTGTTTGACAGGTTGTAAGCTGTTCAGTACAACACAACGCGACGCTATGACGCAGGACGCTTTAGCGCCCTTACGCGCGCTAATTACGCTCTCTGTTTAGCGAAGCCTTTAGTCAAACACATTTATTTATTAAATCTTATTATTGTTACGGGCTAGGGTTCTGGATTTGGATGTAAAACGCCAATGACAACTTCTTAGGATTTATTCACGCAGGGTCTGGTCTGCAGGTCTTCACGACACGAAGTCCACACGTAGAATCCAATCGCAGGTCCAATCGAAGTCCAATAGTATCGCTGAGGTCGTAGGTTATCGCTCGTATCGCAGGTATGTTCGCTCGAAGTTCACTCTTCGCTATTCCAAACGGAACTGACTGCGCGCCGCGGCGGCCGCTATTTATATCCGGCGGCAAGGGCTCTAGAACATTCCCGTACCTACGTGCCTACTCGAGGCAACGTCGCTCGAACAGTAACCCATTCAAAGACTTTTGAACCTTACGCTAGTGGACATACAAGTCATTATTGCTTGCAGCGTTTATTGTTTACTAAAACGCAGCATGCGGCGACTATTCGATAGGCTTCTAGAAGGCTCTATTCTAGATGGTTCGGGATAGGACCGCGACATTATGTTTCGGTGACCGCGGACCGGACGATGCACAGAGGAGTGGATACATGCTTTCATATCAAAATATATCAATGAAACATAGCCTACACATTAACGTAATTCCTGATTCACTCACCTGCTTTTTTCCGGAAGAGTCCGACCAGGCCCCTCAGCATAATCTCTTAACACGCGCGCGAGAACAGAAGAGGTTGCAAGTTTCGCTCTGATTCGCAGAGTTTAAGCAAGTAAGTCAATCCGGAATTAATATTATAACCACAAATATAAACATTTACATACAGGCGCATATGTACGTTGTTTCTGGCCCCACACTAGGATACTCTGTGTCGTGGGAACCAGAAACAGCGACGTCACAAACATGTAAACATCCAAGACCTGGGGTTTTTTTTGTTCCCGGCCGGGGATCAACCCGGGACCCCTCCGGGGCCGGTAGGCAGATGCGCTAACCGCTGCGCCATAGAGGTCGTCTGATAACGCGATGGAAGCTACGTTTTTTTGTCAATCAAAATTAAATATTATTTATTTCGAATAAATTGACTTGCCAAATTCTATCTATTCTATTCTATATATATAAAATTCAAAGTCCTGACTAACTGACTCACTCATCAACGCCCAGCCCAAGCCGTTGGACCTGGAAGCTGAAATTTTGCACAGAGGGTCTATATATAATGTAGGCAAGGAATAAGAACGGATTTTTTTTTAATTCAACCCCTATGGGGGCCAAAAGGGTTGCCAAAATTAGTATGGGAGGTATTTAAAATGTTGTCTGATTTTCTTGAAACTTGAAATAAATACTCTTCAACACAATTGATGGAACACGTGTTTCACCGTTTTTCTAAATTTAACTCTTAACGGGAGTTACGGGAGTGAACGGGGTTGCAAAATTTTGAACTAAAGTCCACGCGGACGGAGTCGCGGGCGAAAGCTAGTATACGTTTACATACACACTAACACTGTGACACAAATATTTTATATATTCGAAGATTATAAAAGATTATTTTTACTATGATATAACTGTCCAACTATTTAGCTATCTGCTATGTTCCAGTAGATTCTAGAAAAATCTCATATCCTTTTACTTTGTACCAAAATGGTGCGATAAGCGTTCACAACAGTTATAGAATTACAGCAATATCGACAAAATGCGTATCATTTGATACCTTTGCACCTACAGGATGTTTCAAAAAGTAGGTCGCATTTGTAATATATTTTTACATGTTTTTGTAACGATTAGCGTATTATTGTATTTTACTTTCGACATAATACTGATATGATCCACCCATTGCTCGCAGCCTGAGCTGCCTGAGTGATCTTAAACGATCACTAAGGTTAAGCAACACACCGTCTATGACTAACGCTAGTGGCATTTTTCCGAGCGGTTCCGTGCTTCGCAAGGCACGTTAAGCAGTTGGTGCCGGGTGCCGTCGATAGATGGCAGTCGTTAAGCCAAGTCAGAGGCCTTAGGGCGGCTTGAAAACTTCTGACAGTAAGACCAGCCACTAGCCTTACAAGCCTCCACCAATCCGGACTTGGCCCCCGTGGTGGAGTATGGCCTATACCTTCCTCAGGGTAGAGACCCGTGCCCCTCGGTGGGGGCATAATGAGTTGATGATGAGTCCGTTAGCAATCGGACTTTATTTTTTTTATTGAGATTTTTTTTGAGCCACCCTGTATGTTGACCCCGGCAATCCACGTGACGCTACATCTGTCCGCGGTGCTGCATTATCGCGTTACTGGTGTCTGTCTGTAGTGTCCGATAGTTGTGAGTGGCTGCTTCCGTCATCTGGTTTGTTATTTACGTTCATTGTTATTTAAAAATATATATATTTAAAAAAAAAATATTAAAAAAAAACAATTTTTTTTTTTCGGATAGGCATTGACATTATATAATTTAATACTATTTAAGAATATGAAACAGAAAGTCATTAACAGGCTTCCACTGATAGCCACAAAATATTAAACTAGTAATTAAGAAAAACTCACGATTAAGTCACCGCAAAAAACGAGTGTCAGTGAAGAATAAATTAAGATGTAAGCATTTGAGAAGGAAATATATATACCTAGCTAAGTTAAACATAAATAATGAGAAGAGAGCCTACTCATTCACTCCTAAAAAAACGGAACTAATATGATAATAAATAATAATTATTTATTTGCTTCGAATAACAAGATTCATATTTGGTTAGTACATTTTAAACTTAAATTTATCTAATCTCTAAACGAGCAATTCTTGTAAAAATTTATATATAGAATCTCGGAAACGGCTCCAACTATTTTCACGAAATTTTGTAGGCAGATGCTTTCGGGGGCGTTTAATTGATCTAACGATTTTTAGATCGTTAACATAATTAACATTTTTAGAAAATGTTATTTTATCCGTGTTTTAAGGCAATTGAAATTTGCTATGATAACATACAGAGGTAAATTTCGCATCCATCTGCAAGGTTGGAATAGTTCTGGCGGGAAAACGGGCGACCGTTTAGGGTCGATTTCAGGAGACCCGGTTCGAGTCATGATGTTTTTTTTCCAAGTTCTTTTTTTGTTGAAAAAGGATTATTTTAATTTTATATTACATATTTTATATTACAAAAAAAGTACCGAGTAAAGCTCGGTCACCCAGGTACTAGACAATAAATAGTGATTAAAAGGACAGAGGCGAATTGCGTATAATGCACCCAAATTAATTAAAATAAGCGCAGCGTAAGACGACCAGCCACAAGATGGACAGACGATCTCATCCAAGTGGCAGGGAGACGCTGGATGCAAGCCGCTTCCAACCGGTCTTTTTGGAAATCCATGGAGGAGGACTGGGTCCAGCAGTGGACTTCTTGTGCAGCCACAAGAAGTCTACTGCTGGACACAGTCCTCCTCCATGGATTTCCAAAAAGAAATGATGATGATGGACCCAAATTGAGGTCATTTGTACAAACATTTGTATTTGTACAAATTTGTACAAATTTTTTTTCCAAGTTCTTTTTTTGTTGAAAAAGGATTATTTTTATTTTATCTTACATATTTTATATTACAAAAAAAGTACTTGTCACCCAGGTACTGTTAGTAGTATATAAGTTAGGACAATGGAACATACATACATCAAGGCCTGTTGCGTGCGACCTGAAGCCTAGGTTTAGGTAGGAAGCAGTGGTTGATGTCTGCGGAGCAGACCCGCGCCGCGCATAATCGCTTACAGTCTGTTTTTTCATTCAATGCAAAAAAAATATAATGTCACGTTGACAATTACGTACAATTCTTAGGCTGTCAATCTCTGAATGTTGCTAGTACGTAAACACCAAATAACCCCATTTTAGTTCAAAGTTAAATTGTGTGTGCTACGCAGGTGTTTTTTTTTTACACTTTGCTCTTACGAGTAATTCGATTTTAATGTCTTTGATGTGATAAGGATTTTGGTCACATGAGTCTTCTATTCACGGTACAAAAATTCTACCGAGTTAACCTATAGCTTTTATAGCGGTAACACCGCGTCATTTTTTTTTTGCATCGAATTAAAAAACGGACTATAGAAAAGATCTACTCGCGCGTCGGCGAACATGCCGGAGGCGCTACAGTGGCGAGGCAGCCCCATCAGCGCCCTGAATGTTTTATACAGAGCGGGAAGTAGTATTACACTCGTGTGCTTTCGGTGAAAACCGGAGCCTACTCTAGAGGCCGAGGTATATTCTAATGGTACGGCCACACTATCGCGATAACGCGAAGATTTGCGTTGTCGCGACATGTCTGGCCAAAAAATTCGTCCTATCGCGAATACAAACACCCTTCGCGCTGCTGTCGGTAACGTTCTAGATTTTTTGCGACGTAGCGAAGGTTTATTTGATGTGGCCAAGCTCTTCGCCGTAGAGCCAACACGAAATTTTGTCGCGACAACGCGAACACGAATCTTCGCCTTCAAGTGTGGAAGCAGCATAAAAGCTAACAGATCGTAATCTGTCGGCAGCCGCATGCCGGCCGTGTCCCCGAAGCGCTCGCCGGCGCCGGCGCCGCCCGCCGCCAGCCCGCGAGCGCCAGACAGGTAAGTGCTAACGGAACCCCTTCTTCCTGAAGGAAACACATAGAATAGCTATGTCCACACTGTGCCCTTTTCATCTTCAACTTTCCCTTCATCATTCTATTAAACTTTCCCTTAGGGCAAGCAACTGTTGAATGCATCATGTCCTTGCGTCATCCGACCGGAGTCGTTAATTTTTAATTTCTGTAGTCTTCAATAAACTGTAAAGTGATGGCTGTAGCTGAAAATCAGTTAAGTATCTACTTATTTAAAGTGGATACTAATAAATCTGAGATACGGCCTTTTTGAGCTTTTGTAGCACACCCACATGTGGCCTAATAGTGCCATTTAACTATATGTTTGTACACATAAGTTAGTTTGTAAGTTCCGGTGCCAAGACTATTGTAATATTTTATATGCTATGTAACGCTTTATGTGTGTGTGTCTTTAAGGCCAAATAAATGTTTTATCTATCTATCTATCTATATCGTCCGCCATCTTGATGTTGAACGCTATGTTGCACAGAAATCCAAGGACCGCGGGAACGCGTGCATCGCAGCGCGCGCTATGCTTTCAACTGATTTAAGGCATGCGTCAAGGGCATGCCTCACGTGCGCTGTTGACTGCGCTACGACGCGTGCCCTTGTTGAACGAAAAAAGGCACAGTGTGGACATAGCTAATGAGGGCTTTTCAAAGACAGCTGTCAGTTGGGTTCATTAAACAAAAATTAGATGGCGCTGCAATCAGACCAAAATGTCATCATGTGTTTAGGGCTGTGGTTTTAATTCAAATATTTTATTCATAATCCAAATAGAACATTTACTTTATGAACGTCAATGTTGTCAATGTTGTCGATGTTGTTAGTTTCACAATTAATAGATTACATGGAGAAGAAACTAACAAAGAAACTCCACATTTATTCTTTTCAAAACAGTTTTAGCCTAAATTACAAACTAAAAAAAAAAACTCTTGGATGTGTTTTAAACGACTTGGACGTCTGATTAAATTTAATATTAAACTACTATTTAATGCCAAACGTCCTTGTCTTCTAAATATCTTAATCTGTGATAGAGTTTTAATCTGTGATAGTCTAAACATCTCTTTGTAGTCTGTGATCCAAACTAGACTTTGTTTCGAAACTGTTGAAACGTGAAAGTTGTCGAAGTATTTTTACTTTGTTTATTACAGTCGAGTTCATAAATATATGAACACTTCCGCGGCTTCAAAAATATGTGTGCAAATAAGGTTACAAAAATATCTAGCATGTTATGCAATCAAAAATATATCAACGTTTTACTGGTCATAAATATCAACACAAGACTTCACAAATATATAAACAACTGAAAATTTATAAATATATGCACAAACTATTGTCATATGTATGTCAACAACTATAGTTAAATAAATATCTATACATTAGTTGGTCATTTTTATGAGGACAAGCTGACCTACAAATATATCTACACAAATGTCAGCCATATTTATGTGAACATGTGATTTGACAATTCACGAAAACAGTGCAGACTTGTCAGTGCATATGTCTGTCTCTTATTGATTTTATGTATCTGTCTGTATGCGATACAAACTTCTTATGCACCACGTGGCAACGTCGTCATCGCTCGCTAAATTTTTCATCTCATGAAGAATACGGGAAAACAGAGCGAGGACAAAAGACAGTGCTATTTTGTTTTATCCGTTGACTATTTTAGAACTTAGTAGTAACGATGCAGTGGTATCTGTACGCAACTTCTGTTTATTGTTGGCGTGAGTTCCAACTACGCTTTTCTGCAATTTTTACATCGCAAAAAGAACTACTAGGCACCTACAATAGAGGATGGGCATCCTGGTCTATTCTAATACAAATGGCATGGCTAGATTGGGAGGTACATAGTCAAACATTTGGGTGCGTTTACCCTTTATCACGGTTGAAACGTACATTTCAGTACATTTTGATATTTTTATATCTTCCTCACATACTATGAGTTTGCTATTTTTTATCCTGCTATCCCAGAACTACTACCTATAGGTATGCAGTAGATGTAGTAAATAAATAAAATAAAAAAGTAATTATTAAGTATCATTATCAATCCATTATGTCCCCATCAAGGGGCACGGGTCTCTTCCCCGAGGAAGGTATAGGCCATACTCCACCACAGGGCCCAAGTCCGGATTTTTGGAGGCTTGTAAGACTAGTGGCTGGTCTTACTGTCAGAAGCCGCCCTAAGGCCTCTGACTTGGCTTAACGACTGCCATCTATCGACGGCAGCCGGCACCAATTGCTTAACATGCCTTACGAAGCACGGAACCGCTCGGAAAAATGCCACTAGCGTGAGTCATAGATGGTGACCCATACATGGACTGAACGCGCCGTATGTTGCTTAACCTTAGTGATCGTTTAAGATCACTTAGGTAGCCCAGGCTACGAGCGATTTTGTAGCATCGCAATCTTGCACCATCTAACCCCATAGATTTTCTATGGGGTTAAGATCGGGGCTTTTCGGGGGCATTTTAATTAATTTTTGTTCCTTTCGATTTTCCATCTCCGATATCCATAATTGTACTAAGTAAGCATAGTGAATGCTACAATTGCAAATTCAATTTGGGAGTTGTCTGGGTAAACAATTTTTGCAGTAGGCAAAAATGAGGCTCTCTATACATTTTTGTTCGCAGCACGTACCTACATGCAATTCTTACAAGGCACGATGACGGTTGTTATGATTATGACAGTGACATCATGAAGTTATCTTTCTGAAATCTTTCACAACCTCTTTAAAAGAGTATCATGGAGTTCGTACCTATAGGCTGTTCACATAAATATGGCTGACATTTGTAAAGATATATTTGTAGGTCAGCTTGTCCTCATAAAAATGACCAATTAATGTATAGATATTTATGTAATTATAGTTGTTGACATACATATGACAATATTTTGTGCAGATATTTATAAATTTTCAGTTGTTTATAAATTTTTGAAGCCTTGTGTTGATATTTATGACCAGTAAAACGTTGATATATTTTTGATTGCATAACATGCTAGATATTTTTGTAACCTTATTTGCACACATGTTTTTGAAGCCGCAGAAGTGTTCATATATTTATGAACTCGACTGTACATACGTACGTGAATTGTGTCTTTGCTCATGACTAGCCCATGCATTGTGCATTTTTGTAAAAACATAGGACAGGAACCACAGAGAATCTATCGGCAATTTGCAGTACTTTTTTTTTTAATGACGCTCTGAAAAGCCCTCATTTAATTTAGATAAAGTTTATCTGGTGTACGTGTGTCAGCCATCTGGTTTTCACAAAAAGAGAGGGCAACAGTACAAAAAGAATGTAGACAAGGTAGACAGCGCCATCTGTTCTGTGGAAAATTCCCGGGGTAGTAATTTTTTTACACCGCGGGTTACACTATTCGGGACTTCGTGCGGAACCCTAAACTTTTCGAAAATCCAATACAGCCTATATTACTCACGAAGAATGTCGCTTTCTAATGGTGAAAGAATTTTCAAAATCAGCTCAGTAGTTTCTGAGCCTATTCATTACAAACATATACACAAAAATACAAATCTTTCCTCTCTATAATATTAGCATAGACAGCGTGTTTTGTAAGCCATGCTGCTATGATTTGTGAAATTTATTATTGTTTTTTTGTCCATAATGGGCTCCTCTCTGTTAACATTTTTTTATTTTGTTATGGATCTCAAGGTTTAGTAATATTTTTTCTCTGTATTTTAAGTAAAAAACTATTAGTATCCTAAATAAAAAGAAAAAGAATTGAACAATGTACGGTTTCACCATGCATAATGTTGTGTTCACGCATCGTCTTTTGTAATAAAAGTTAGCTGTCCACGTAGTTATAGTCTAGAGAATACATGTTTCATTTACTTTCTAACTACTGAACTTACTCAAAATTGTCTGTTATATAAGTGTGTGGAAAAGCGCCGTCTACTAAGCGCTGGACTATACAAACAAATTTCGTACTGATATACTCCTTTTTTCAATGATGTCGTAACCGAAAACGGTTGCGACAAAAACAAAAGTTTTGAATATGTCACGTCAACGATTTTTAGGTTATAAAATTCAGAAACTTTTATCTTATGTAGAAATATCTACCTATCTTTGAATTAATTTCTTCATCCGCAAAGGATATATTTTTTTCCACATTAGTTTACCTACTTTTTAATTTTAGTTTAGGTCAATCCTAGATTCGTTTCATAATAATATTATGTAATAGTATAAGACCAGCCACTAGTCTTACAAGCCTCCACCAATCCGGACTCGGCCCCCGTGGTGGAGTATGGCCTATACCTTCCTCAGGGAAGAGACCCGTGCCCCTCGGTGGGGACATAATGGGTTGATGATGATGAATAGTATAAGTTAGCACTTAAGTTTCGTACATGGTCCTGTAAAGTTAAGATATTAAAAAAAAATCGTAACCGTTTTGTGATGACAGAGCGCTGGCATTCAGTTTCCCCGCGCGGGGCGCCCCCACCCCCTCCCCGCCCGCGCCCCCGCTGACGCCACACCCCGGTGAGTACATCGGCACAAACCTTTGGCTACGTTTTTATTATACAGGGTGTCCCAAAGCTCAACGTCAAGCCGCAACCGGGTGAAAAGGCAAGTCAGACTGGTTATCAGAAAAATAAAAAATAATAAAAAAAAATTGCGTGAAAAAAAAATTATATGCATTTAAAAAAATTGAAATATCCTGTTGCCACAAATCTTTAATTTTTTTATTTGTTTTTTTTTTTCTATCTCTGAATAATGCTTCTTTAAACTTTTAACAAAATTTCAGAACCAGCTGCTCCAGCTTGGAAGAAAAGGAGACTTAAAAAAAAAATAACTTAAAAAATTGCCCATTTTTTATTTTTATTTAGTTTACATTATGTTTGTAAAATTTCTTGAATAAATAGTAATAAAAAAGTATTATTGTACTTAAAATGAAAAAAAAATTTTTTTATATTTTTCTGATAACCAGTATGACTTGCCTTTTCACCCGGAACCGGCTTGACGTTGAGTTTTGGGACACCCTGTATAAGGTTCTAACAAATCAAGCGCAAATATTTTAAGGGACGATAGAATACAAGATAAATAACAATCTAGAATGTTCAATACATCAATTAAACAATTATTATTAGGAATAATAGGTCGAATAAGAAATCGATCATCCAAACTAAATGCAGCCCTTTTAAACACCCCTTTAAAAATGTACACGCACACATAAGTGCCGCCGCATTGCGTACACATGTCATAAATGTCACATGCCATTAAAATTTGCATTGTTTACCGCCAGATATTTTAATCGTGCGGGTGTGTGTGTGCATGAAAACAGAATGATATAAAATTAATGTGTTTGGAAGTTTCAAAATTATTTATTTATAAGAGTGATAAAAAGTAGTAAGTCGTCCCTTAGCTTACAACACCGCTTAAGTCATTTTTACCAGCTTTACAGGTGTGACCAATGGTCAGACGCGCAATGAGCAGCTCCATCTAATGGCATTCAAATGTGAAAACCGCCAATTTTCGACTTGAGCGGTGTTGTAAGCTAAGGGACGAAGTGTCGAAACCTCCTTTTAAGTTTACACCTGTGCTAGGAGGAATTCGCTCCTCCAGCCGAGTATTTCGTCGTCTAAAAGTGTTAAGCTGCTAACTCCAAAAGTATTAAGCTGCTAACTCCAAAAGTATTAAGCTGCTAACTCCAAAAGTACAAAGTTTCAGGAGACTAATAAAACAACCCTATTTTTACATCAGGCAATGAAATGAAAAACTGAAAATATTGTTTTCGATGAAAATTTTCATTAATTTTCAGTGTTTCATTTCATTGCCTGATGTAAATTAGTACATTGTTCACCGAGAGGAGAAAGTGACCGATTACCGTCGAGGGTGTCGTTTGAAGCCCGAGCCGTAGGCGAGGGCTTTAAAACACCTGAGATCGGGAATCGCAGTTTCTCTCGAGTGATACATAGTGCTTTATACTACACCTACAAGGAAAATAAAAAACGAAATCTTTACTAATTAAAATAAAACACTTCACGTACAGTCCAACAGTTTAATCTTCCTTCGATTTATTACACTTGATTTAAAACACAACGGGCATAGGTTACCCTTATACAGCTATATTCACAAAGTGTATGCTAGAACGGGCATAGGTTACCCTTATCAAGTTGTCACAACTAGCTCCTCCATAAGAATGAATGCAGTCATTTGTGGCCACATCTTTTATTAACGTAATCCCCACTCCGGACAGCTTTGGAATGACAGCTTGATACAGGGTTGCCATTATAAAAAAATCAAATTTAAAATAGTAAACAATGGTAGATTTAAATATAACAAGTAGCAATCAAATAAGTTAAAAGAGGTAACACACAAAATTACAGTTTAAAACCATATTAAATTAAAAAATCATAACATTCGGCCATCCGATAACGTGCAGCCCCCTGGCGCACGTCTACATAAAACAAAATATAAATCAATTATTTGTCTTTCCTTATAACTAAACTGTACATACTATAACAAAAATCTAATTTCACAATAGTCTATCATTACTTCTTGTGACAGCAATTAAAAATTTAATATAAATAACTTAGTTAATTAAAATCATAACATTTAATATAAATAACTTAGTTAATTAAAATCATAACATTCGGATCTTTTGATGCAATGAAAATTTCGCGTTATATAAATAAGCTATTTCGAGTTATATATGCCCTACGATCAATGATACGAAAAGTTATCTTAATGTGAACCCTTTTTTAAACATGTATACTTTTACCCCCACGGGACAGGCTCTGCCTAGTGTGGGGGTCAGCAAATGTTTAAATGTTACCTTTAAAATGGCAATAAATACTTTTTACTTTTTTTTTTTTTTTACACTTACAAAGTGCACTGTACAACTTATTACGTACTCATAACATTATTTATTAACATACTTATTACGTAACATTTACTCAATATCACTGTTGTGTTCGCTACTGCTGCTACTTTTGTCTGTATTATGTACCTCTAGAGCTTTCACATGCATCTAAGGTCTGATCCTTTCTGCAGCTATTACAGTTTCATAGGATTTTCCTTTCTTTTTAAAGCCAGGTACATCGGATATTCTGTAGCGATCGTTCCCCAAAACTTCGTCAATTTTATATGGACCCACAAACTTTGACAGAAGCTTAGTGCTTTGTTTGTTATTATCAAAATTGTTTCGGGAAATTTTTACTAAATCATTGACTTTGTACTTTGTGGCAGGAACCCGATTTGAGTCGTGCTGTTCCTTGCATTTAGCTTGCTGTTTACTTATATTATTACTGATACTATCTCTGATCTCTTGTATGTCAGTGATACTAGTATTATTTTCGGTGTCTACGTTAAGTGTGTTGGACAAAGCATCTTTCATTTTCATTCCAAACATAGCTTCTGTCGCCGTTTTTTGAGTAAAGGCATTAATAGTATTGTTAATACCCCATTGGATTTTGCCCAGACACTTGTCCCAGTCGCGTTCATGTCCAAGTGAATTTTGTGCTGATAAGGAGCGCAAAATCGTCTGATTAAATCTCTCAGCTTGACCATTGGCCCTGGGACAAGCGACTGCATTCAAAACGTGTTTTCTACCATGAGCATCACAAAAGGTTTTAAAGGCTGTGGAGGTGAAGGTAGAATCACGATCTGATACTATTCTAGCAGGAATGCCAAAGTCATAAAATATTTTCTCGAGAACTTTGATTGTGTTTTTGGTTTTAAGGTCTCTGATCGCCCTTACGAATAGATATTTGGTGAAAGCATCAACTACTGTCAATATATAACCGTTGCCGTCTTTGCTCCGGACAAATGGACCAAGATGATCCATGTGGAGCGTGTGAAAGGGTATATTTATCTTTTCAATCGGATACAAATAGCCTGACTTTTGTTTTGCCGCACTATCTTTATTGTAAGCGCATTCGAGGCAAGCTGCAACATACCTTTTTACGAATTTTCGTAACTTCGGGAATCAATACTGTTCGCGCATTCTTTCGAGGGTTTTGGCGTACCCCAGGTGACCAACGTCATCGTGATTGGCTCGACATATTTGCCACCGGGCACTCCGAGGAACGACCAAATACAGTCGTTCATCTACCTTTCTATATACCGTATGGTTTTTAATGACAAAGTTCTTTTTAATATCCTTACATTCCTGATCACCCTCAGGTCTAAGAATTTTGAGAATGCGAGATACCTCAGGGTCTGCTACTTGTAGTGATAATAGCCAATTCTCCTGCTCAATACTAAACACATTAACGGAAAGGTTATCATCCGATTCCCCTGATAGTCTGGTGTTTCGGCTCAACGCGTCAACGTGCGACATTTGTACACCGGGTCGATACTCAATATCAAATGTATATTCGCATATTTGTAGCCACCACCTTTTTATACGGGGAATCAGATCTCGTTTTGTAAGTGTGGTTCTAAGCGCAGCACAATCTGTGTATACCTTGAAATGGGTCCCTAAAAGGTACACTCGAAATTTCTTTAAGGAGCGCACCACTGCCAGTGTTTCCAGTTCATAGGAGTGCAAATGCCTTTCCTCAGGTGTGGTTTGGCGGCTGAAATAGGCAACAGGCTTCAAAACTCTTGAATCGCGTTACCACTGCATTAGTATGCCAGCTGGCGTCAGTATGCAATTCCGTCTCCAGAGAGCGATCGTATAAAGCTAGAACGGGACGACTAGCCAGACTTTCTTTAAGATATGAAAATGCCTGTGTTTCCGTATCAGTCCACCGCCAAACGGCATCTTTTCTCAAAAGGGATGTTAACGGCCTAGCAATTTCCCCGTAACCCTTGATAAATTTTTGGAAATAACCAGTTAACCCAAGAAATTGTCGTACCTCATGAATGTTACGAGGTGTGGGAAATTCCTTGACCGCCAATACTTTAGTTTCCCCGGGCTGTATTCCCTGTGCAGAGATATCATACCCTAAGTAGCTGACCTTGGTGTCAAAGAAACGATACTTGTTCAGTTTTAGGGTCAGGCCGTATTGCCTAAAGACCTTCAATAAATCCTCCAACCGCTGAAACATTTCTTCGATGTTCCTTGATGGTATAAGTACATCATCTAGATACGCTAAAGCATATTCAAATCTTCTGTACCCAAGAATTTTGTTGATTGCCCTCTGGAAGACAGCCGGGCATTGGCCAAGCCAAAGGGCATCCTTTTAAATTCATAGTGCCCGTCAGGCGTGACAAACCCCGTGAGATGTTGACTAGCCTTAGCCATCGGGATTTGATAGTACCCGGACGCCAGATCTAGTGTCGAAAAGTAACTATTACCGCTTGGATTGGATTTGATTGGAAATTTGGTCTTCTATGAGGGGAAGAGGGAATCGATCTTTGATCGTTTTGTTATTTAAGGCTCTGAAGTCTACGCAAAGTTTCTGCTCCCCCGTTTTCTTTTTAACCATTAAAATTGGGCTGGCGTAATCAGACTTAGATTCCTGAATAATATCGTTTTTTAGTAAGTCTTCTATAGCTTCACGAACCTGTTCGCGCTCATAGTGGGACAGACGGTATGGACGGTACACTACCGGTTTATCGTCTGTAAGTTCAATGCTCATCTCTATCTCTGTTGTGCACCCTATCTCTTCCAAATTAGTAGCAAAACAGTCGCGATACTCTTGTAACAGGGAGTACAAGCCATCTTTATGCTTTTCATCAAGTCCTACCCCAGTTTTAATTTCATCCCTGTCAAGAGGTTTTAATTCAGAATAATCTTTAAGGATCCTATTAACTTGGCAGGTTTCCCGTTCGATAAATGGAACTGACCTGGCTATCAAAGAGTTTTTTTTTTTAAATTAAGGGTTTTTGCGACAAATTTAAAATTGAAATGAAATTTAAAATTGAAATTACTACTTCGCCCTTGCCACAAGAAATGTGTTAGGCGTCTTGTAGTAAACGGTAATCTCTACCGGGCTCTGTAACACTATGACCCTCTATCAATATATCAATTCAATTCAATTCAATTCAAAAATTTTATTTCAACGTAAAGAATTTACATTCTGCTTGTTGAATGTCAATGTACATATAGTTATGTATAATGTTAGCCGCTGCCTTGGGGCCGTCTGTAGTGGAGAAAAAGGCAGCGAAAAAAAACTCCACTCTGACCATCTTTTCTCAAATCTCCTGTATAATCAAGCTCTCTCAAGTGTATGGAAAGCAAGCCCGTTTTTAAAATTTCAGCGTTGTCTGTGACGTAAAGTTTTAGAGAAGTGTCATTATCACCAAATATATTTTCATGTGGCGTTTTGTAGAATGTCAACTTGAGACTATCCTTCAAAACAGTGATGAACGGCTGTTCAGTGAAGTTTTGGCCAATAATCAGTGACGTCGGCATGTGCACGTCATCCACAACCAACACCTCTATACTACTTTCGATCTCATCAATCTTTACAGATACATATGATTTGTAAAGGGGTACAACCGATGATTGGCCAAATCCTTTTACCACAGGCACATTGTCATAAATTGGTTTCATTTTTAATAAGTCCGCATCAGCCTTTCGCAAGAGAGTGCACTCACTTCCGAAGTCTATAAATGCTTTGAGGGGATGATCATCAACAATGACAGTTTTAAAGAACTTATCATTGGCGCTGCTGGTTACATCAATTTTCATTGTGTTCTTTTCGGTGGCGTTTTCAGATCGATTGACGGTAAGATTTCTAGGATTGATAGGATCTAGTTTACAACCTTCGTTATCATGTCCGATCCTATTGCAACGCTTACATTTAAGTATGGGTTTCGTACATTTGTAAAAAGGGTGACCCCTAGAGCGACAATTATAGCAAGTAATCGAGCTTGAAAAGGAGCTATGAGAGCTTGTACTGGGTTTTTCCAGGTTCAGTCTCGGTGTTGATCGATCTCGCAATTTATTATTTAGAAGAGGTTGAGGCTTTTGAGACGAATTATAGTTTAGTAAGTCCTCGGGCTCAGAAGTATTTAGGGTTTGTGCCCCATTCCTAATAATTGACCCGTCACTGATGCCATACACATTGCAATCAACAGCCTTTTTACCAGTGATTTCACATCTGTTTAGTAAGCTTAATTTATCATAGAAATATTCAGGCAAACTTTCATCACTTCGTGTAGTACGGTTTAACATTTCTTCTAAAATACGGCCATAATTCTCTTCACTCGGAAATGCCTTCCGAAGTTTTGCCTGCCAATCGTCCCATGTATAAATAACCGTCGGCAAGGACTCAAACCATTTCTTCGCCAGGCCAACCAATTTTTGAAGTGCGAAATGTGTAGTTTGTTTTTCGTTCCAATCGTATATGACTGCGCACTCATTAACCTTCTTTAGCCAGCTTTCAATGGTTTGAGTTCTATTAGATGGATCGAACTCAGATACGACATTGTTCAATGAACAGATTTCTTACTTGTTTCGCCTTTCCATTTTCTAAGCATCTTTAACACTTCCTTCTTAGAAAGTCTGCTTGCAGCCTTGCGAATCTTTCGGGGTACCTCATCGCTCAAAGTGGATGACGAAGATGAAGAAGACGATGAAGACGGACTCCTTCGTCTTGACTTCTTTGCTCGTCGGTGTCGTTTTTTCGGTGGTGTATCAGGCGGAGTGCCGCCCTGGCCCTCCGTCGGCATTGTAGTAGTCTTTACTTCAACCTGGAATCATTGACCACGACAAAATCTTTTCATTTTAATACCTTTCCACCGACTAACAAATAATTCATTCTTTTATTCTCCTTAAACTTCAGTATTCGTAAAATATCCAACCAACTATACAGCTGGCTCAACAATTATCCAGCAACTATGTGACTCACTCAATAATAAACCAGTAGCAAACCTAGCTACTCAATCCAGCAGCAAACATAGCCACTCAGTAAACCAGCGAGTACACATAGTATGCTCCCAAACTTAATCCAGTGAATCACTCATCACGCTACCATGTGTAACGACAAAATCTTAACTTCAAATCTCAAATCATAAAGAATATAAAAATTGAAGCTCGTGTACTTTTAATATTAAAAACTATCGGTTCCAATCCTTGCCAGTTTCTAGTGATAATAGCTTTAAATATCTTTGTCAACCCCATTGGTAAAACTTTAAATTATTTGCTGGTATAGAAATGCATCATGAAATACATTAACTCTTTCCTATTACACAAGTACTCGTAAATTTCAAGGTATTGAAACGCCCGACCAAACGCCATCCAATTCTTGGACATTAAGTACTGAATAACATTCAAATAAAAATATCCCAAATAATATAATCCACTCGCTATTCTCACACACCCGCACTTAATCCAGTAGACGTACGACTTACTATTGGAGTGTAGCCCCAATCAAGCAAGTCGCACACAAAAATTCATGAAAATCAAACAACGCACTACCAGAGTGTAGCCCTGATCAAATGCGTTGCAATTTCCGAATACAGGATAACGCAGTCAGGTGTGTGGTGTATAAACAAGAAAAGAAAACAGATTTAAAGTTTATTTTTCCCATACCAGCCAATAATTGCCAAATGAAGAGTAGTATAAAAATTACAACATACCTTTTGTTCGGTTCCCACTTGCTGAAGTAAAATAAAACACTTCACGTACAGTCCAACAGTTTAATCTTCCTTCGATTTATTACACTTGATTTAAAACACAACGGGCATAGGTTACCCTTATACAGCTATATTCACAAAGTGTATGCTAGAACGGGCATAGGTTACCCTTATCAAGTTGTCACAACTAGCTCCTCCATAAGAATGAATGCAGTCATTTGTGGCCACATCTTTTATTAACGTAATCCCCACTCCGGACAGCTTTGGAATGACAGCTTGATACAGGGTTGCCATTATAAAAAAATCAAATTTAAAATAGTAAACAATGGTAGATTTAAATATAACAAGTAGCAATCAAATAAGTTAAAAGAGGTAACACACAAAATTACAGTTTAAAACCATATTAAATTAAAAAATCATAACAACTAATTGAAATTTATATTGAAGTTGTTGCTAGTGGCCAGTGTAATTTTGCGAACTTGGAGATAAAAACTCACTGTAAAAACTTTTTGGCTATTGATATTTAGGTTACCGGCGCATAGTCTTACCCAAAATTAAAAAAGAAAATCCACCTAAGAAATGGATTTTCATACACTTTTCTCTCCCGCTCAGATGCGTTTTCTCCCCGCATATTTGTTCGATATGCAATGACGTACTTTCTACCGTAAATTTGATAAAGTATCAAGGTACTTTCCAAGCAGGTGTAGTATAAAAGAGGTTTTTATTAGTCTCCTGAAAATATTTACTTTTGGAGTTGGCAGCTTAACACTTTTAGACGACGATTTGCACTTAATGTTATGTTATAGACACATTTGGGCCGACCTGCGTCACCTCTCCTCGCTACTTGTACTATTTTTTTGCCCATGGCCTCCCATAGTGTCGTCCGCGTCGTCGGCGTGCGGCACGCCGCCCCCGCTGCCGCCCCGCCGCCGCCGCGACTCGGCCGCGCCGCCCACCCCCGCGCCCCCCGCCGCCCCCGCCCCCGCCCCCGCCCCCGCCGCCGCCCCCCCGCCCCTGCCCCCGCGGCCGCCCCCGCCGCCCGAGCTGCTCCGGCCCGCACACTCCACCATACTGCAGCGGAGACATCACACCAGGTTCGTGCGCTATAGAGTAGTTATTTGAATCGGTACGTCGTGATTTTTGGTAAATTTCCGGCAAAGGATTACTACTTGATTTAAGAATAAAACATTATTTTAGGACGACCGGTAATAGGGTAGCTTCCAAGGTCAAAATAATTTAATTCTATTTAGTCCGCATTTTAGATTATAAAAAAATATTGGATACGTATTTTTTCTTTTTTCGATTAAACAAAAAATAACAAAGATATAGCCCATTGAAGTTACGTGTGACGTCACTCAGTGCTACAAAATGCAGCACGGCGTGACGTCACACGTAACTTTAATGGGCTATATCTTTGTCATTTTTGGTCTAATTTACAAATAAAAAAATACGTATCCCTTATTTTTGAATAATCTAAAAGACGGACTAATTACATTTTTTTGGGAAACTAGCCTATTAATAAGATGTACAACATAATAGTATAATATTTAACATTTCATTATTTTAAAAGTGGCCATTTGAATAGAATTACACTTTTAACGGATTTGTCAAAAAATGGCGCCAAGACCAACCAATACCATGCGCTCGCCTTTAGTCTATAAAAGGGAGGGCTCGGTAAACCAGCAGTCTTGTTCTGGCGTTGCGGTCGGGCGGAAGCTCTGCCCGATTTAAGAATTTATATTTATAATTTATATAATTAAAAAAAAAACTCACGCCCGTTATCCCCGAAGGGGTAGGCAGAGGCACCAGTCTCTAGAACTGGACCCACGTTTTGCGGCTCAAGTGGCAAGCCTGTTGCCGTTATCCGGGCACAATTTATCAGCGAATGGTGTTGCGTACAAACAAATTTATATTAACAGTTAAATTGTTAATGTTGGAAGTTATACAGTGATGTGAGATTTGTGAAGTGAATTGTGTTGTTCGTGATAGGTAGTTTCAGAAAGAACATTAGTCATAATCTGCTTACTTTTCAGTTGACATAAAAAACTGATTTCATAGTGGGACTAATGTTGTTTCTGCGTCTACTGAGATTTTCAGTTCCACGTAGTTCAATTGATGTTCATTGGAAATTAAAACAAGCAGAATGTAAATTCTTTACGTTGAAATAAATTTCTGATTTCTGATACGTAGTACCTACCTACTAAGACAGAACTTTTTTCTTTCGATTTTGGCGGTAACAAGTTTTCTATTACGGCCCTTGCCGCCTCTCAATTTCAGGTGGCGTTAAAATATGTTCATCGCAGTCATTTTCATCACTTGAACTCATTCTGTTAAATTCAATAAACTTTCAAAATCAGACGAACCACGAACAATAATTTTTGCCGCGTTAAAGTGTTCTTTTTTTTTCAATAAATACATCCAGCTTTCTATCGCAAGCCAGTTCGAAATTTAAATCAAACCTCTGATAAGTTACCTCCATTCGCCAGTACAGCAATTTCGATTTATCTCAAAGAAAGTTGTCGAAATAATGCTCAAATTTCCAAGCATGTTTGAGGAAATTATATTTTTTACGTCTGTTTGGCAGCACGACCGCCCCCCAGCTGCCGCCCAAACCGCCCCCGCCCGCCGTCGCGCCGCGCACCTAGCCCCCAGAACGGGCCGGCCCGTCGCAGTCCGGCCCTGCACAGTCCGGCCCTGCACAGTCCGGCTCTGCACAGTCCGGTATAACACAGCCCAGCCCAGCGCAATTCGGCTGAATACCGGACCATCGCCTACCGCAGTAAAGCAGAACAAATCAGCCAGGTTGAATCCGGCCCAGCACAATCAAGCCTAGCTCAGTACAAACCAGCCTTACTGAGCTCATCCAACTAATTTCAGCAGGCTTACGGAGTCCCAGGTCTTAGGTTTGAGACTTTTGTAGCCCACAAGCCAGCTCGGCCCAGCCGAACCAAGCCTAGCCCAGCGCAATCCGGCTCAGCACAATACAGCAGATGTAACCCAGGTCAATAGAGTTGAGCTCAACTCAGTAGCACTCACGAAGTCCCAGGAGTGGAATGGATTGGAATCGTATGACTTAACGTCATAGCCCACTTACACGACTTACCACCCGGCAAAAATAATATCATTCAAATATAGGCTTTAGATATTACTGTTTAGATATATTTTACATTGGCATCATAAATTAGTTGACAACTGACAGCGAGCTGTCTGCTGTCATTGATGCCAATGTAAAATATATCTAAAGAGCAATATTTAAAGCCCATATTTGAATGGTATTATTTTTGCCGGGTGGGAGCAGAGTCGTGTAAGTGGGCTATGACCTTTAAGCCTAATTTACGTTTGATTTTTAAGCATGCTTTATGCAGAAGTAGAATAGAATAGAGACGCCAATTCCTTTTATAAGTACTGAAGCAAATAATAAATCAGTAACGGTTGGTTGTGTTTGAAGATTGAGTTGAGATTGAAGGTATTTTAAAAGCGCTTTTATAATACATGGTGCGCAATAAAAACTATGGATCGGCGTATGTTTTTGCCGTCTCTATTTTATTGTAATTCTATGGAAAGCATGCTATAAAGGCATGAAAATAAAGCAAGTTTAAGTCAGGCCTTAATGTTACGGAACGCAAGTGTACTAAAGTCCTTTTTTTAATTCGATGCAAAAAAAATGAGACTGTGTTACCGCTATAAAATATATAGGTTTACTCGGTAGATTTTTTTCTACCGCGAATAGACTCATGTGATCAAAATCCTTATCACGTCAAACACATAATATTTGATTACTCATAAGAGCTAAGTCTAAAAAAACACCTACGTAGCACACACAATTTTTACTTAGAAGTAAAACGGGGTTATTTTGGTTTTTACGTACTGGCAACACTCAGATATTGACAGCCTTTGATATTGATATGTCAACGTGACATTTTTTTTTGCATTGAATTAAAAAAACAGACTTTAGCTCACCTATAATTTAGAGTCTGTAAGACGGAAATATGATTTCTCCATCCTTATGTTATGTCTTCCAGAATCATTTCATTGGCTATCTAAGCCGCTATACTTTCCCTGCTTTCTGATTGGCTGGGCGGATCGCCTGGTGCAAAACCGAGGATTTCTAAATCTGATGCCGAAGCAATAAGCTTCATTATTGACACTGAAAAAGCAAATGTCTGTGTGTTTGTTACAATGTAATGAAATGTAATGTAAAAAGTTGTAAGTGTGTAAAATAATGTAAATAAATAATAATATCGTTAGACATTCCAAATGCAACGCCGCGCCCGAGAACAAAATTTGGTTATATTTTTTTAAGCGAACCAAAACATTGAAAATACACCTCGATGAAATATTTTGTTCGTATTACTGCATAATTATACATTATACAGTCGATTTTTTTTAGATTAAAGCAAAAATTCCACAGCAAATAAAACACTTAGGGCTGATTTTTCAGTAGTCTGATAACTTTTATCTGAGGAATAAAAATGGTTGTTTGACAGCTTCTGTATGAAAGTTATGTCAAACCGCCATTTTTATTCCTCAGATAAAAGTTATTTGACAATTGAAAAATCAGCCCTTAATCAGTATCCTTAACATACAAATAAAACAGAGATTAAACAATTTTACAGACTTAACCTTTTCTCATGTGAAATGTTAAATATATTCATATCATACAAAATAAACCATACAAACGTGGTCCTGTGCAGTGCCAATATAAAAATAGTATTTCATAACAAAAGTATAATATTTATAGGCGGTAAGATAGAAAAAAAACAAATATATAGATACATTTATGTATAAAAAATTGTATAAATTGTAAAACTGGTTATGTACAAATTACCACCTTCGGGGGTGGATTAGAGACACATTTGTATAGAATATCTCATTTGCGGAACAGACTGGTGATAAATCTCGACGTCGTCGTTAGAAGTATTTGATTGGATTTGTTAATTTTATACATAACAGGAGAGCGTGCCTACAAGTTACTATAAGCCTACATACGATATTATGCATCTGAATTATCTCAACAATAGAACAAGACGAGCGAGCTGAATAGAAGGTATGAAAAAGTAATTTTATTCAGAATTTAACATAATTTACTGGGTGGCGCAAAAGTAATGACCCTACTTGGTTCAGCTACAACTTCTTTTCTAAATTAGAAAACTAGAATTAGTTTTTTTTTTAGTACGTACATTTGTATAATTTTGTTGCATTATGATTTTAATATGGCGTCTCTTAAATGTCGACCTTCAGAGTTGAAGCACATTTGAGCCCTATTTATGACGTTTTCCATAACTAGCCGTAACACTTCCTACGATATGTTTCTTATTTCTTAATGAATGTTTTCTTTTAAAGCTGCGAGAGTCTGTGGCTTGTTCACATACACAAGAGATTTCAAATAACCCCAAAGGAAGAAGTCTGGACAGGTTAGATCGGGTGATCTTGCAAGCCAAGGCAAATTGCCAAAACGAGATATAACACGGCCTGGAAAAGCGTCCTTAACTAACATTGACACGATTATTCTACGTTCTTGGGGTGTGAAACGGTCTATGATTATTTGTAGTGAATTTTACATGCTACACAATTTTCTATATTAAAATAGTCATTTTAATATTGAAAATTGTGAAAGAGATGTCATATAAAAAAATGTAGCGTCAGTTAAGTTCTAACAGTGCGAAGACATTTTTGGGCGTTTCGACCTTTTGATGCCATTGAATGAATGAAGAAAAGTAGCGCGTTTCTTTCCGACCAATCTTATCAATCAATCTTATTCTATCTTCAATAAGTTGATTTTAAATATTTTTCCCAAGTAATGTACACCTCTAATGTAGCTAATTGAAATTTTAAACAGTTTTTTCGCTCTCCTGTAAAGTTGACATTTTTTTACTTACGCACTGTTAGAACTTAACTGACGATAGGTAAGTAATTTTTAAATTGCCAGTACTTTTGCGCCACCCAGTTCAATACACGACCGTATGCGTCTGACGTCGAGAAATATTGCCTGAAAAATCGCAAGATTCGCCGCAGTTGTGTCAGCTACTTGCACGTCGAGTATTGTCTTAAAAAAGAGGCCTCAATAATGAATATGAAGATTAATGGTGTTATTCATAAAACCACGATTTCTTGAAACACTAGATAAACACTGATTATATAATAATTCCCACACAACACAAGCCCAAACCCGGTCCCAAACTAGGATACATTACAAACATAGAATAACACCCAGACTGATGCCATTTGTACAAATGTACGGCGCCCCCCTCTGGGAATTGAACCCACAACCTCAAAATTAAAATAATTAAAATAGTCTGTGAGGGAGATTTTCCATAAATACAGATTAAAATAGTCTGTGAGGGAGATTTTGTCAAAGAAAAGTAACGAACCACAGATTAAATAAACTGCCTCTGAGGAATGCTTTAGAGGCACCGCGTTTTTATACGAAAGGCCATTATAGTCTTATTTATTTAAACAAGATCCCTTAAAACATTCCTGAAAAGCATTTTAAAAAAAATCTGTGGTAAAGAAGAATCCTGTTATAGTGCAGCAAGTAGTCTGTGGTACCACAGACAACATTTGAACAGTGTTTTAGCTGAATCGTGTTTTTATTTATAACACCGTCAGCATTTATTTTGTTAATAAATGAATATGTGGAATATATTATTGTGAATTATTAGTCGTTGTTAGTGTCTTTATGAGATGTTATTTTAAAACAAAAATATATTCTTCCTACAAAACATAATAAAATGTGCGTACGCTTATGCTCTTAGGGTATAGATAGAGGCGTACAAGTATCCAAGTAGTTCTTCCAATATTTGTATTGTTTTTTAAATATTCTTTGCGAGAATTGTAAAAGGGCCTCCGTTTGATTTCTTACTAAGAAACAAAAATAACTGGTTTTACTATATTATGTTTTTAATTAAATCAACTTAAATAAATGTATTGTTAGAATTTACAAAGGACATAAGAAAATATTAACATTAAAATAGAAGATGCCATAAGTCGTTATTCAAAATAGATGATCGTGTTGAAATTATACATTATCTTAAATTATTGTAAAATAAAATCTAAGTAGATGAAATTGTGTAAGTTGTAAAATATAGTTTAGTATGGAAAATGAATTTATCGTCAAACCTTAGTCCGCTAAAGTATCAGAAAAAGGACAAATTTGTATATAACGGTGAATAACGGTTATTTTTTAAATGCCAACAATTTTAAGTAAATATTCGTTATTTTTTTTATTTTTTTTTATCTTGGATATATGTCTTGTGTCCCGCCGCTGGGCAAGTTTATAATCACACATACATAAGCTCACGCCTATATCCCAGAGGGGTAGCCAGAGACCAGGGACTGCCACCTGCCACGATCCTGACAAATCACTTTCGCTTCATCGACATTCATTAGTCGACGAGTCAAATATCAAATTTTTAATGAAATCATTTAAAATATTATATGTTTTACATATTTTGTGTAGCGTCCTACTGCAGGACACAAGCTTTATCTCAGAGGTCTTAATAACCATGAGTACACACCGTGTTTTTTATTATTTAAAATACATATTTTTTTATATTTTATATATTTTATTTTTCAAACTTTATTGTAAAACTGTTACTAAACATTGTTTCTGGCTTCCAAACTAGGATTTCCATATTAAATATGTTAGTTAAAACAAAATACAGGAACACAAGTTTTGGTAATCAGATCGTTTGTCCTTTTCCTGTACATTGGCGGTGTCGTGTATAATATATTTTATATACAGGGTTCCGTATGATAAGTGAACAAACAACAAACATTGACAATAGATGAAATAAATTTAATATGAAAGATTTTTATTAGTAATTGATATGATGTTTAAATCCTTACAAATCTGAGGGAGCTCGCTGAACTAATTGTTTTAACATACTAAAACCAGGGACAAGATTCTGCTGATGCATTGTAGGACAATGACAGTTGGATGACTGCGTGTCGGTTCAACCTTTCAACTCGCAGCAGAGATAAGATTTGTCTCCGCGCATAGAGTAACGTTTTGACGCCCAACAGAGACAGACAAAAATACTAAAAAGTGCGTTACATTTTCGTACTCCAAATGTAAGGATTTGCGTGTCTGAATTTTGATAAAGTGGTTATTGTTTAGTAAAGTGGTTATACTAAAGTATAATTCTTTTTGTTTCAAACAAATCCGTGCATTGGTTAGATAATAATTTGATATTTAGGCAACCTGGTCATTTATTTTTTTGCGCCGCCATGATACCCCTGTCAGTTAATGTCATGTGATGTACTGGGGGGCTGCGAGTGAAGAGGTTAATATAATTCCCGCCTCAAATCATGCGCGCATGCGTGTTCGTAGTAGGCTATTTGACAGTGTGAAAAAAACAGTATTATTTATACGTATTCGTATACGTATCATTTAAGGCATTTTAACTAAAAAAATAATTATGATTTGAAAAAAACACAAGATAAAATTTAATAATTTGTATCTGCCGCCATTGTATCTAAAACGGCCTGGATTGGCCGAATTTACTATGATGACGTCACATGCTAGTAAAAATGGCGTCTGTCATTCATTCTTACGTTCATTGGTTGGTTTACCGGGAAGTGACGTCATAATTCCTGTGCGACGCCATATTGCCTAAGATAGCGTTTTGGCGGCTTATTTGAAAAGTAAATTTTCGTTTGCCTTTTTTAGAAGAAATACACGAATTTAAAATGACCACTTTCTGAGGACTCCATGAACACCAACAAACAATATCAGATGGCTTTCAGAAATCGGTAAAAATTAGCCTATTAATCCTAAACCATGGGTAGTAAGAATTTTTCATTAGTTTTTTGTTGACTTTATTTCAAAGTGATAAGGTTCAATTTAAAGTGGTACCTTAATCATTGCCAGGTTAAGGGTTAAAAAATATGTCCCCTGACCCAACCGTGTGACTGTAACTGAACTACAATGCACTAACAAAATCGAGGCGCTGACATGACGGTCGTAAAAAGCACGTTATCCCTAAAACACACCTCAGAGCAGTTTAAATAACCTGTGGTTACTATAGACTACTTAAACTGCATCTGAGGAGTATTCTAAGGTATTGAGTTTGTATAAAAAGGCTGTAAAATGATGAGACGTTACTGCTAATTAATTTTTGATCCGTTCCATGGATGTCGGAAAGATCTGGTGAAACTTGAGGTCTTTTATGCCGGCTTCACTAGTAACGATATATCGTAGCGACTAAACTGCGCAAGCCGATTTGCGCAGATTTATCGATCGTGTGTCTGAAAAATCGTTGCAGACTTTTTTCAGATAGAATGGACATTATTTTTTGCTAATGATTTAACATTGGCGCAGTGACTGCGAGTTTCATAGAAATACACTTATTTTTAAAATGCGTAATTCCCGAAAAAATCAGATTACGTCCTTTTAGGCAATTTTGACAGTTTTAATATTAACTGTTATTCTGCTTCGAAATGGCGCGTGAGGCGCGTAGAACGCGTGTTTAATTTTATGTTAACAGAAAAATACAAATGTAAAAAAGCTCCTAGAAAGAGAAATTGTAAAAAAATCCTGCGAGTATAAACTCCGATCATTCGAAAAATAATAAGCCAGAGGAAAAACTCTTAGAAACAAACACTATATTCTGTTCCACGACTCGAACTCACAGAACACCTATCTATAAAGTCATAGAGAACCAAATAGTCGCATATAATGAGGGCTTTTCGGAGCGTCATTAAAAATAGTACCGCAAATTACCGATAGATGGTGCTGACGTCATGACATCACTGTACCTTTTCTGTGGTTCCTGTCCTATGTTTTTACGAAAATGCACAATGCATGGGCTAGTGAGCAAAGGCACAATTACGTACGTATGTAATAAACAAAGTAAAAATACTTAGATAACTTTCAAGTTTCAACAGTTTCGACACAGTCTAGTTTAGATCACAGACTACAAAGAGATGTTTAGACTATCACAAATTAATAACGATTAAAAACATGACATTTTGGTCTTCTTGCGCCATCTAGTTTTTTTTATGAACTCAACTGACAGCTGTCATTGAAAAGCTCTCTTGGTCAATGCGCGCGGCTAGAGATAAACGTAGCAATAAGAAGACGGTCCGCTTCAATAGCCCATTGGGGCGCAGAATACATAATAGTACGGGTACAGAAGATTCACTCCGCAAAATCAATTAAAGAAAAAGGGACTCTAGCAGCGATACAATTAGGTGCAATTCAGATCGCACGGCGCTAAAAAAAGCTACGTTATATTCAGCTACATGTTGCCTCTCTTTCTACCACGTAACTCTTACCTCTTCTGGCACCTAAATTCCTACCTATTTGCCACTCTGGAGTGGTCGCCCCATGTATTTACGCGTTCGTTACCGACACGCGTAGTGAAACAGGCCTGGCAATGGTCGGTTTTCTTTGGGAGATCGTTTTGTGGAATGGAATACATATTACCTTTTTCTAATATCGCGCATTTCTGAAGTTATGTCAAAGCCAATTCAGATGGAATTTGTCTTTCTCAGCTCCTTTGTCAACGGTCCACATTAATAGGAACCATAATGTCTAAGTGTGCCCTCAAATAGTTAATAGTTGTTGTAAAAGACCAGTCTTTGTAAAAGAATAAATAAATAGATGCTATGTAATAATTAAGTAAGTGTATGTACTTGTAAATATTGCCCTAATGTACGATGACCTCTAAATATGGTGACATTATATACACAGTTATAAGGTGTCGTTTTATTTCAGCCCGGTGTATGAGAAATTCTTAAGAAGTGCTGTTGCGTCTAGAATGCTATTTACATATAGATATCATCATCAACCCATTATGTCCCCACCCACGGGCACGGGTCTCTTCCCTGAGGAAGGTATAGGCCATACTCAGATAATGATCAGATGATGATGACATGATGATATTAAGAACGTCACATGTTAAGGGGGGAGGGGAGGGGTCAGGGGGTTTCTCAAGGGGTCGGAGCGGTCCCAAGTAGGGTTGATGAGGATTCCTCTTCCTTAAAATGAGGAATTTCCTCATATTTTTGAGGTTCCTCTTCCTCTTCCTCAAAATTATTTTTAAAAAAATCCTCTTCCTCTCCCTCATGAGGAATTTAAGAGGAAGGAGAGCTATAAGTTTTGTTAAAACGAAGTGTGTTTGAGAGAGAGAGAGAGAGAAGTCTCGCCGTATTAAAAAGTTAAAGGAAGACAGAGAGGAAACATGTAGGTAAAGAAGTTCAATACTAGCGTTAAGCGTAAATAAACTACGTAACGTTATTTTGTTCTTCGTCTTTAGCATCCTCTTCCTCGTCCTTATCCTCTTCCTCTTAGTCTGCCAGATTCCTCATCCTCATCCTCTTCCTTAAAATCGACTTTAAAAAATTCCTCTTCCTCTAAGTTCCTCAACAACCCTAGTCCCAAGTATAGTGACATAACATTTCAAAATTATAATTTTTAATAAAATTTATTGTTGTCTTACTTTTTTTAAGTATTTCATCTATGATGTAGATAATACCCTTCCGAAGCCCACTTACTCTTATACGTACAAGGACCGCGGTGAACTTCACTGCGGCCAATGTAACCGAACCTTCAAAAATAAGCTGGGCTTCGCAAGTCACATCCGAGCCCACCGCCGCAGAAGTCCTACCAATACTTGAGGTCGGCGTCGTTGGACTACGACGAGGAGGACATCATCATCATCAGATAATATTAGAAATTCATTTATAAGATAATAAATTCGGAACTGCTGGTGTGAAATTGCAAATTATGTGACGTCACACTTGGGTGTAAGAGCCCCCCCCCCCCCCCCCCCCTCTCTTACAAGACAAGGATAGGGGAGACGTAAAAAAAAAACAAAAATTTGGGTGACGTACATCGATACCTTAATTCGCAAACCAGCCAACTCCATATATACGATTTCTGTGGCGCAGCGGTTAGCGCATCTGACTACCTAGCGAGAGGTCCCGGGTTCGAATCCCGGCTGGGGACAAAAAAAAAAGAAACCCAGGTCTTGGATGTTTACATGTTTGTGACTAGTGTGGGGCCAGAAGCAATGTAACTCAAATGGAGTTGGCTGGTTTACGAATTAAGGTATCGACATACTTTTTGGCTGACCCCTCGTGTGCCTTAGTCCGAAGGCCCTTGATAGATGTAATGGTACTGACACACGTGTTCATTAGTAGCACCAAGGAGAATTAAATTCTCCTTGGTAGCACGAAAGCATGCTTTTATTGAGCAAGTGCTTTACTCCCAATCTTTTCTGTGTTTTTGTATTCGATGTTTTAATCTATCCGTCTTCCTTTTTTTGAGGTTTCATAACCTAAGTTTGCATTGTTGTTGTCAGTTTTACTGTCTTAAGAAATCATAAACTTATTTCAACGTAAAGAATTTACATTCTGTTTGTTGAATGTCTATGTGTCTACAGTCTATTTTTTGAAGCGAACGACTAAGTGTCAACATGTCAAAAATTTGGTTTTTCAATATGCCACATTTATAACACTGCATAATATTTAGCAAAGTTATACAGAACGATATGCCTAATAAATACCATTAAGCAATTAACACAATAACACTGTTATTACCTGATTTATCCCCCACTTGCAGTTTATTTAACTAATATTTTATTTTATCATGAAAATACCATTTGCTTAAGAGATCTATGCCCCAAAAAATACCTAAAATTTCAGTGGTCCTCAAATAAAAGCGATCCTACTGCTGCCAAATATGTTCGCAACTAGGAAAGATGACGGACTTTTGTTTAAAGGCCGATTATGATCGACTATTTTATGCTAATGGGCTACGCGAAGTGTAGGAAGAAGTATGGAGAGCTGACTACGAACCTCTTTTTTAATTAAAGACAAAAAAAAGTAAGATTGACGTTGTTGTTGATGGGAGTGCGACTAAATAAAATAAAATAGGTAACTTATCTTTAGTCTGTTCATCATTGTAAATAAGGTATTGGTAAAGTTTTTTGGTCCACCGTCCAGTTGTTTTATACTTTTGTGTTTGTTATTACGAAACGGAAAATATGGGCGAGCGAGCCGGACCCAACGCTGATACTGCCAAACCGATGTATACGATGCCACAGAATACATAATAGTACAACGATGCAAGCAAAGCTGCGTGCATGAGCTATTTTGAGTGAGATGTAAGTTTGAGAGATGCTGTCTTTGTTTACCTTTAGTCGTTCGCTTCGGTAAATAGAATATACACATACAGAAAAGATTGGGAGTAAAGCACTTGCTCAATATAAGCATACTTTCGTGCTACTAATGAGCGTGTGTCAGTACCATAAAGGAAAATATCTGCTATCAGATAGCTGGCGTCCGTCATTTTGATATTAACGTGAAATATTTGCCCCGAGACAGTTCATAGGTAGGTAACATCAGAATCAGTGAAATAACAATTGTCGAGACTTCGAATCATTTTATTGCATTCTTTTATACATACACCTACAAAATAAAAATGTCCTTACTTCATTTAGTAGTAGGTATAACGCCTGTACTCAGTTTAAACAACAAATTTATGCTAAAACTGCAGCCAGGGCACCGAGAAAAATCCACTTTTAGCCTTTCAAATAATATTTAAAGGGTTACAGAAAACCAAAGCTATCAGAGTGTTTATACTGAGTTTTTTCATTTCACTTTCGATAGCGAGAGCGTTTGCAATTTGTATAGGAGTGACAAAGAGACAACTAGGTGGCGCGCTTTGTCACTCCTATACAAATTGCAAACGCTCTCGCTATCGAAAGTGAATGAAAAAACTCAGTATAAACACTCTGAAGAGTCTACAAAACTAGTCTGATTTTTTATTCCGTAGAATTCTGACAGTTATCATTTTTTGACATGTCTGAGATTAGAAACCTTTTTTGGCCGGGCACATTTTTCAATTTCAACACGAGTGTGTACATCTGAGTCTACACATTTAATTTGTTATTGAATCTATCCATTTTATAAAGTGTGGAGCTCCAAATTAAAAGATTATTTAAGGCGAGTGACAATTGTGTCCCTTTTCATCACACAAACAGTAATAAAGTACAAGTAAAGAAAACATATTTTTATTAAAATATCTAATCATCATTAATACTAATCACCTAACATCACTATCTTCATCATCAACATCACCGCTGACATGAATTATTAAGAGAGCTAACAGCGGCATACTTCACTTTTCTAAAAAGGTTTACGAAACCTTGAATTAGCAGGCCAGCTAAAGAATAAAATAAAGTAATTAAAGTTAATTCGATATATTGTTCGTGATTTTGAAATCTTTGTTATTTTTGTATTAGGTCACTTGAGTAAGTAAATATTTAGATTAACCTTTTTGTAGGAAAAACATAAAAAATACGTAGCATTTTATTTTTTATTGCCCTCAAATGAGTCAAATTTGTCCCTTTTTCGGTGGAAACCTTTTTCAGTAGCAACACTTATGAAATGTCAGTATTCTACGGAATAAAAAATCAGACTTTAAAGCGTTACCAAGTTCAATACCTTCACTTTTGCAATCATTACATTTGCAATGAGCCCTTTTCAGGGCACCTTTTTTAACAGCTGTCAGCTCAGCGCTTGAAATTACAATCCGGGGTAGGCAGGCATCCATGGTGATGGCCGTTTTTCCGTGGTCCTACTGATTTGTCCTACTAGTAGGACAACGAGGGAGACCTATTTCTGTCTGTCCTACTATGCGTCTTAGTAGCTGTTGTACTAACTAACATAAAGAGGGATACAAAAAACAACAAGAGGTACTGAATATTCAGGTGGTTTAAATAATTGACAACAGCTATTAAAGCACATAGTAGGACCGACAGAAATAGGTCTCCCTCGTGGTCCTACTAGTAGGACAAATCAGTAGGGCCACGAGGAAACGGGGGTGGTGATGAAGATGATGATGAAGACCATACTCTCTCTCTGAGGGAAGGCCTGTGCTCTACAGCAGGCGTGTATAGGCTGATTACTAACTTTGATTGGCAAAAGTAGAGTCTCTCAGAGTCCCAAGCTAAAAGTATCCGCGCTTCTTTACAAACTTAAAAATTCATTTCAACACTCAATAATTCATAGAGTTAAAATGGATGGTGTTGCGCAGAACCATTCCAAACAACAATAAGTAACTTTCGACAGACACTTTTTTATGACACTTTTATTCCACTTTTTTTTCAAATGGGTAGGTACTAAAAACATTCAGTATTAAAGTAAACAATCATCATCAACCCATTATGTCCCCACCCAGGGGCACGGGTCATCAACCCATTATGTCCCCACCGAGGGGCACGGGTCTCTTCCTTGAGGAAGGTACAGGCCACCACGGGGGCCAAGTCCGGATTGGTGGAGGCTTGTAAGACTAGTGGCTGGTATTACTGTCAGAAGTTTTTATGCCGCCCTAAGACCTCTGTTGTGTGATCTTGTGATCTAAACGACCACTAAGGTTAAGCAACATACGGCGCGTTCAGTCCATGGATGGGTCACCGTCTATGACTGACGCCAGTGGTATTTTTCCGAGCGGTTCCGTGCTTCGCAAGGCACGTGAAGCAGTTGGTGCCGACTGCCGTCGATAGATGGCAGTCGTTAAGCCAAGTCAGAGGTCTTAGGGCGGCTTGAAGACTTCTGACAGTAAGACCAGCAAAGCCTTACAAGCCTCCACCAATCCGGACTTGGCCCCCGTGGTGGAGTATGGCCTATACCTTCCTCAGGGAAGAGACCCGTGACCCTCGGTGGGGACATAATGGGTTGATGATGAGTTATAAAAAGTAATAAGATTGTCGCAAGTTACCTTATATCTGGATCGGAATGCTTTTGAGTAACACAGTCCAAACGTCCAACAGATTACTGAAATAGCTAAATTAAGTAAACTTAACAGTCTATATACTTAAAGAGATAAGCAGACGTTTGTTTTAAATATATAAATATATATAAAACATGCTATTAGCACAACAAACTAAGTAGTCTGTTTTTTAATTCAATGCAAAAAAAAACTATCATGTTGACATATCAATACAAGCCAAGGGCTGTCAATGTCAGAATGTTGCTAGTACGTAAAAACCAAATAGCCCCATTTTACTTCAGAGTAAAAAATGTGTGCTACGGAGGTGTTTTTTTTTATTTTGCTCTTATGAGTAATTAAATTTGAATGTCTTTGATGTAATAAGAATTTTGTATGGAATTAAAAAACTAACTTTAGTACACTTCTTCATTAGGTTGGTACCGACTACAACAGTTTTTTAATCGCGGTCTAATTTACAAAACCACAATCCTTAAAACATCCCATAAACGTCGTATAAACTAATCTGTGGTAGTGACTTCACAAGCTCAACTTTAACACAGACAATTTATACTGCATTTACTATCAAGTGTTTTAAAGGAATACGGTCTTATTCATAAAAAAAGTGAAATAATGCCTTTCTTACCCCCGGTTTCCTAACAGTCTGTTATGGCGGCTACACACGTAACGATATACCGTAGCGATTAAACTGCGCAAGCCAGATACATCGATCGTGTGTATGACAAATCTTAGCAGATTTTTGTCATACACACGATCGATAAATCTGCGCAAATCTTTGCAGATTTTTGTCATACACACGATCGATAAAACTGCGCAAATCTTCGCAGATTTTTGTCATACACACGATCGATAAACCTGCGCAAATCTTTGCAGATTTTTGTCATACACACGATCGATAAATCTGCGCAAATCTTCGCAGATTTTTGTCATACACACGATCGATAAACCTGCGCAAACCTTTGCAGATTTTTGTCATACACACGATCGATAAATCTGCGCAAATCTTCGCAGATTTTTGTCATACACACGATCGATAAACCTGCGCAAACCTTTGCAGATTTTTGTCATACACACGATCGATAAATCTGCGCAAATCGGCTTGCGCAGTTTAATCGCTACGATATATATCGTAACGTGTGTAGCCGGCATTAATCTACTGTCAACAGCTGACAGTTGTTTTTTTTTAATGTACTTTTGACAACTCACAGCTGTTAACAATAGATAACAAACTGTTAGCGTTCCAGGAATCGGCGGTCAGAGTCTCTTCAAGTAAAACTGTATTTAACCTTAGTGGGTTAATTTACTGTGTGGTTTACGGGTACATTTTATATAAGAGCGTATTTCTTTAAATACTTGCAATTCGGTGGTTGACACGACCAACAGTAAATTATTTGATATGCTCGATTAAAACAAAAATTACAAAATATTTCGGAAAATGTACCTCTTTTAGTCAATTACGAGTTGTTACAATTTTTAAATAGATGAAACATAAAAAGAGTGCTCTGAAATATGACGTCATAATTTGGTATTTTCATACAAAATTCAAACAAATCTGACGTCAAACGTCATATTTCAGAGCACTCTTTATATGTTCGGTATTTACGTACAAAATTCTGTTTTAAAAGTAACTTATTTGACATTTTGTCAACTACCCAATTAGCTAAACATGACAATGTGCTGGCTTAAAATACTCTTGGTGTTACCTATATATAAAAAGCACTATAGCATTAAAGTACTCCTTAAATGCGAGCCGCTTCCAACCGGTCTTTTTGGAAATCCATGGAGGAGGCCTGTGTCCAGCAGTGGTTTACATTTTGTGTTTGATTCAAGGTTAAAGGAAAAATGTTAATGCTGACTGTAGCTAGTTATAAAAACATAATCATAATCATAATTATTCGTTTCTTAACTATTTGTGATTGTCAGTTATGAATGAACACTTCGTATTCTTGTTTAAAAACCAGTTGTGAAAACAATAATAAAAAAGGGTTTTTCTTAACCAGTTAAGAAAACTTAGTTATGAAAGTGCACTAAAGGGTGGACTTCTTGTGGCTGAATGATGATGATGATGATGACTCCTTAAATGCATATCCAACAGTCTGGTAGTAAGTCGATATACCACAGAATATGTAAACTACCTTTTAGATTGTTTTAAGAAACTGTCATTTATAAATAAACATTTACATACATTGCTTCTGGCCCCACACTAGGATACCCTGTGTCGTGGGAACCAGAAACAGCTACGACGCAAACATCCAAGGCCTGGGGTTTAGTTTTTGTCCCCAGCGGGGATTTGGACCCAGGACTTCTTGCATGGTACGCCACAGAGGTCGTCGACGATTGTTCCCTTTAATTTTGGACTATTTAAACTGCATTTGAAGAGTGTTTTAAGCAATAGTGTATTTTTACAAATAACACTGAATGACTGAAAATATGATATGACACACGATAATGATGTTACCATTAGAATCTACAACTGTCCGTCTTGGAAATATTTAGGAGAGTATTACACTACGCAGATTCTAGGATACTACTTTTTGGATCCACACAACACAATCACTTGTCCTGGGCCCAAACTAGGATTCCATGATATACGAGTTTATGAGACTTACTGCCGTACTCGGAGACATTAATTAACTTTAATGGTTAGTTAAGAAAGGAAAATAACACTTATATCAATAAACATAAAGACTATCACTAACATTTTTAATGAACATTACGTTAAATGACGTCTCCGAGTTAGGTGCCAAGTCTAAGGGAAGTGTTACTCTGTACAAGATCTAGGATACTAGTTCTTGGGATTAGGGGCCGCCCAAGGGCCATTTTCTGAATTGGGAATTTTGCTAAGTAACTTGTCTCGTCAAATTTCACAGAAAAGAGCGTGACAGAACGTTACTTACGTATTTCCTTCGTGTATAATGCACCCAAATTAAATAAAACTAAATAAATCGGACTTCATTCATCACATGTGTTTTACAATATAATTGAAATACTTACAAGTTTATAAATATGTATAAGGTACATGGGTACACTTACAATCTATCTAATCTCTTTAAAGGAGCAATTCTTGTATATATATATATATATATATATGTATATATGTATATATATTTATATATAATCAGAATCTCGGAAACTGCTCCAACGATTTTCACGAAACTTTGTAGGCAGATGCTTTCGGGGGTGTTTTATTGATCTAACTAGGTTACATTTTTAGAAAACGTTGTTTTATCCGTGTTTAAGGCAATTGAAATTTGCTATAATAACATACAGAGGTAAATTTCGCGTTTACCTGCAAGGTTGAGATAGTTCTGACGGGAAAACGGGCGACCCGTTTCGGGCCGATTTCAAGAGACCCGGTTCGAGTCATGATTTTTTTTTCCAAGTTCTTTTTTTGTTGAAAAATGATTATTTTAATTTTATATTACATATTTTATATTACAAAAAAAGTACCGAGCAAAGCTCGGTCACCCAGGTACTAGACAATAAATAGTGATTAAAAGGACAGAGGCGAATTGCGTATAATGCACCCAAATTAATTAAAATAAGCGCAGCGTAAGACGACCAGCCACAAGATGGACAGACGATCTCATCCAAGTGGCAGGGAGACGTTGGATGCAAGCCGCTTCCAACCGGTCTTTTTGGAAATCCATGGAAGAGGACTGAGTCCAGCAGTGGACTTCTTGTGGCTGAATGATGATGATGGACCCAAATTGAGGTCATTTGTACAAACGTACCTGGCCCCCACTGGGAATTGAGCCCACGATATCCATAGTGGTAATCAGATGTGACACAGTTAGAGCAACGAGGTCCATGAGTCAAAAATCAAAAGTTTTTATTCACAATACAAACAAAGTGCTCACTTTGTGAACGTCAAAGTTGTTATGTTCATGTCCAAAGACCATGTTCAGTGAACAGTAGAGTAAAAGAACTGTATGTTTGTATAAATGGCTTCAGTGTACTGCCCTAGTAAGAAAGCCATTACTGTGTTTTTACTTTGGATGCAAAATTGAGCTCCCTGGTGGTACATCTATAGGTGAAAAAATAATGGTGGCTGTAGGTCTACTAGAAAACTGAAATTTCAGTAAGAAAATATGCAGTTATCTCATGAAATAATATGTTTGTGATATGTTTTTCGCTATTTACTCAAAACTGCGTTTTTACGATTACTGCGTTCTTCCTTACGAGGGCAGTGTAGGTGTGTTTGCGATGTCTTTGCCCGTTTACTTAGGGTCGGTTGCTGGATTAAGAGTAAATACTTAAGCAAAGCTCTCATCATCAACCCATCATGTCCCCACCGAGGGGCACGGGTCCTCTTCCCTGAGGAAGGTATAGGCCATACTCCACCACGGGGGCCAAGTCCGGATTGGTGGAGGCTTGTAAGACTAGTGGCTGGTCTTACTGTCAGAAGTTTTCAAGCTGCCCTAAGGCCTCTGACTTGGCTTAACGACTGCCATCTATCGACGGCAGCCGGCACCAACTGCTTAACGTGCCTTGCGAAGCACGGAACCGCTCGGAAAAATGCCACTAGCGTTAGTCATAGCAAGCACAGAGCAACGCTCTGTCACGCACTTTTCTGAGAAATTTGACGAGACAGCACTTACTTAAAGTTAAGCAGTTAATTAAAGAAACTCTCAAATCAGAAGCTGGCCTTTGGGCGGTTCCTAAGTACCAAGAACTAGTATCCTACATATAGTACAGAGTAACACCTACCTTAGACATGCCCGGCACCAAAGCCCAAAAACGACTATCCTAGATCTTGTGCAGTGTAACACCTCCTTTAGACTTGGCCGGCACTTAAGTCCTAAAACTAGTATCCTAGATCTTGTACAGCGTAGTTCCTCCCTTAGACTTAGCTGGCACGTAAGTCCTAAGAACTAGTATCCTAAATCTTGTACAGTATAACACCTGCCTTAAACTTGGCTGGTACCTAAGTCCCAAACTAGTATCCTAGATCTTGTACAGAGTAACAACTCCCTTTAACATGCCCGACATCAAAGCCCAAAAACTAGTATCCTAAATCTTGTAAAGTGTAACACCTCCCTTAGACTTAAGCCACGTTCCCTCTTCTAGTAAATACATCCTATAGTCCAAAACTTAACTTTTCACTCTCAGCTTCTTCTTGAAGAACGGATTTATGGGCGAGGGGGTAGAATTCGGCTTAAGATTCGTTTTCGTCGGCTGCTTTTTGCTGTCAAACGGTATGTTCGGGCTTTGCCGGACGCTCTTGTAGTAATCCAACGTGCTTTGCATGGAGTTGTTTTTCAGTGCGAATTTAATCTTTTTCGGCGTTTCGAAGCTCGAATTCGCTTTGGCTGGGCTTTTGTCTTCGACCTTTTTGGCATTCTTCTCGGATTTCTTCTCGATCTTCGCCGGAGACGTCTGCTTTTGGAAGTTCTTCGCTTTGTTCGCGATCACTGAGTTGTTTTGTGTCTTCACCTTTTGCGCATTCAGTTCCTGTTTGACTTTTACTTCATTCGTCTTGTTCTTGTCTCCGCTTTCTGTGATGGTGATTTTCAGTTTCTTAGGCTTCTTCGTGGAGGTATCACTGTTGGATTTTGCAGTTTTTGGGTGAGAATCTTTTGTTTTCTCTTTGGATTTCTTGTCTTTGCCGTTGATTTGGACTTTGGCTATGCTATCGTCAAGTTTTCGCTTCTTGGAGGGCGAGTCATCGTCAGTATCGGTGGTCGGTTTACGTTTCTTCGCCTTCTTGTGGTTTTTGTTGTCGTTTTCTTTGTTTGAAGAGTCTTCTGCCGTAGTGAGGGGCTGGGCGTCTTCCACTTTCCATTTGCCCTTCTGTGGAAAGATGATGCTGATGATGATGATATTATTTATCTATAGTATACAGTGTGATTCTTTATAAAGTGCACTTATGAAAAAGGGCGATACTAGGCCTATTTTTATCGACAAAAAATATATAAAAAAAATTGCTTTAGCTTTTACATTTTTTTTATTTCTTAAGTTTCAATTGGATACCCTATTTAAAGAATTTTTTATAATTTCGGTTCTGATTTCGTTAGCAAGCTTAAACAAAATTCTATGTGATACAAAAAAGTGCGCTGACAATATAATAAAATCACAGTTTTATACAAAAACCACTCTCATTGCTGCTCATTGCTCTGCAAATCAGAGCGGAACATGGTCGGACTCTTCCGACGAAAAGTCAAGTAAGTCTATCCGGAATAAAGTTAATAACTACTGTTATTAAGGAAAAAATCAAACAGATTCTCAATCAGGAGTGCCTATTTTATTTTATTAGGCACACCAACAGCATACATACAAAACATAGTACAACATTGTTACAGGAAGATAAAGTTACGTGTATGTAAGGTAATCTTTTTTTTTTTATTTAAAATTTAAATTTGTTAGCAGATTAGTTGTAGATTTATTAAACTTTACAAAAAGAAAATGTTAACTTAAACACTAGCAAAGGTGCATGCTGTGTCAACCTTAATAGGCTAGGCACTTACCTTAAAACCCTCCATGTTCTATAATTAAGATGTATTAGGGTCTGTTTCACAATCTGCAGATAAAGTTGCGGATAAGCTATCCGCAACCAGGGCTGCCGTTTGTTCTAAATTTGAAGCCATAAACGAACACACTTCACGTCCCTCCTTTAAGCATCTCGTCCGACAGTACTACCTTGGTGTCATAGACAGCAGACTGTCCATCCAAAACAATTAATTATATAAAATTATTATTTTCTATTTTTTTTATTGTGTATTCTTTTGTCTTTGTTATTTTTATTTCTTATTTGCAAAGAGTGATCATCCAATATTAACTTATCTCGTCTATTTATAAAATATTTTATTATAAATATCTATGTAATATGTATTAGTATGTACTTATTTTATATTAAGTATTAGTGTGTATTGTATTATATTATTGTTATGTATGTGCTCGCACCTTACTTTCAAGTAACTATCTATTTTATCTTTCTTTTTTGCACGCCCACCTCAATTTTTGCCTCTCCTGGACCTCCTGTGGGTTGACTGGTAGAAAATGCCATTAGCATTAAGTCCACCTTTTGTACACTATTGTTTGTGCAATAAAGAATTAATAATAATAATAATAATAACACACGCAATATAGGAAAATTTATTTAAATTTAGAACAAACGGCAGCCCTGGTTGCGGATAGCTTATCCGGATATTTATTTGAACATTGTGAAACCGGGCCTTAGTGTACTAGCTACTGGTTGTCCGAAGTAAATAAAATAAAAAATAAATAATAGTTATTGATCTGGTTGGGGCCCGCCCACGCTGGATTGACCCATGTAAGGCTGGTTTTAGAGTCACACTGAAGAAGAAGAAGAAGAAGAAAAATTTATTATAACAACAAAACACACGCCATAAAACAAAATAAATCCAAAAATTAAACCATAAAATTAGTACAAAACAAAGAATCAGAAGAAAACAGGAGGAAAATAAAGATCACGGCGTGTCACTGCTGTTACAAATGGCAGCTGACTCAGCATTATGCTGAAGGACAAGCCTTCAGCGCTGATTTTCAGTCAGTGCCAAATGATACTCCGCGAGCGTCACAGACCGCGGTGTGGTACAGCGATGAGAGAATTTAAAAAACTTAATACTTATGTACAGAAAAATAAGGAACATAATACTTATGTACAGAATAGATTACCACTCGCTGACCGTCAGCGCTGATAGACAAAATGTATGGCTGGTCAGCGCTGAACGGTCGGCGTTTTTCTAAAACGCTCCTTAGGACGTAGTACATATTGGCCTCGTGTCGGTGTGACTCTAAAACCGGCCTGTTTTCACCAACAAAACTTAAGATTTAGGGGCCACCTAATCTTTTTTTTCTCTTCATCTTAGGTTAGCCCCTAAATATTAACCCCCTTATTCATAAAAAAAATTTAACATTGGTTAAGTAAACAACTGATTAAATGTCATGCTGTCCTTTATATTTCAATGACATCTGTCAAGGACAGCATGACATTTAATCAGTTGTTTACTTAACCAATGCTTAAATTTTTTTATGAATAAGGGGGTTAGTGTTGTATGTGAAAACGGGCAAAAGCCCGGCATAAGTCTGCATACAACTTACAGTCTGCGAAGTTTTGGGGCGAAGCGCGGCCAATTCGTCGACGATGCTGACACCCTCGCGAGACTTGGCCAGCAGACGCTTCCGGTGTTTGCGGCTCAGACCTGGATAATAAACAGTTACACGATATCAAATTACTCATAAATATAGGTAATTAGAGGTAAAGAGGAATCGCTCGTAGCCCCGGCCGCCAGAGTGATCTTAAACGGTCACGAAGGTTAAGCCTAACGTGACTATAATGACTAACGCTAGTGGCATTTTCCGAGCGGTTCCGTGCTTCGCAAGACAGTTGGTTCGGGCTGCCGTCGATAGATGGCAGTCGTTAAGCCAAGTCAGAGGCCTTAGGGCGGCTTGGAAACTTCTGACAGTAAGACCAGCCGCTAGTCTTACAAGCCTCCACCAATCCGGACTTGGCCCCCGTGGTGGAGTATGGCCTATACCTTCCTCAGGGAAGTGACCCGTGCCCCTCGGTGGGGGCATAATGGGTTGATGATGATGATGATGAGCTGCTGGTCTTCCGAGCGAAGTCTTGAGTTGACTCTTGTGGATTGTAGATAAATATGTAGAAGTATTATAGAATTTGACTTATACAGTTGTTGTAGAAATTTCCTCTTAGACGTTTGATATCAATATAGTTATGAGTTTTTCTCTTAAATGTGTCTTTATTTTAGTCCATCGAAAACGCTGCTGGTTGTGCAATTACATATACAGGGTGGAATTTTGTAATGCCACCCGGAGGGGTACTCTACAGTACTCTTAATACTGTAGATAGAAAATTTTACTCAAAGAAAACATTCCTTTATTTTTGAAAAGAAAGAAAACTGCATTCAAAGATTTTTAAAATTTTGCTTGCCTTACCCGGTGATCGAACCGACTAAAATCTGTGAAAGTTGCACCCTGTACTTTTATTGCATCGATCGTTAGGGCCAATTATAAGGATGAAATAATTAAAACAATTTATGATTTCATTGTTTTGCTTTCATTTAATTTATGAAGTTTGATAGAGAGATTTCATCCTGTGAGGCAAGCGAATTTTTATAAATCTTTGAATGCAGTTTTCTTTCTTTTCAAAAATAAAGGAATGTTTTCTTTGAGTAAAATTTTCTATCTACAGTATTAAGAGTACTTCCCCTCCGGGTGGCATTACAAAATTCCACCCTGTATGTAAATGTATTTATTCTAAGTTCTAACCATACTGTACAAAATCGATTGTTTTCTTTCAATAAATAAAAGAAAACTAATGAATGTCGACGAAGCGAAAGGTTCGTCAGGATCGTGGCAGGTGGCAGTCCCTGGTCTCTGCTCACCCCTCTGGGACACAGAGTGCGTATACTGAGTTTTTTTATTCACTTTCGATAGCGAGAGCGTTTGCAATTTGTATAGGAGTGACAAAGCGCGCCATCTAGTCGTCTCTTTGTCACTCCTATGCAAATCGCAAACGCTCTCACTATCGAGAGTGAATGAAAAAACTCAGTATACGCACTCTGGCGGGAGCTTATGTATGTGTGTATGCAACGAGGCAGTGGACGTCTCACCTCTCATGGCGGCCCGTCCCGGGTCGTGCTTTAAGTTCTTGTCGAGCCTTTCAAGCCTCCGCGCGGCGGCGCGCGCCTTCGGTAACGGTTCCGGCTGCGCGACCGGCGCCGGCGACACTCGCAGTGGGTACTGGGACGAGGCGAATTGCTCGAACCTGACGGATAATCATTTCACCTCAGCTCCCTTGGCTCTCCACGCCGATCAAGGGTACCGGCAGAATATCAGCGCTGAAGTTCTTCCGGAACTTTCAGCACATGCCGAGTCGGAGCCCATTTACATTTGCCACACCCGCTCGGTCACTTACTCAGTACGTTGGCCAGGTACATTAATGTATCGTGTATGGCCAATTTTCTATGTGTCTCTGCTTGTTATGTGTGTTAATGTACTATTATTAATTTTGTTTCTTTGCTTTTTTAGTGCTGTGACTTGTAGTTAGACGTGTTTTGCTTTGCTTTGTATACGCGTGTGTGTCTTATGTAAATAAATGAATTCTCTATCTACCTATCATTTCTTTCTGTGGAGTCGCGACGACATACTTGTTTAAGAATATCAAATAATGTTTGACATCGGCCTTATTAATAAATAAGTTATAACCTCTGAATAACTATTTGACGTATATCAATTTATACTGGTTTATTCGCATTTAGCGTACACATAACCAGTTTGACAGACCTCGCGTAACGGCTGTATACACAGCTCATAAACTTTATTAATAAGGCCGTAAGTATTGATTGCTGATCTGGGTCTTGAATTTTGACATTCTTAAGTAGATGAACATTCGTACCTACCAAACTTTGTATTAGATTTAAGATGTTTTTCTCCACTACATTCGGCCCCAAGGCAGCGGCTAACATTTTTATGTACATTGACATTCAACAAGCAGAATGTAAATTCTTTACGTTGAAATAAATTTCTGATTTCTAATTTCTGACAAGACGCCAGAAGCAAATGACAAAGTCGCGTCTGACGCGGCGACTTGACGCGGCGACAAGTCGCCCTGTTTGCGATGGCTCTATCATAGGCAGTCTGATTTTTTATTCCGTAGAATTCTGAAATTTCATAAGTGTTGTTACTAAAAAAGCTCTCCACCGAAAAAAGGAAAAATTTTACCCATTTAAATGAAAGAAAAATTAAAAATGCTAGATGTTTTTCATGCTTTACCTAGAAAAATATAAATCGAAATATTGACTTACAAGTGAACTAATATAAAAATATCACGATCAATATATCGAATTCATTTTAATTAGTATCCGGCCGCTGGGAGTATACGATCCTGACACCTGTCTGTTTCATATGACTAGTGATGGGAGATAATCAACGTTATCATTCCTTACGTTATTCTTAACTAGCTTTTGCTACTGACTCACGATTAAGTAGTTTTGTTTGTTAGACGACCTTCACTCAATCATCTCTTGTGCCATTTTCGCAGGCATTTTAGAAGGGTCATCATCTTTTTTGTGCCGAATGGCGGTGAAGTGTTGCGGCGAGCTGTGCGACCTTTTATTTGAGCCCAGATCAGCTCAATCGCTTTGTAAGGCAGTGGTATGGAGAGATTCTGAGAACGGGTTGTGAAAAAAAAAAACGACACGGCAAAAAATGACAACTGTCACAATTCTACGGAATAAAAATCAGACTTTAGCTACGATAAGAATATGCGCACACTAGGCGACACGCGACAGCGACAGTTCGGCGACTAGACGTGACGACAGGCTACGCCAATTTTCATATATTTTGTCCGAATCTCCGCCCACATGGCGTCAGAGTCGCGACGACAAGACGCCAGAAGCAAATGATAACGTCGCGTCTGACGCGGCGACTAGACGCCGCGACAAGTCGCCTTGTTTGCGAAGGCTCTAATGAGGGCTTTTCAGAGCGTCATTAAAAAAAAATTGTACCGAAAATTGCCGATAGATGGTGCTGACGTCATGACATCACTGTACCTTATCTGTGGTTCCTGTCCTATGTTTTTACAAAAATGCACAATGCATGGGCTAGTGAGCAAAGGCACAATTCACGTACTTATGTAATAAACGTGAAGCGGTGGTGGCGTAGTGGGGTTGACCCTTGCTTCTCGATCATGAGGGTCTGGGTTCGAACCACGCATGTACCAATGACTTTTAGTTACATACATTTGTTTGTACAGCAACACCATTCGCTGATAAATTGTGCCCGGATAACGGCGACAGGCTTGCCACTTGTCACGTTTGGGACCTAATAAACTCGGCAAAACGTGGGTCCAGTTCTAGAGACTGGTGCCTCTGCCTACCCCTTCGGGGATAACGGGCGTGAGTTTATTATTATTATTATTATTATGTAATAAACAAAGTAAAAATACTTCGATAACTTTCAAGTTTCAACAGTTTCGAAACAAAGTCTAGTTTAGATCACAGACTACAAAGAGATATTTAGACTATCACAGATTAATGACGATTAAAACCACAGATCTAAAAACATGATGACATTTTGGTCTTCTTGCAGCGTCATAGTTTTTTTTTTATGAACTCAAGTGACAGCTGTCATTGAAAACCCTCATTACAATTAATATTTGGTGTAGTTAAGGTAAGGTAAATTTTCAAAAGTTCAGTATGATTGCGGTTTTCTGGCGAGGGCCCCGGGGCACTGTACCGCCTAGCCCCTAGGTAGCTACGCCACTGGTAGTGAGGCAGGGCACTAAGTATTACGACGATAATAGTCAGCAAGGAAGATAAAAGATAAGATAAAGATAATGGATATTTATTTGTGAAACATGAGTGAATAGATGGTCAATAATACAAATGTTAGTTCTGCATGTTTTGTCATTGTAGACATACAAATATAGCCATTCCTTAAGCCATAAGACAAGGACGTGTGGCATTAAATAGTAGTGTAATATTAAATTTAATCAGAGGATAAATGTGTCTAGTCCACATCCAAGACATTATTTTGTAAGTTCGATTTGTATTAGCTTTAAGGTGATTTGAGAAAAGATGGTCAGAGTGGAGTTTTTTTTCGCTGCCTTTTTCTCCACTACAGACGGCCCCAAGGCAGCGGCTAACATTATACATAACTGTATGTACATTGACATTCAACAAGCAAAATGTAAATTCTTTACGTTGAAATAAATTGTTGATTTTGTGATTTCAGATTATTATTATTAAAATTCTTTATTACACCAATTTTTGTACAAGGGCGTGCTTAATGCAGGAAGCATTATCTTCCAGCAAACCTCTGTTTTTGAAGAGAATGGCGACAGGTAGTGCAAGAAAAATTTAATAGATGTGAGATATAATAAACATATATAAGCGTACGGAAATACATTAACCTAGACCTACAAGAGGGGGGGGGGGGATATGATAAACCTACATAAATTATAATACACAAATAAATAAATAACAATAATACGTATGATCTATTTGTCTACACTTGACATTTTTGTCAAATGTCAAGTATAGACAAATGGATCATATACAGGAATATTTTTTCACCAGTACAGTAAATCAACATATGTAATACTAAGTCCAAAATACAAATACCAACATTTTTTGTTACTACCTCGTTGGTACAAAAAAACAAAAATACCAATGTCTGAACTTATCCGCAAATCTTAAAGAAATATGGACTCATTACGCATGAGCACAACTAAACGCACGAACTGGCAACTGCGCGCGGCTCGCGGGAAGGAATTACAAATTGGATGAAGGATAAATTAATGAAAATGAAAAAAAAAAATGGTAATTTTATTCGATAAATGTAATCTATTATCGATACCAATGATATGGTAAAATTTATTGTACCGGTGAAAATTTCACCCGGTATACATGTGTTGTAGATAATAGGGTAGTTTCCGGGGTCAAAATAATTAAATTCTATTTAGTCCGTGTTTTAGATTATAAAAAAATATTGGACACGTATTTTTTCTTTTTTCGACTAAACAAAAAATAACAAAGATATAGCCCATTAAATTTACGTGTGACGTCACTCCGTGCTAAAAAATGCAGCACGGCGTGACGTCACACGTAACTTTAATGGACTATATCTTTGTCATTTTTGGTCTAATTTACAAATAAAAAAATACGTGTCCCTTATTTTTGAATAATCTAAAAGACGGACTAATTACATTTATACTACACCTGCTTGGAAAGTACCTTGATACTTTATCAAATTTACGGTAGAAAGTACGTCATTGCATATCGAACAAATATGCGGGGAGAGAACGCATCTGAGCGGGAGAGAAAAGTGTATGAAAATCCATTTCTTACGTGGTTTTTCTTTTTAAATTTTGGGTAAGACTATGCGCCGGTATCCTAAATATCAAAAGCCAAAAAGTTTTTACAGTGAGTTTTTATCTCCAAGTTCGCAAAATGACACTGGCCACTAGCAACAATTTCAATATAAATTTCAATTAGTAAAGATTTCGTTTTTTATTTTCCTCGTAGGTGTAGTATAAAGCACTATGTATCACTCGAGAGAAACTGCGATTCCCGACCTCGCCTACGGCTCGGGCTTCAAACGACACCCTCGACGGTGATCGGTCACTTTCTCCTCTCGGTGAACAATGTACTATTTTTAGGGCAACTAGCCCATTCATACCTCTGCAGGCATATCTTGGCGCGGGCGTGCTGCTTCCCTGAGGCAGCCCTCAGCCTTGCCCGCAGCCGGCGGGCCAAGTCGGCGGCCGGCACGGGCAGCGGACGGAGCACGACGTCGCCGCGCCCCGCGCGCGGGTCCAGCCACCCACTGGAGTAAGGAACCCGGTGTTACCTTTCTCAGAGGAACTGTAATAGTAGATTAGTAGCCGAGGGCTGTAAGGCAGCAATTGCAGCCCGAGATATTTAGCCTCGCTGCGCTCGTGCGCTTACGACGAGTTCATGAAGTGGCGAAAAGAAAAACGAGTAATGTTTTATTCTTGCAATGCCGGTTTTTTTCTACTTACCTCACAATCGAGATGTAAAGCAGAGTAGTTAGCTCGGGTGTAAGGATCAATTGCACCCTCGAACTAAATATCTCGGGCTGCAATTGATGCCTTACAGCCCTTGGCTACTAATCTACTATTTTCGGAGGAGCTGAAATCGACCTTTTCACAAGAACTGAAATTTGCATTATTCGTAAGAACTGAAATTTACCCTTTGCGGAGGAACTGAAATTTACCCTTTTCCAAAAGAGGTGAAATTTGCATTATTCGTAAGAACTGAAATTTACCCTTTTCGGAGGAACAAAAATTTACCCTTTTCCAAAAGAGGTGAAATTTGCATTATTCGTAAGAACTGAAATTTACCCTTTTCGGAGGAACTGAAATTTACCCTTTTCCAAAAGAGGTGAAATTTGCATTATTCGTAAGAACTGAAATTTACCCTTTTCGGAGGAACTGAAATTTACCCTTTTCCAAAAGAGGTGAAATTTGCATTATTCGTAAGAACTGAAATTTACCCTTTGTCGGAGGGACTGAAATTTACCTTCTTCGGAGGAACTGTAATTTACTACTTTTTCACAAGAAGTGATATTTACCTTATACATAGAAACTGAAGTTTGCCTTGTTTACAGGTACAGAAAAAACCTTTTCCACAGCAAGTGAAATTTACCCTTTTCACAAGTTTGCCTTATACACAGGAACTGAAATTTACCTTTTTCGCAATAACTGAAGTTTACCGTCTACACAGAAACTGTAGTTTACATATCGTCGTAATAAGAAGTAAGTTAAAATAAAATAAGATAAGAATCGTCTAAACTGCACACAACAAACAAGATATAAATAAAAGAAACTTGGTGCATTAATTTAACATTTTTGTTTTTTATTATTTGATTTGATTATGTTCGCCTTCGCACCAAATTTTAAGTTATTCAGTGAATATGAAAAAATAGGATTAAAAACATCACATTGACCGAACTTACTCATCACCATCCTGGCCCTCCTCCGAGTCATCACCGGCGGACTGATCACCGTTCTCTTCACCGTCCTCGTCGTCATCACTGATGGCTTCCAGCGCATCTGGTCCGCCTTCCGGACATCCCATCTGCGGAAAACGAATAAGAAATATTCTAAGCAATAATTGTAACTGCAAAAAAGTATATTCTGTATGGGACCTAAAATTTATTTATTTTTATTTATTTAATGTTAAGCAGTTGGTGCCGGCTGCTGTCGATAGATGGCAGTCGTTAAGCCAAGTCAGAGCCCTTAGGGCGGCTTGAAAACTTCTGACAGTAAGACCAGCCACTAGTCTTACAAGCCTCCACCAATCCGGACTTGGCCCCCGTGGTGGAGTATGCCCTATACCTTCCTCAGGGAAGAGACCGGTGCCCCTCGGTGGGGACATAATTTGGGGTGGGGACAAAACTAGGAACATTCTAGAAAAATATTACAAATAGACTTAATGAATAAAAAAAAAACGATATTGGTCTCTTACAATTTCCAAAATCTTAATGTTAAATCTTAAGTCGGGTTTGTTCGAACACTTAATGTTTGCTTTATGAACGGCATTTTTTTAAAAACTAAAAATGTTACACCTTGTGGGGCTATTTTGCTAACTGTACCTACAAATATTGCTGTATTTAAAAAAAAAAGCTGTTATGTAATCGTCAATAACCCTTTATCAAATTGAAATAAAAAAACCATACATATCTAACCAACATTTTAAAGAAAATTAAGTTCTTGTCCAGTCAAGGACTTAGTAATTACGATTTCACTCAACTTCCTCCAAGTGTACTGAAAAAAAAAAGTACTATGCAACTCCGGCGAGTAACTTAAATAGATAGGTAATTTTATTGCCATTCCAAAATGGTATAACACTTATTTAAAAAAATCATACTAGGACATTTAAAAATAATTTTCGAGAACAATACCCCTGCAAAACATATCAATAAAATGATAGTCTCAAATTCGTACGCAAATACATTTTTAAATGTCTATTCTGTTCCTTTGATGTTACTGACCGTTATAATTCTCAAGATTGGAGTACAGACATACCTCAAACACTCAAGTACAGTCTAGGCCAGATCAAGCTTTACCATATGACAGGGAAAATAACCTTTACTGCATTTACTCAAGTACGCGCAAGTTGTAAAGGATCAAGCTCCATCTTGTCTAGTCTGTACGAAAGCAAAAGTTGATGGATTTGATTGGCTTATCCAGCTGGTCTCGACCCTAAAAGTAGCTTATTTATTAATAGTTTCAGCTCATTACCAAAATAATTTTGGTAATATTCATCATCGTTTCTGTATAGGCCTTAGACCCTGTACAGTCTAAGACTAGGTAAGCTGTGATAATAAAGAAAAAAATCATTCCTGTTTCCATACAAAAAAAAATTGTTTAATTAGTTTCAAAACGGTCACAGCTTACCGTGTCTTAGACTGTACATTACAGTTGCGGTTTTAAATGAAACTCGAAAATAAAACAAAATTGTAATTATTTATTTAAATAAAATGCTCGAAATGTCTACCACCAACATAAATACATGCCCTACATCGTTTTAAAAATGAGCGGGAGATATGGCGAGCAAATCTTCTATTGTTAATTGATTCCGCAGCCTCTGTGATCCTTGCCCTCAAATCAGCCAAGTCCCTGATGGGTTTTCCATAAACTTTTTCTTTTATAGCACCCCAGTAAAAGAAATCTAACGGGTTTAAATCCGGTGAACGAGCTGGCCACGCTATAGCACCTTCCCATCCACATACCAGGGTATTCTTCGTCTAGGAAATCCCTTACAGGACGCGCATATTGTGCTGGGCACCCATCTTGCTGGAACCACATATTCCTTACTGTTTCCAGCGGCACATCTTCCAATAGATTTGGTAATGAGTTTTGTAAGAAGTGTAAGTACGCCTCGCCAGTCAGTGCCTCAGGTAGCTCAAAGGGTCCGATTATTTTACTATTTAGTATTCCGGTCCACATGTTCACTTTAAAACGATATTGGGACCGATCTTCTCTAAGTAGGTGGCGATTTTCTACGTGCCACTCGTGTAAATTGTGTAGGTTCATGTATCCGTCCTTTTTAAAAGTAGACTCGTCGGACCACAATATTTTATTGAAAAATTGAGGGTCCTCCCTATGCATGCGCAACATCCTACGACAAAATGCAAGTCTCGCAGGATAATCGCGTGGTAACAGACCCTGTACGCGTTGCACGTGGTACGGGTGAAGCTTCTCAGCTTGCAATATGCGATGAGCAGTACTTTTTGGTACACCTGTACTTGCTTCAATTGCCCGAACTGAAGTACTCGGGTCGTCTGCGACGGCTTGAAGCACTTCGTCTTCTACATCGAACCGAGGTCTGCCTTCATTAACCGCTTGATGTGGAAATCGACCCTCAGAAAATAGTCGGTGGACATTGACGAAAACACGGCTATCCGGGTGACGTGCGGCGTTCGGATATCTTTCTCGGTAGAGTCTTGCTGCAGCACCGCCATTACATCTACATTCGCCGTAAATGAGATGCATGTTCGCATATTCTTGTGGAGTGTTCGTGGGTGGCATGATGGCACTGTATCACACACTTTAGTCCTTGAGAAAGCCGGGTCGTTGGAAGGAATCACAAACAATGTCCAAATCACAAAGAAATAATCAAGTCCAGAAAGCGAAGCAAAGTTGTTAGTACAAAATGAACACAAACGAATACAAAGGATGCGCAGTAAACGAGAGAGCTTAATGTACTGACCGACTATTTGACTAACCAAAGATAGCACACCTACTTTTTCTCTTCCTTGTATCTACCTGTCTCTCTCACTCACCAAACTTGTTTTGTTTGGTTTCATTGTTCTCGCGCATGACTAACGGTACGATAGGGGTACCTGCCTGTTCAAGGAATTAATTTTATGTGCTTTAAGATGGATAAGTAAGCCATTTATTTCAACTAATATTTGCTTTTGTACAGAGTAGGCCAGATCAAACTCCATATTTTTACAACTTTCGGGTAGATCCGTTGATCTGGCCTAGACTGTACTTGAGTGTTTGAGGTATGTCTGTACTCCAATCTTGGGAATTATAACGGTCAATAACATCAAAGGAACAGAATAGACATTTAAAAATTTATTTGCGTACGAATTTGAGACTATCATTTTATTGATATGTTTTGTTTTATTGTTCCCGAAAATTATTTTTAAATGTCCTAGTATGAATTTTTCAAATAAGTGTTATACCATTTTGGAATGTCAATAAAATTACCTATCTTTTTAAGTTACTCGCCGGAGTTGCATAGTACTTTTTTTTTTCAGTACACTTGGAGGAAGTTAAGTCCTTGACTGGACAAGAACTTAATTTTCTTTAAAATCTTGGTTAGATATGTATGTTTTTTTATTTCAATTTGATAAAGGGTTATTGACGATTACATAACAGCTTTTTTTTTAAATACAGCAATATTTGTAGGTACAGTTAGCAAAATACCACAAGGTGTAACATTTTTAGTTTTTTAAAAAATTCCATTTATTTTTTTAAATACCCAGAGGGGATTTTTTATTTTATTTTTCTGGTGAACCTTGTGACCACCCCTATCACCCCCTTTCCCAGCTACGTAACCTTTTGGGACAACCTGTATATCAAAAATAAGTCGCATGGCCTAATCTTCAAGCTATATTAGTGACAAATTAAATTTGTGAGTTAAACCCAGATCTTGGATGTTTACATGTTTGTGACGTCGCTGTTTCTGGTTCCCACGACACAGAGTATCCTAGTGTGGGGCCAGAAGCAACGTATGTGCCTGTATGTTAATGTTATCATCATCATCAGGCTATATTAGTCCACTGCTGGACATAGCCCTCCCCTAATGAGCGCCATAGCGCCCTGTCTTCAGCTTGCCGCATCCAGTATCTGCCTGCAGTATTTCACAGATCGTCATCCCACCAGAGTGCTTATACTGAGTTTTTCACTCACTTTCGATGGCGAGAGCGTTTGCAATGTGTATAGGAGTGACAAAGAGACAACTAGGTGGCGCGCTTTGTCACTCCTATACAAATTGCAAACGCTAGCGCTATCGAAAGTGAATGAAAAAACTCAGTATAAGCACTCGGGTCCGAGCGCGTCCTACACTGCGTTTGCCGAGTCGCGGTCTCCACTCAAGAACGCGTAAATGTTATGTAAATGCTTATTTGGGTTTACTAATGTATTGCCAAAAATCGCTTCCCAAAGTATTACTTCCCAAACTATTTTCCGCAAATTATCACTTGGCAAAAAAACATTTCTCAAAACAACTTAAAGCAAATAAACAGTTAGCAAAAGTTATTATGGCAAGTTATTGTTTACCAAATAAATACTTGGTCAAAATTCATTTTACCAAAGAGGCAACAAGAGGCAAGCTCCGCTTCGCTACGCGCGTCGTCGCACCTATATTTCTGTTGTCACGTATTCTTTACATCGCCGACCCCCCGTTCCATTATTTGAAAATAACACTTGCCAAAATAAAACGTTAGCATAATAAACGTTTGTCTTAATAAAACTTGACGCAGTAAAATTATGCGAAATGATAATTTGACCAAATGAATAAAATGCGAAATGAAAACTTGCTAAAGTTTCATTTGGGAAATGAAACTGATGCCATAAGTTTATTGGGAAGTAAAATTTGGCGAAAAATACTTTGGCTAAACGGCGGTATCCCGCTTATTTGTGTAGTATTTCCTTAACGTCTCACCCTCTCCCAAGCCCGCCGCCGCTCCTCGTACTCCACTCCCACTGCGCTCTGCCGCAGCAGCTGTGTGAACACCCTCCTCGCAGCGATACAACCGCGCAACTCCTGGCCCGCACACACGTACGCCAAGAACGGCTCGAGCAAGGCTGCCACACTCTCGGTGGGCAGTTTGCCTTTTGACACCTGGGGATCAAGACGGAGATTAAAGTCTGATTTTTAATTCCGTAGAATTCTGACAGTTATCATTTTTTGACATGTCAGAGATAAGAAACCTTTTTTGGCCGGGCACATTTTTCAATTTCAATACGAGTGTGAACATCTGAGTCTACACATTTAATTTGTTAGTGAGTATATCCATTTTATAAAGTGTGGAGCTCCAAATTAAAAGAGAATTTAAGGCGAGTGCCAAATGTGTCCCTTTTCACCACACAAGCAGTAAAAAAGTATAAGTAAAGAAAACATATTTTTATTAAAATATCTAATCATCATCATCATCGCTGACATGAATTATTAAGAGAGCTAACAGCGTCATACTTCACTTTTCTAAAAAGGTTTACGAAACCTTGAATTCGTAGGCAGCGATGCCAGCTAAAGAATAAAATAAAGTAATTAATATTAATTCGATATATTTTTCGTGATATTGAAATATTTGTTATTTTTGTATTAGGTCACTTGAGTAAGTATATATTTAGATTAATCTTTTTGTAGGTAAAACATAAAAAATACGTAGCATTTTATTTTTTATTGCCCTCAAATGGGTCAAATTTGTCCCTTTTTCGGTGGAGAACTTTTTCATTAGCAACACTTATGAAATGTCAGAATTCTACGGAATAAAAAATCAGAGTATAGTTAGACCGGTGATTTTCGCATTCAGTTGGCCCTCAAACACTAAGGTTTTCTTACGTTTTTTTTTCAGCTTCAGCGTATTGTTGGTGTAGTTGTATTGAGTGGTATTGTTACTACAAATTCACAAAACAAAAGATGATAAAAGGTCGGTTACGAAAGGAACTCGCAACTGACCTTTCATTACTGGTAAAGATTTCGAACCCACGACCTAGCGAATGTGAGGCCGGTGGTACTCTGACGCAATACCACCATAATACCACCAGATATGAATATTCTTTATTGCACACAAGAAACAAGAAGCAATTTCTTTCAGACAACCTTGTGACGGTTGCCAGAAGAAAAGAGACGGGTAGTTCGACATAGCATTTGTTTCAGATAAAACAAATCTATATCTGTATATTACATTTGTTCTACTATATAGTTCTAGTATATACGTACTGTTCTGACAAAGAGGACATAAAATCAAAATATGTAGTTATTTCTTCGTTAGTTCAGTTTCAGCACTCAATGCTAAGGTTGGCTGAAATATTATATCCCTGTTGGAGGTAAGGTCACCTTTGTAACAATGTCATATACCTAAACATTTTACGAATTTGTACTTTGCAATGAAGAATTTAAATAAACACTTTCTCATTTACTTTGTAGTGAGTTCATCAGTTTTACCTTGGACAGTTCCTCCAAAAAGCAGTCGCAGATGTGTAGCATCAACGAGAGTGCGTTCCGAGCGAAGGCCGGCGTTGTCACCGACAGAACGCCTGAGGAAGACACGCCACAGTACAATGAACATCATCAACCCATCATGTCCCCACCGAGGGGCACGGGTCTCTTCCCTGAGGAAGGTATAGGCCATACTCCACCACGGGGGCCAGGTCCGGATTGGTGGAGGCTTGTAAGACTAGTGGCTGGTCTTACAGTCAGAAGTTTTCAAGCCGCCCTAAGGCCTCTGACTTGGCTTAACTACTGCCATCTATCGACGGCAGCCGGCTCGGAAAAATGCCACTAGCGTTAGTCATAGACGGTCACCCATCCATGGACTGAACGCGCCCAATGTTGCTTAACCTTCTCACTAGCAGCAGAGACAGATCTGTCTCAGCGCATCGGGTAACGTCAAACGCGCAACTGAGACAGAGTTGTCCCAAAGGGCAACAGACCAAAAAAATGCGAAAATGTGTTTGACGGTCTATGGTATCGGTTTATGGTTATTGTTCGCTTATGTTCGGCATGAAATTGCCTTTAATCTGTGGTAAAATACTCTAAGACTTCCTAAAAAAAAAACTTGTCAATCTTAGTCGAAAATTTCTTGTTAGAAAGTGGCGAGAGCGGAGAACAAATCTACAAGAAAAACTGGTTTTTTGTTAGAAAGGTAAGTGAAAAGTGTATTTACGTGTTACTTTATGCATTTATTTCAATCATTACACATAGTTTTACCTAAAGAATGCTATAAATACTTTAAATTTGGCCCAAGAAAATGTTCGATATAGCAACTTTGAAAAGAGTTGTACTTTCTTTCAAAATTTTTGATCATTGTTTGAGTATTTTGGATAAAACCCACTATATTTGGCCAGTAAAACTATCGTACTTTGTTATTTTATTCATTTTTATGTGGAATTACTAAGTAATAGTGAAAAATATTACAAAAACAAAACATTTGCCGTTGTTTTCCGATCAGTTCGTAAACCGGAAATCGACCATTAGGGTAACGACCTCCGGCCTTCTCATCCGGTTCTATAGTGATGGGCTTAGTGATTAGTTCAATTGATTATCGACATTTAATTTTTATCAACTTCAATACACAGAGAATATGAATACGAATGTTATATTAGAATGAAATTTCCAATTAGATTCTAATATAACACTCGTAGTTCATAGGAAAATAATTATTATTTATTTTATAGATGTGGAGACCCGGGCACCCAATCCCCCAAGAGTTTCTCGACTTATTGGAAGACAATGAGGAAGAGGACGAGAGCGAGGGGGAGTTGGAGGTTGAGCTGGAGGAGGAGGAGGATGAGGAGGAGACTGGGGTGGCAAACCTGATGGTATGTTATAATAATTATAATTATAAATATTAATTTTGTATTATTTCTTGTTCGTTCCGTTATTTTAGGTTTATACTTCTTCCAGGCAATGGACATCATGGTGGAGGAAGAGGACGGGGAGCTAGTGCCACTGGAGGCACTGAGCGTCCCACCTTCTACCTCTAGGTACAATACATTTTTTTTTCTATCTAGATTATGCAGAGGTAACTTTTTTTTGCAAGTAGATAAATAATAAATATATTATTGTTTACAGATATGAACGAGATTTGGCTTCCCGGGATGAAAGGTAATTATTATCGTAGTAAATTATTCTATATTTATAGAGAAAATTAAAAGTACTACTTTTTTTAACTGTTTATTTTTTCCAGCAGGCTCTCCAGCAGCAGCAGTGGGGATGACGAAGTGCGCAGGGAGATGTTGCGTAATGTCAGCCCGCTCTGCATGCGTTTTATCGAAAATTGTTTTCCCCGCATTTTATCGATTCTTGCCCAATAAAAACTCTCCCTTACCCCATCCCTCCTAAACAAGACAAAACAACTAAAATACTATTTTATTGTTTTATTCTTTATTTTTGTCTGAATATTTATTGTAAATAGTGTAAAAAAGGAAAATAAATATTTCATTATGAGTCTACTGTTTTATTTCTCCATTTACCCTTTTATTTGTGACCTTGGTACAAAATATAATGCAGTCGATATTTTTCATTTTTACTAGATTTTGTAGAATATTTCTATAAAAAGCATAGTATTCCAATAAGATTACAGTATTTTCATTCAATAAAAGTGGTTTTCACTTCGTAAAGACCCACGATTACAGTACATTTTCAAATTCAAATTGTCCCTCTTACACTGTTCAGTAGGAAACGTTAGCATTCTCGCAAAAAGTTTGATCCTGTTTTGGTAATAAATCTTATATGGGAAGACAAAAACAAGCTTGATAGAATGAATAGGTGTATATTCAGCACCTTGTTACATAAATTATCTTTTCCTAAAGTTACGTAATAGTTCGCACACACACAAAAATTTGGGACACTAGGCCCTTATTTCTAGTAATTGCATTTTCGTACTCTGAATGTAAAAATTTGTGAGTCTGAATTTTGATAAAGTTGTTATTGCTTAGTAATGTAACTATTCTAGAGTATAATTCTTTTTATTTCAAACAAATCCGTAAATTGGTTAGATAATAATTTGATATTTATTCAACCTGGTCATTTATTTTTTTTGCGCCGCCATGACACCCCTTTCAGTTAATGTCAGTGGGGTGAATTGGGGGTGCGAGTGAAGAGGTTAACGTACGTGATCGTTTAATATCACTCAGGCAGCCGGGCTACGAGCGATTTCTGATTACAATAGTGTCAAGTACTCACTGTCTTCAGCAAGGGAGTCGCTGTACTGTTTACACGCCTCCTCGGACCACTCCTGCCGCGCCACGCAGCGTAGGGAGGCGCGGAGTAAACGGCGCACCAGCTGAGAATTACGAATGTTTTTAATAATAATAACTTCACGTTGACATAATGTCCGAGTGTTGCTAGTACGTAAAAAGTGGCTGTGACATACGGACAGACAGACATGACGAATCCATAAGGGTTCCTTTTTTTGCCCTTTGGCTTTTTAAAAATAAACAATTTTGCTTCCTAGTAAAAATTCTGTGTGCGTGTTTTTAAGACACTTATGATGAGTAATTACATTTTAATTTCTTTGATGCGATAAGTATTTTAATCATACGAGTCTTGTATTCACCGTAAAAAAAAAATCTACCTATTCCTACAATATTTTATAGTGGTAACACCACGTATTTTTTTTTGCATCGAATTAAAAAACGGACTTTAGTGCGAGCAAAAGTGCCACTGCTTGCTGTATAAATAATCTTATTACGTAGATATAAAGGCCAAAGTCGTATAGCCTCACCATGAGGAACTTGTCAATCCGATGTTGGTCGAGGCCGTACCATTCCGTGGCTAGCACGCGGAGCCCGGCCTTGTACATAAGCAGCGCATGCCTGTACTGCTCCGGGGGGAACTGATCCAGTATCGCCGAGATGCTCTCGCATAGCTCCTCCTGCGAAGGTGATAAGGGGCAGTTTAGATTACCCCGTTCCTCGAGACTCCTAGGATACTAAATTCTTTATAAATATTTTGTCGACTCGGGACTGAGGGAGTAAACGGGGTTGCAAAATTTTGAACTAAAGTCCACGCGGACGGAGTTGCGTTATGTCCCATTATGTCCCCACCAAGGGGCACGGGTCTCTTCCCTGAGGAAGGTATAGGCCTTACTCCACCACGGGGGCCAAGTTCCGATTGGTGGAAGCTTGTAAGACTAGTGGCTGGTCTTACTGTCAGAAGTTTTCAAGCCGCCCTAAGGCCTCTGGCTTGGCCTAACTACTGCCATCTATCGATTACGCTGTTGGCACCCTTACCAAGAAAAAATAATGAATTGGATAAGACAAAGCAGTAAGTAAATATTGCTGAACGTAGATACAAAAATAAATGGATAAATTGAGAAATTGTACTAATTAAAATCGGTAAAGAAACAATTCGGCCCCAAGGCAGCGGCTAACATTATCATTTTATGTACATTGACATTCAACAAACAGAATGTAAATTATTTACGTTGAAATAAATTTCTTATTTCTGATTTCTGATTCCATCTGGGGCCTACAATTAAAGAAGAATAACTTCCACACCAGATCACTTGACCTGGTCCCAAACTAGGATACCCTGTGCTATGGTAACCAGGCAAGGACATTACTAACATGGAAAAACACCCAAACTGAGGCCATTTGTACAAAAGAAAATTAACAGCACCTATACGGTGCTTAATATGTTGCTTGGCCAATTTCAGAGAGTGCTCACCTTATTATTTGTATTCCCTCCCCCACAGGACAGGCATTCCTAGTTCAATTCAATTCAATTCAAATATTTTATTCATAGTCCAAAAACAAAACAAAGTGTTTACTTTATGAAAGTCAAAGTTGTTAGTTTCACAATTAATAGATTACGTGGAGAAGAAACTAACAAAGAAACTCCACATTTATTCTGTTCAAAACAGTTTTAGCTTAATTACCAAACTTTAAAACTTAAAAGATATTACTCTTGGATGTGTTGAACACTAGACACAGTTATCCTCTGATTAAATTTCATATTAAATAACTGTTTAATGCCAGACGTCCTTGTCTTCTAAATAATTGTTGATTTTATAAGCTTTTTTGCAAATAGTGTGCTTAACACAATAAATTCTTAAATCACATTGGAGGTAACTCTAATATATCTTGGGGTATCTTGTTGTAGAACCTTATACAGTGCCCCATAAAGGAAGTATTAACGTTTGCAAGTCTAAATCGTGGAAATAACAATTTATGTTTATTCCTAGTATTAACGTTATGATGGCTACCAAGAGTTTTGAAGTCTCTAATATTTTTCGGAACGTACATAATATTTTCATATTTGCCAAGATGTTAGTTTCTTTGAGAAACTCTCTTAGCACGTCCCTATCACCTAGCTTGTAAATAAATCGGATCGCTCTCTTCTGCAAGATGAAGATAGTCAAGTGAGAGGACATGTACCTACACTATATCTTGTAACAATCTTATATTAAAACTTTTACATAGAGGCAAGGAAGAGAGCAAGGTCCAGAACATTGTAGTAGTTATGCAATATTTTGTAAGTTCTGCAGGTATGTGCAGAATTTACTTGAAACAATAACCATACATATTTCCAGAGTCAACTCTGATAACATTGGGCAAAATTTATCTTTGAATTACATTAAAAGTCAGAATTACCTGGATTAAAGGCATGTCCGACATCCAGACAGCGTAGAACAAACCCTTCCATACACGAATAAAGTCTTCTTCTTTGAATTCTGTAGAAAAAATACTTATTTTGAACCACCATAATTGTCATTTTGAGGTTATGTTTGGCACGATTTTCACTGGGACAAAAAAGTAATTTAGAAGGTTTTGTACGCAAAATTAAAGCATATCCTTACCGTAATCTTTCTCGAAGCAGTTGTTAAGCCATTTTTTCAGCGATTTGAGCACTCTGTCCCTAGATTTTTTCTCATTTCCAGCAAGCAGTCGTGCAAACTTTAGTTCTTGTGCTACGATTAATACTTTGGCCTTTGGAATGGGCTTAGCGTTCTTCTTTGCTTTCTTCGCCTTCTTATTTTTATCTATCTTCATTGTGAAGCAATTCTTGAGATATTGAAGTAAAACAATAACATGTGCGAAACAGAATCGACTCGACACCACAGTATTTAATTGACAATTTTATATGGCGTTTGCGTTCCGTTACGTACGGCACATAGTACTTCTAACGGCTGAAAAAAAACTATTTGAGGATTTGAGCTGTCAAACAAACAAAAACGGCCATCCCAAACATCCCAAGATTATCAATCCCCTACTACAATCATTTACTTAAAAACACAGATCCTTATCAACTTTTCTATTTTTGTCTCGCGATAAAAAAATCAAATTCTGCTAAGCCCTCCGGGATACAGGCGTTTCAAATTCAGGCGTTATGAGGCATAAACAAGGAAATTAGGAAACTATTCGTATGGAAGTAAACGGCATACATATGTTACAGAATAAAATATCTTGCTCGTGAAACGGAACGCCCTGTAATAATACCATATCACTTGCCTCGATTTGCCCAAAGTTGGGGAAAATAGCAAATTACATGGCGCAGTGCGCAACTCCGTCTGGAAACGGCAAGGAGCTACTCGTCATAGACTTACACGTCATAGATATGCGAACCAGAAACCAAAGAAACCTCGCTGCATACTATCCGCTACGCAGACAGGTTTCTTTACAGTGCCACCATCTTATCTGTTCAGTTAATAGCGGCGCTAGTGGAGAATTTAGTAGTAACTTTGTAACAACTAAGAAAATTTACCTAGAAGAATGCGAATATTTTAACCCGTCTTTCAATTTTAATGAAAATATATCTACAAATCTTAGTAAGTGAATAAATAAAACAAAAAATGGGGAACAGGATTTACAATTGATCAGTTAGTTATAATCTTGCCCACCTGAACAGATAACTTGGTGGCGCTGTAGTTTCTGGTCGGGTGTCTTCCTTCTTTCAAAATAGGATGTGCGTCAGCGCCGTCAATCGATCTAAGGAGATACTAGTAATTATTATTTTTTAAATCACTCTGAAAAGGACTTATTGTTAAAACACAAAACTTTAAGCAACCATTTATTGTTCACGTATAAAATAATATAAATAACGTAAGCACTTATTTTATATACAGCATTTGTCACAATATCTACTTACAAATTTAGAAAATAGCAAAACTTTCAAAAAGCGTGAAACAAACACGAAGATGCGATAAAATTCCATACAATCTCCATGCACGAGGCTACATGTAGCTCCTCGCAATCCTTAACTTTCTATTTAGTAAATAAATTATAAAAAAATAGGCTATGTTCACTGTCATACAGAGCAATAAAAAGTAAAATGCAATGTATTTTTTTCTGTTCTTTACTCGCAGAATTAGTCTACAGAAAAAAAGCCTTAGAAGTATTGACATCAGGAAATATTCTTTTGACATTCGATACTGACGTATTTTTAAGAGCTACACTAAATAGATTCAAATTATTAACATTTATAAAAACGAAGCGTTGCTCCTTATTAACAATTAAAAACCTAACTTAATTTCATACATAAAATCTTTCAGTATAATGCATTTGGTTACAATGTTGCAGAAACGGTTTAACTTTATGCAATAATTGACCAATTCTAATTATTTTAACGACAAGAAACAAGTAAAATATAGTGATGAAAATCTAATAGCAACCATTTATAAAATCTCTTAACAATACCAATAATATAGTCTCAGAATAAATACTTCTGTAATTAAGGACAATGGAATGTTAACATTAAATAGAACATTTCTTACAACAAATAGTTTCATAGGCCTTTGGAGATTAACCTCTGGTTTCTCAAACGCAAAACAGTATGTTAATCTACTGCTAGCAGCTGTCAAGTGTTTTTTCTATAAACTCTTTTGCCATCTGACAGCTGTTAACAAAAGATTGTCAGACTGTAAGTGTGTTCGAGAAACCGGGGGTACGTCGTAATCACCTTATTAAAAGATGAGAGTTGATGGACCATAGATATGCCAGATAATTTATTCAGAACTCCGATCAACACTGGACATCGAAGTGACCGCACAGCGGCGTTACCAAAGTCTTCTAATGTATAAATTTGCCAGAATTAGGCTCGATTTCTAGAAGAGAGATCAAATGTTAATCTCATGTTAAACTCACGTCAAGCTAATTTCAGCCAATCACGTGCGGGTATTTTGAATTAATCTTAGATTAATCTCTTGTTACATTTGAACACTCTTTCAGAAACTGGGGATTAATCTACTCTGAAGTCAGGTACTTAAATTGCAAGTGCTGATTGCACTCATGGGTCTTGAGCTTCTTATGTAGATGGACATTCATACCAACATTGAGAAAAGATGGTCTGAGAGAGAAAGAGTGGTTTTTTTTTCGCTGCCTTTTTCTCCACTACATTCGGCCACAAACAGAATGTAAATTCTTTACGTTGAAATACATTTTCTGAATATTTTGACACTAGTCAAAATGTTACAATTCGATAGAGTAGACAGTTCCGTGATAGAAGGGCAGAATCTGCAGTGAGTGGAACTAGGGTTGCCAGACTATGATTAGCCATAGACAAAAAAGTCTGACCAATATCATAAATCAATCAATTCCTAATGTGTGGCTTAATTTAAAAGGCAAGGTTTGCGTATAACAGCCGAGTTTGACTTCGGCTAATGAGCGTTTTTCCTTATGTCGAATTTAGTTTTAAAAGATTCCCTAGGTGGGCGCTGCCGTACCTTAGTAATAAACGTCAAAGCAAAAAAGAACACTATGGTTCTGTGGAATTTGTGATGGTTGATTACCTAAAATAAATGTCGTTTTATCACCAAAGTGATAAGTGCGCTTGGAGTCTTTGCTGTGGATTGTGGGTTTGAATTATTTTTATTACGAGAAACCTCGTTCGAATAGCAACCCTGGTTCCTTCTCTTGTTTAGTAATCTGTGGACTAACTTTGACAGTGATTGCTACGAATCACTAAGAAATGCGATGAAATCGATTACAGCGCGATTCCATATAAGTGCAATAGGCACAAAAACCCTACTTCGTGCGAGATACTTTGGGACTACTAAATTTGGTCGGATTCGCACTGTAATCGATTTCATCGCATTACGGAACGTAGGGTAATTTGTATGTAGAAACGAGAGACGCCATCTAGATTATCTCAAGGAACTAAAAAAAAAAAAGGAAAAACCTCAGAAGGGAAAAACCTACTCAATCAACGGGAAAAACGCTCATTGATCACAATGCAGTGTCGCCAGTATCGATAATGAATTCAGCCATAATGCAGTGTCGCCATTGTTATCATTGAATAGGTTATTTGACAGGTTTCTGAAAACCATCTCAGATTTTTTGTTGATATTAATTGAGTGCTCAGAACGTGGTGATTTAAAATTCTTTCGTGTATTTCTTCTAAAAAAAGCAAATAAAATTTGGGCAATGTTTCGTCGCATAGGAATCAGTGACGTCATTGGCCAGTAAACAAAACTAATGAAAGTCAGAGTGACATGAATGACAGACGCCATATTTATTGAACTGTGACGTCATCACAGATTCGGCGAATCCGGGCCGTTTTCAATAAAATGGCTACAGACACAAAATTATCAAATTGTATCCTCTTTTTTTGGATAAATCATCCTTTTTTTAACTTAAAATACCTTAAAGCGGTTTTAAGACACATAATTTATACGGATATCATAGATAACTTTTTTTCACACTGTCAAATAGCCTATTACGCCACACGGCAGTGTCGCCATTGCATTCGGCGACAATACAGAGTTGCCAGTATATCATGTTTTTGTTCGCTACGCGTCATCTTCTGTACCGAACATAGAGAGTGGATCGTCGAAGACTGTCGCTGCGATGGTGGACGAGGTTTTAGGCGCGGGTCGACTGATGGCCGGTTGGAGTTCCTCTGTGAACCAGTCAACAAGATGTGTATAGAGGCCGTATTTGACACTATCAAGAATAAATTATTTGAGATGCTCGATTAAAACAAAAATTACAAAATTATGTACTGTATTTCTTTTAATCATTTACTAGTTATTACAATTTTTAAATAGATGAAACACAAAAAGAGTGCTCTGAAATGTGACGTCACAAGCAAGTATTTTCATACAAAATTCCGTTTTAAAAGTAACTCATTTGACATCCTGTCAAATACCCAATTCTAGAGAAATCGTGGCGTTCGCGATAGCAATTTCACAGTTATACGATTGATATCGTTCAGGATTAATTAACTCACAAAAACGTGATTTGAAAAAAGATGGCCAGTGAAGTTTTTTTAAGAATAATCCTATTTTGTCTTTTTTTTCGCTGCTTTCTTCTCCACTATATTCGGCCCCAAGGCAGCGGCTAACACAAACATTGTAAATACATTTCTGATGGAGCTGTTCAACTAACATTAGTCGGTGTTAATACCGCTATTTTTGGTGTTGCAATTGCTTTATACCAACCAAGTTTTCACGAAAAAAATAGTATGGATTCAAGTGAATATGTTCTGTGTATATGTAATATACAAAAATCTCCTTTAACAATATTTGTTATTGAACTCCTCTTTTTTATTTGGGTCGTAGGCAAATTTATATGTCCAAAACAACGTTTTCTAGACCGATTAGCAATTATTGTATCTTATTATTATTATATCTTACCTCGACTAGTCTTCCGTGTGGCTCCAAATAAATCACCATCATCATCGTCTTCATCACCAAAAAGTGACTTTTCGCCTCCAATGTTCTTCAACGCATCTTTCCTGATAGAAGCTGTCGCAGCAAACAGATTAACTTCATCTTCAGTGTCAGAGAACACGTTTTTCTGTTTTGGCTTTGGTGTTTTTGCATTATTGCTGAATAGGTCATCATCATCAGATAGGTCGTCGAAAAGTGATGTCCTTTTGGCTGCTATATGCTTAGTTTCTGTTTTGGTTGAATTTTGTTTACTTGCAGATGTATTTTGTACATCTGTAGCACTAGATTCTGAAGATACTTTAGTGTCTTCATCCGTTCTTTTGTAGATTCTTCCAATAGTCTGGACTGAAGTTTGTTTGTCTAAATCAATTTTGGTGTTAGCTTCGTTCGATTTATAACCTGCATCTTTTGCGACGTTTTTTGGTGCTTTTACTTGCGTGTCCTTAAATATGTAGACGTCCGTGTCATTTATGTTCAAAACTTGGGTCTTTTCTGTGATTTCATTTGTAATTTGTTGTTTTTCACCATCGCTTGTCACTTTTCCAGCTATATCCATGACTTTTTGTTTGAAAAGATCTTCGTAGACGTCGTCTGCATCAATGTGCTCATGTTTTAAAACTACGTTGATATTTGCGTTACTACTTTCACCAAGTACATTATCAACTGTAGATAACACTTTATCAGCAGTCAGTTGTAGGTTTTCGTCCATGAAATCTGTGGCCACATTCGGTCGCACATCAATATCTTTCTTTTCACTTGAACCTTCAATTTCAACGCCGACATACTTTTCAGATCCTTCTTTTCCTGGAGCATTAATAATAAAATCATCGTTTACAACAGAATTTTCAATAGTGTCATCAGACTTTGTTTCTGCTTCAACGTTCTTATTGTTATCATCAGAATCTTGATTACCATCATCAGGACCATCAACAAAATCAATTGCCGACTTCCTCGCGGCCTCTTTCCGCGCTCGTCTGGTTGAGGGTCTTCTCTTGACTTGAATCTTAGCTCTGTCTTTTGAAAATTTATTGTCTAGAACAGGTGACTCTGGTGTTTCTTCGAAACTTGCAGATTTTACTAGTTTCGACGTCCCTTGATCGCTTACGGTCTTTGATGTTGTTTGTACAGTTATTGATTTTGAGTTCACCTCTTTGTTCATAGATTCTTGTTTTAGATCAGGTTCGGGTTCTGGTGCTATCTTAACTACTTTTTTTGGCGATGCACCAGGCAAAAGAGTATTAACGTTAATATTGAACTGCATGGGCTTAAGTTTACCTATAGGTTTAATCGGTTCAGTTTTACTTTGACTGACGCCGTCTGTTTTGTCGAATACTTTAGGCTGTTGCGGTTTTTCTTCGACATTCATAGAATTTTCAGGAAATTTTGACTCTACGATAACTTTTTCAGTTTTATTATCTACCTTTTCATCGGATTTAGTTGGTTTTTCTATAGATTTAACAACGTTTTGCTCAGGTACGAACGCGTTCTCGGGTTTTTCATTACTTTTTGCACTAAAATCCAAATCAATAGCTGGAGGCTCATCGTGAAATATGGGAAATAACTTCTCATCGTTATCTACAGGAAAATCTACAATTTTATCATCACTGATGACATCATTCTTCTTAAAGAATAATGATTCGTCATCTGAATCATCGTCAAAGAGTGCGTTTACATTTTTAGATCTTTTAGGCTCTTTAGGTTTTTCGAACACTGGAGGTTCCGTGTAAATATCATCAAAAATACTTGGTTCACTAATTTTGGTGTTTGACGTCGTGATGTTATCCTTTTGTAGACGTTCCGTTTTAGTGTCTTCAATGTTTTTGTTCGTGTCTAGGTTTTCTGTTGCATTGTCAATTGTTTCGATGTAATTTGGTATTCCAATTGCAGAGGTTAATTTTACATCTTCTTTGATTTTTGTTTTATTATTGTCATCAATAGGTTGACTGTTATCTTTTTGTGATTTTTCATGTTTTTCAATAGTTTTAGCCTTTTTTGTTTTTGCAAATATGTCGTCATCACTGTCACTGTCGAAAATACTTGGTGATTTAACAACGTCCCGTTTCTTGGCGATTTCAATTTTTTTATTAAGGTTTCCAGCTACTACTTTAGTATCTTCTGCTATATCAGGGTTTTCTTTTGTAGCTGATTCCCTCTCGATTATTTTATCTTTCGCTTCCTGCTCTTTTCGTCCTTCTTCCGTAGATAAAGCATCCTGTTCATCATCATCAAACATGGAAGGACTCTTGAACGATTTTTCTTGACTCTTCGAAGGTTCTATACGAATATTTTCATTAACTTTCGCTGCATTACTTTTAAAGCTATCTGAGATTTGCATTTTAGAGTCAGTTTTAGGTGATGATACTTCATTTTTTATCTGCATGTCATCATCAAGATAGCCACTCCCCTTTTCGAACTCATTTTGATTATTATTCATATTTTCAGCAGTAATTGCATCACTTTTCTTGACTTCTGCTGTTTTGTTTTCTGTTGTTTGATTCAATGTAGGCGATTTTTTATTTGAAAAAATATTGTTATCGTCATCATCATCAAATAAACCTTTAGTTTCTTTGGTTTTACCTGGAATGTCTGAAACTAACTTGACTTCAATTTTTGCTATTTCTGATCCGCTTTTCTTTACAGAGAAAAGTTCATCATCACTGTCAAAAATGCTTTTAGTTTTAGCATCAGTTTTGTATATGCCTACTTGTTTGACTTCTTCTTTATTACTTTCAACACCTTTTTTGTTAGAGAACAGATCATCGTCGCTGTCAAAAAGTCCTGTATCATCTTTCTTAACGTTTTCTCTCAATTTGTCAATAGTTAGATTTTTACTTTTAACAGATCTGTCCACTTCACCAAACAACACGTTATCGTCGTCAAACAAAGACTTGGTATTATCATTTTTTGTAGTTTTCTTAATAACAATATTGGACGAAAATATGTCATCAATATCATCGAAAATGTTGTCACTGAACAAATCCACTTTTTTCTTTTCATTGTGTTCATTAGATTTAGCTTTAGTAGACTTAGTAGACTCTTGGTTTTTGGCCGATCTTTCAAACAGATCATCAAATATATCTCTCTCCTTCTGCCTTACACCATTGTCTATAGTATCTTTCTCTTTTGCACCTGTCGCCTTATTACCATATGGATTTGCCTGCGTTTTAGCTTCTTCATTGGTGTTACTCATTACTTTATTTCTGCTAGTAACCTTAGTTTGCATTTCTTTTCTGTCTACACTATCTTCTCGATTATTTCCTCTGCCGATAGTTTCACCACCTCTGGATTCTTTACCGTCTTTCGAATCAACGTCATTCGATTCTATGGAGCTCGATTTTCGTCGGTTTCTGCTCAAGATGGCCGCTCCAATATTGGCAGCGCCTTGGTTGTTGCCAAAAAGGGAGATGGCGCCCGCAGGTTTCTGGAATGAGAGGAATTCATTTAAGAAGTGCTTACGGAAAAAAGCGGTAACAACGTCTCCTCAATCGGGAGTGATTCGTTCAGATATGTTACTATTTTATTTATTGTACTTTAACAGGCCAAAACGAAACCATATTAAAGGCGTGAATACCTTTTTAAACAAAATCAGCTAAGTGCAAGTTGGACTCCTGCAAAACGGCCGAAAAATCATATATGTTGTGTGGGAGCCCTCTTAAATATTTGTTCTATTTAAATTGAATTTTGTTTTAAAGTGAACAATATAACTCATTATTTTGTGAATATTTCAAGCGTCTACCTGTTGCTGTTATCAATATCGGGCAAAAAGATCACGTTTGTTGTATGGGTGCCCCCCTTATGTATTTGTTTTATTTTAATTTAATTATTTATATTTAAAGTGAATACATAACTAAACATTCTGTAAATATTTCAAGCGTCTACCTATTGCCGTTATCAATATCGAGCAGCAAAAAATTACGTTTGTTGTATGGGAGCCCCCTTAAATATTTATTTTATTCTGTTTTTTAGTATCCGTTGTTACAGCGGCAACATAAATACATCATCTGTGAAAATTTCAACTGTCTAACTATCACGGTTCATGAGATACAGCCTGGTGACAGACGGACGGACAGCGGAGTCTCAGTAATAGAGTCCGTTTTACCCTTTGGGTCCGAAACCCTAAAAACACCATTTAAGCACTAGTAGAATCATCATCATCATCATCAACCCATTATGTCCCCACCGAGGGGCACGGTTCTCTTCCCTGAGGAAAGTATAGGCCATAATCCACCACGGGGGCCGAGTCCGGATTGGTGGAGGCTTGTAAGACTAGTGGCTGGTCTTACTGTCAGAAGTTTCCAAGCCGCCCTAAGGCCTCTTACTTGGCTTAACGACTGCCATCTATCGACGGCAGCCGGCACCAAGTGCTTAACGTGCCTTGCGAAGCACGGAACTTCTAGGAAAAATGCCACTAGCGTTAGTCATAGAACGGTCACCCAACCATGCACTGTACGCGCCTAATGTTGCTTAACCTTCGTGATCATTTAAGATCACTCAGGCAGCCGGGGCTACGAGCGATTCAGCAGTAGAATACCTGCCATAGCTGATGATGATGATGATGATATGGCTGGCTGGTTCGCAAGAAAAAAATTATTTTCTTACCCTCAATGTTAGTATATTCTTACCTTAATTGTTGTCTTTTCGCTTTCATCTCCTCCTCGTCTATCCAGTTTCTTCTCAAGCAAATCTGACTCTTCATGCTCACCGAATAGAGGCTTTTTTAGCTTAGCATCTGCTTTTGCCTCCGGCTCTACCTTATTCGCAGCAACTTTAGCCTTGATTTTATTCACCAAAGCATTTTGGCCCCTATTCCCATCGACAAAAGCCTCATCCTCCTCCAAATCACCGAAAAGATCTGCTTTGGAACTTCGAGAGTAATTTTTGACAGGGCCAGGTTCTTTTCTGCCAAAATCATCATCAGTACTGTGTACATCGGCAAAAATATCCACGTTTGTAGCGTTTTGAGGCTTATTCTTAGCGCTGTAAGGTGCTTTTCGGTTTATTTCGGCGAAAATGTCGTTGTCGCTGTCGGTGTCGACTTCGACGTCGGAGTCCCGCGCGGGGGGCAGGGGGGGAGGTTCGTCGGAGAAAATTGTCGCTGTAGGGAGAATGGCAGATTTAGTTTTACATATCTTACACCTGAATATGAAACACGAGTGTATTTGATTATTATTTGCTATTAGACTGATTTCTGAAAACCATCTCATGTTTTTCGTTGGTGTTCTTGGAGTCCTCAGAAAGTGGTCATTTAAATTCTTTCGTGTATATCTTCTAAAAAAGACAAAGGAATATTTACTTTTGAACCAACCCGCCAAAACGCTATCTTGGGCAATATGGCGTCGCACAGGAATTATTACGTCACACGGCAGTAAACAAACCGATGAACGTAAAGGCACAGAATACATAATAGTACAGGTACAGAAGATTCACTCCGCAAAATTAATTGAAGAAAAAGGGACTCTAGCAACGATACAATTAGGTGCAATTCAGATCGCACGGCGCTAAAAAAGCTACGTTATATTCACCTACATGTTGCCTCTTTTTCTACCGCGTAACTCTTACCTCTTCTGGCGCCTGAATTCCTACCTATTTGCCACTCCGGAGTGGTCGCCGCTTGTACAAACTTACGCGTTCGATACCACACGCGTAGTGAAACACGCCTGGTAAAGGTCATAGCCCACTTACACGACTCTGCTACCACCCGGCAAAAATAATATCATTCAAATATGGGCTTTAAATATTGCATTACATATTAAATATTTAAATACAGCTCGCTGTCAGCTGTCAGCTAATTTATGATGCCAATTTAAACTATATCTAAACAGCAATATTTAAAGCCCATATTTGAATGATATTATTTTTGCCGGGTGGTAGCAGAGTCGTGTAAGAGGGCTATGACCTTAAGAACGACATGAATGGCCGACGCCATTTTTACTAAACTGTGACGTCTTTACAGAATCGGCCAATCCAGGCCGTTTTCGATACAAAGGCTGCGTTTGTACTAACACCACACATCGTTGTGTTCTAAATTTTTTCCTGGCTGATTTTATAAAAGTCTGTGGCGAGCACATGGCAAGTCTGCGCGCGCACTATAAACTCCAACATTTCTGCATCGCGCAATCAAAGTTTACCCATTGACATACCATAAATACAACGTCCAACAAACAACAGTCGGACCGGCCGTCCCCAGGCATACGATTTGCCTGGCGGGAGATTTCCCTTTATAGTGGAAGAGCATGATCACCCGCGTTTACCTGACGTCGGCTGCTGCGGCTTGTACACCTTTCTCTGTACAGGAGTCTGGTCTTCATCATCATCATCATCATCATCAACCCTCGTCGGCGGTTGAGGGGCCTGGAATGGAGACAAAGTTTTACATAGACATAAGATATTTATGAATCGCTCGTAGCCCCGGCTGCCTGAGTGATCTTAAGCGATCACGAAGGTTAAGCAATATAGGGCGCGTTCAGACCACGGAGGTGTGACCGATCTATGATTAACGCTAGTGGCATTTTTCCGAGCGGTTCCGTGCTTCAAAAGGCGCGTTAAGCAGTTGGTGCCGGCTGCCGTTCATAGATGGCAGTCGTTAAGCCAAGTCAGAAGCGTTAGGGCGGCTTGAAAACTTCTGAAAGTAAGACCAGCCACTGGTCTTACAAGCCTCCACCAATCCGGACTCGGCCCCCGTGGTGGAGTATGGCCTATACCTTCCTCAAGGCCTGTGCCCTTTCGGTGGGGACATAATGGGTTGATGACGTATGTTTTTGCTTAGTGTATAGTGAGCAATAGTCACACTAATATTATAAACGTGAAAGTTTGTGTGTGTGTTTATATGTTTGTCAGTCTTTAGCGCTGAAACGGCTGGACGGATTTTAATAAAATTTGGTATGGAGTTAGCCGATACCCTGGATTAAAACATAGGCTACGTTTTACCGCGGGGAAACATCTTATTCCTACGGGAAAATCGATGAACCGCGGGTAACACCGCGGGGCACAGCTAGTAAGAAATAAATTTTTAAAATGAAAGAATTAATTTAATTACATATAGGCACATTGCCATTATTTGACATTTTGTCAACTACCAAATTCTGTTACTGAATTCTCTAATCTTACCTCAACGTAGCCCCCGAGTCGCCTTGCCAGCTCGGCAGCAATGTCGGCCTGACTCGGCTGAACCGATTGGGAAGAATTCGCCTCAGCCGACCGCGTCAGTTCGCGCTCCGAAGAGCTGCTGCTGGATTGCTGGAGACGAAAGATTGAGGTTACAAAAGACTTTATCACACAAGTTTGCCAAAGGCCATGCTAATGGTGGCGCGGTGGCCGGGTCGCCTATCTCCCTCTAATATGGTTGAGACTGGCGATGGCTGACCACTGCGTTATGCTCGTGAACACAATCTAACCGTCAAACCGGTGACCGTTAAACCGTCAACCGCCTAACGGTTATTATTGTTTTGCGCAAAAATTTGAAAATTTTGAATTTAGCAAAGTAATTTTCTCAATTTAATGCTATTATGGATTTTCGCAAAGTAACGCCCGATTCTATAGAATGTATTTAAAGTCCATATTTGAATGGTATTATTTTTGCCGGGTAGTAGCAGAGTCGTCTAAGTGGGCTATGACCTTAACTCTGTACGTAAATTACATTCGTCAAATATGTGTCTCTATCAAATATATCTATCTCCCTCTAATATGGTTGAGACTGGCGATGGCTGACCACTGCGTTACGCTCGTGAACGGGTGCTGTACGAGTGTCTGGCCGCAGCATTGGCGTTTTAAGAAAATCGATCGATGTTCGACATTGCGACTATTGATTGCACTCATGAGTCTTTAATTTTAATTTTGACCTTCTTAAAAGTAATGGACATTTGTACCAAATATTGTATTAGACTTAAGTTGATTTGAGAAAAGATGGTCAGAGTGGAGTTTTTCTTGCTGCCTTTTCTCCACTACACTCAGCCCCAAGGCAGCGGCAAACATTAGCATTATACGTACATTGACATTCAACAAGCAGAATGTAAATTCTTTACGTTGAAATAAATTTCTGATTTCTGACTGTAATGACAACATCACCAAGAATCACGGACATCTGCTACGCGGACCGCTCTGTCTGGTCCAAAATAAACCTTCGCTACCCTTACGGGACAAAATAGTGTAGTAATTAAAATATATCTCTACCAAACAATACTTTCCATAAGAGCTTATTATGTTTACTATTTATGTCAATTCTGTTTATACTCTTATTAGTAAACACAAATTCTGTTAAAAGGAAAAAACGTATAAATTAACAGTGGATGGATGGGTGACAGTCTAGGACTGACGCTAGGTGCATTTTTCTGAACAGTTCCGTGCTTCGCAAGGCTCGCTAAGCAGTTGGTGCCGGCTGCCGTCGATAGATGGCAGTCGTTAAGCCAAGTTAGAGCCCTTAGGGCGGCTTCAAAACTTCTGACAGTAAGACCAGCCACTAGTCTTACAAGCCTCCATCAATCGGGATCTTGGCTCCCGTGGTGGAGTACGGCCTATACCTTCCTCAGGGAAGAGACCCGTGCACCTCGGTGGGGCCATAATGGGTTGATGATGATTGATCGCACCATACGTGAATTTACATTCACTTTTAACTAAAACATCCATACAAAAACATCCATAATGAGACAAATAATTATCTAATTCCAAAAAAAGTCACAAAAGCCTATCCATACATTTATTATCGCTCGCTTCACAACTCAAACTTGATCATACCCTGCTCTGAGGTAAGTTTACTGATTTTTATTAGGCAGCGTTATTCAGATCTGGAATTGAAAGCTCTCTCAATATTTGAACAAAAACTTTCGTAAGGACGTATCGTATTATCATTTCGTAGACTTAGCTCTCCCGCAAATTTATATCGACACACATTACCCGTGATTCGACTTACCCGATAGCGGCTCGGGCCCGAGAATTCATATCTACACACATTACACATGTCTCCGACATACCCGAAAGCGCTCCGGCAGCGGTCCGGGCTTCGCCCCCGGCTCGGAGTCGGTCTCCGAGTACTGCGCGGGGGAGGCGCTGCGGCTCGGAAGCGAGCTGTCCGGGTCGCTGTCCTCGCACACTAACCCTGAAGACAGTACAAAAGTCATAGACATTTTTTTTATTTTTTTATTTTGTATATTAGGGAAAACAACAGCTTCTTAAAATATTATTACATAATGGTTTCTTACACATAGTAAAGCCAATAATAGTTTTCCTCGACTGTTTTGAATTCACACAGATTGCTGAGAATTGAAAAAAAGAAACAAAAAATAAACTTTAAACAAACTTTAGACAGATGAGTCCGAAAGTGCAAATAATTTCAAAGTTATGCACTTTGAAATTGTTAGCAAATGAAATGGCAAAAATATATAAATATATTTATATATTTGCTACTATGATTTTGATTAATTGGACCATTTTACGCAAACTGGAACCAAACCTCAGATAGGTGGATAGATAAAACATTTATTTAACGACACAATACTAAAAACACAGTTTTATACGAGATACAAGATACAAAGAAAAAGCAGAAACAGAACAGGTTTAGATACAAAGCATACACACATTCAAAAATAAAAACGGAATTTTTATTATTTTTAATTATTTTAGAACAGAGCATCGTAACCATTTAGATACAAATTTTCACTTATGGGTTTGAAGTATTGAGCCGCCAAAATGGTCTCGACTCAGCGTGTGTCGTGGGAGCACCGAGGTGCACCCACGACGCTGATATTCTGTCGCAACCACTATGCATGTGGTTTTCGAGAAAACCAGGCTTTTGCAAAAAAAAACGTTGATAAATCAAATACACGTACATTACTAACCGCAGTATGGACGCGACTGAAAATCAGCGTTGCAACTGATCTCTCGGTTGCAACATTATGCTGAGTCGGGCGTGCGTTGCGTGATTGTGTGTTTTTGAGTATTGTGTCGTCAAATAAATATATTTTTCTTTCTATTTTTATCTTCTTGATAGGCTTGTATGACAGATTGTTGCTGTGTAGGAATATCGGGCTTGCTGATTTTCTACCATTTTTATTGGAAGGCTACCTAGGACGTGTTTTGGTATCACTATCTGTGTAGGTACTAAAATCCATTTCACAAACAATGTGGGTTGGTTCCACTTTGCGTGAAAGGGTCCAATTTATTATGAAAATAATAAACAAACAATCATAAACGTTTACATACATTACTTCTGACCCAAAAAAGGTGTCGTGGGAACCAGAAACAGCGACACATTAACCAATATTGACCATTTTAAGAAACTATTTTCGGTATTTTTTAGTTTTATTCATTTTCCAAATTTTGGTGAGACCATCAGATCATGATTAAAGAGATAGCAAATGTCATTTGCAGGCAAAGACTATGTTTTGAATCATTACAAATAACATTTGTTCAAAAGCTTCTTCTAAAAAGTCGAATAAGTGTATCCGGAATAAAGTTTTTTTTTGTTTAGGTAGGTAAATGTTATAAACAAAAAAAAAACTATTATTCATATTTTTCCGATTTTGAAATTACGTGTCATATTAGTTCCAATATTTCTATTACACGAATATATCCGATAGTAGCCGAGGTATATTCTAAAAGCTAACAGACTGTACATTGCTTCTGGCCCCACACTAGGACACCCTGTGTCGTGGGAACCAGAATCAGCGACCGTCACAGACATGTAAACATCCAAGACCTGGGATTTTTTTGTCCCCAGCCGGGATTCGAACCTCATGGTAGGCAGATGCACTAACCGCTGCGCCACAGAGGTCGTCTAGCAAAGTTAACAATAATACATACCAACGTGCCATTTCGTCTTCCAATTCTGTGAGCCGATAATGTAGGGCAAGGGGCGGGCCGCGTACGGGTCTTTAGGCTTCAGGATAATGCTGAAACAATATAACGTAAGCTCACGCCTGTATCCCAGAGGGGTAGGCAGAGACCAGGGACTGCCACCTGCCACGATCCTGACTGATCTCTTCTCTTTAGCTTTATCAACAACATCAACGGTCTCTCAGGTGCTTTTTATTTTGTCCTTTGCTAATACATCCCTCGAATAGCTCGTAGCCTGGGCTGCCTGAGTGATCTTAAACGATCACTAAGGTTAAGCAACATACGGCGCGTTTAGTCCATGGATGGGTCGCCGTCTATGACTAACGCTAGTGGCATTTTTCCGAGCGATTCCGTGGTTCGCAAGGCACGTTAAGCAGTTGGTGCCGGCTGCCGTCGAGAGACGGCAGTCGTTAAGCCAAGTCAGAGGCCTTAGGGCGGCTTGAAAACTTATGACAGTAAGACCAGCCACTAGTCTGACAAGCCTCCACCAATCCGGACTTGGCCCCCGTGGTGGAGTATGGCCTATACCTTCCTCAGTGAAGAGACCCGTGCCCCTCGGTGGGGACTTAATGGGTTGATGATGATGATGATGAATACGTCCCTTATCCCAGGGTTTTTTGTCCCCAGCCAGGGTTCGAACGCGGGACCTCTCGCATGGTAGGCAGATGCGCTAACCGCTAACCGCCCATCACTAGTCGGTCCCAAACTATCTCCCTTTGAGAGATGAATAAAGGTTCTAAGAGGTTCTATAACGTACCGTGTAGGTTGATCGCTGCTGGTGTCGCTGTCCGAATCCTCGCATATCGGCACCGGTTCGTGCAGGCTTTCCAGCGTGAGGAGACCCGCAAGCGGCGACGGGGCGGCCGCCGGCTGTGGAGTCTTCTGTGCAGACAAACGTGAACTCAAATTTAATGATCTTGGTAATAACAAAGTTTCTTTTACAACGGGAAAAATAGATTTAAGGGCGGGCACTCCCGAGTAAAATGTCTATAATTAAATGTGCAATGTAAAATCACGTACGCACGCATGCATATACATACATACTTTCTTTTAAAAAATATAATTTACTAGTTGTGCCCCGCGGTGTTAACCGCGGTTTAATAAGGAAAATAAATGGTGTATTAAAAGTAAAAATAATAACTATTCGCATTTTTAGAAGCAAAATAATTTCAATTTGAGCATAGGAAAGATCGATTTACAAAATTTCATTTCCATCGATTTTCCCACGGGAATAAGATATTTTCCCACAGTAAAACGTAGCCTATGTGTTAATCCAGGGTGTCAGCTAGCTCCATATCAAATTTTATTAAAATTGCTCCAGCCGTTTAGACGTGAGGAAGTAACAAACATACACACTCACAAACTTTCGAATTTATAATATTAGTATCATATCATAGTATCATATTTCCGCCAAACATACTGAACAGTATGTTGGCAGATGCTTGGTTTTACAATTTCTGTTTCTCTTAAGCATTACTACTCGTAATACTAAAAACAACTATCGAGGAAGATGCTTGAAACTGCCCGAACACTACCCTCTTGTTTGACCTTGGGCAAACAACACTGCATAAACATAAACATTTACATACAGGCACATACATTGCTTCTGGCCCCACACTAGGACACCCTGTGTCGTGGGAACCAGAAACAGCGACGTCACAAACATGTAAACATCCAAGACCTGGGTTTATCGTCGTTTATCAAGGCCGAGCCTGCTTCATATCTCGCTTAATTAGGAAAATTATTCGGCTCATTTCATTACGTTGCCTTCATATTTCATAAGACATTGGGGCTATTTTTCAACGTGCTAATCGCTCGCTTGCAGGTCTTTGGGTTAATCCGGTTGGGAAGAGAGTTTATTCATTTTGTGAATTAATCAAAATTCACCGACTAAACTATAGTTCTTCAGAGTCCCGTACCCTAAAAGAAAAAACGGAACCACAGCGTGTCACTTTGTTGTCCTGTGTCAAGACACTTTATCTCGGGAAGGCATTGAGGTATCAAATTGAAATGAAAACCATATACTAAACATAAACATTTACAAATAGGCACATACAATGCATCTGGCCCCACATTAGGATACCCTGTGTCGTAGGAACCAGAAACAGCGACGTCACAAACATGTAAACATCCAAGACCTGGGTTTATCGTAGGTAGGCACATGCGCTACCACTGCTCCACAGCTGCAGATTCCACGAAGAATTTGAAATAACCCTACCGCGAACACGTATGATGACTGATGGCACTGAAACGTGGTCTTTCACTATGGGCCTCATAAGAAAGCTCAAGGTCACGCAACGAGCTATGGAAAGGGCTATGCTCGGGATTTCTCTACGAGACCGAATCAGAAATGATGAGCTCCGTAGACAAACGAAAGTCGTCGGCATAGCCCACCGGATGAGTAATTTGAAGTGGCAGTGGGCGGGGCACATAGCACGCAGAACTGATGGTCGATGGGGCCGAAAGGTTACTTAAGTTAATTTTTTTTCTGTATTTATAAGCGTAACAAACAAAGGTTCTAGAATGGAGACCACACATCGGCAAGCGCAGCGTAGGACGACCAGCCACAAGATGGACAGACGATCTCATCCAAGTGGCAGGGAGACGCTGGATGCAAGCCGCTTCCAACCGGTCTTTTTGGTAATCCATGGAGGAGACCTATGTCCAGCGATTAACACGTACCTTTTTTTCAGTGGCGTCCGCCGCGAGATCATTCTCGTCGTCATCATAGACTCGGCTTTCGATAAACTGACTGTTACTTAGCGCCATGAATCTGAGGAAGAGAAAATTATACGGTCTTACTCCCAGTTTCCCGTGTCTCTATTGTTAACAGCTGTCAGTTGTCAAAAGTACATCATCATCATCATCAACCCATTATGTCCCCACCGAGGGGCACGGGTCTCTTCCCTGAGGAAGGTATAGACCATACTCCACCACGGGGGCCAAGTCCGGATTGGTGGAGGCTAGTAAGACTAGTGGCTGGTCTTACTGTCAGAAGTTTTCAAGCCGCCCTAAGGCCTCCGACTCGGCTTCATCATCATCATCATCATCAACCCATCATGTCCCCACCGAGGAGCACGGGTCTCTTCCCTGAGGATGGTATAGGCCATACTCCACCACGGGGGCCAAGTCCGAATTGGTGAAGGCCTGTAAGACTAGTGGCTAGTCTTACTGTCAGAAGTTTTCAAGCCGCCCTAAGGCCTCCGACTCGGCTTAACGACTGCCATCTATCGACGACAGCCGGCACCAACTGCTTAGCGTGCCTTGCGAAGCACTGAACCGCTCGGAAAAATGCCACTAGCGTTAGTCATAAACGGTGACCCATCCATGGACTGAACGCGCCGTATGTTGCTTAACCTTAGTGATCGTTTAAGATGACTCAGGCAGCCCAGGCTACGAGCGATATTACTTGCCAAATGTCAAAGGTCATTCGGATAATATGTATATTATCTATCAACAACCCATAATGTCCCCACCGAGGGGCAAGGGTCTATTCCGTGAGGGTATCCTAGTGTGGAGATATAATGGGCCTGTTTCACTACGCGTGTCGGTATCGAACGCGTAAGTACGAGTACATGCGGCGACCACTCCGGAGTGGCAAATAGGTAGGAAATCAGGCGCCAGAAGAGGTAAGAGTTACGCGGTAGAAAGAGAGGCATGGTAGGTGAATATAACGTAGCTTTTTTAGCGCCGTGCGATCTGAATTGCACCTAATTGTATCGCTGCTAGAGTCCCTTTCTCATTAATTCATTGTGCGGAGTGAATCTTCTGTACCTGTACTATTATGTATTCTGTGGCGGTGGAGACATAATGGGTTGATGATGATGAAGATCGTAGGAGAAAGTGCAGGCTTCACAATGCAGTTATGCAGCAACAATTTCATAAAGTAAAAGAGGCGCAACTGAGTTTATTTCATGAATACTAATGTAGATGTAATTAGATTTCTCTGCATCTTATTTTGTTTCGCTTCTTACGCTTTCACTTCGCCGAATGTACGCTGTCTGCTCTTGTTGACTGGCTGCGAAGAAAAATCCCTGCCAACGCTGGAGCTTACATACATAAGCTCACGCCTGTATCCCAGAGGGGTAGGCAGAGACCAGGGACTGCCACCTGCCGCGATCCTGACAAATCACTTTCGCTTCATCGACATTCATTAGTCGTTCGTTGCACGCACGCGCATGCAAAAATTATTTTCATCATCATCAACCCATTATGTCCCCACCGAGGGGCACGGGTCTCTTCCCTGAGGAAGGTATAGGCCATACTCCACCACGGGGGCCAAGTCCGGATTGGTGGAGGCTTCTAAAATTATCTTGCCATTTGCTAATACCTAATTGGTCGTAGTATGTCCGCCTGGGGCGTCCCTTAACGGCCCTTCCACTCACATTCGCTCGATATATTTGCTTCGTCAGTCTTTCTTCTTTCAACCCCTCCACATGTCCAAGCCAACGCAACATTCCTTTCTCAATTCTAGTCACTACACCCTCTTTCAGTCCACAACGTTCTGTGACCACACTATTGCGTATTCTGTCATTCAAAGTAACACCACACATATTTCAGAAGTATTTAATTTCTGCTGCATTTTCTACTTTCAAGATTCTTCTGCCATACCCAAGTCTCGCTGCCATACATCAGTGTTGGGACCAGCACACCATCATATCATTCAAAATCCATTCGTTTATGGATGAATTGTATTGAAATATTAAAATAAGATAATAAAATTAACAAATTGATTGGCAATTAATTGAAATGTCATATTATAATAAATTTTAATTTTTTTGACGAAGTAGCCAAGGACCTGCTCGAGATCCAGGCCAGTGACTGGCAACAGACCGCGCAGGACAGAGACAAGTGGAGACTTCTTGTGTCGGAGGCCAAGATCCACTTCGGGTCGCTGAGCCATCGCAGTAAGTAACTAAGTAAGTAAGTAATTATTTAAATTTATAAAAAAATCCTGACCCGAGACCCGTGCCCCTCGGTGGGGACATAATGGGTTGATGATGATTTAAATTGTAGCATCCTTTTATTATATTGAAATATTTAAAATAACATAAAAAAATTGATTGAGATTAATCGAATGTCAAATTAAAATAATCATTTAAATTGTAGCAATCTTTCTTGATGAGTATAAGTTAAACCTCTCGTTTAAACACATTATCGTTATCCAATGGGCTAGTTGCCCTAAAAAATGTAATTAGTCCGTCTTGTAGATTATTCAAAAATAAGGGACCCGTATTTTTTTATTTGTAAATTAGACCAAAAATAACAAAGATATAGCCCATTAAAGTTACGTGTGACGTCACGCCGTGCTGCATTTTTTAGCACGGAGTGACGTCACACGTAACTTTTATGGGCTATATCTTTGTTATTTTTGGTCTAATTTACAAATAAAAAAATACGTGTCCCTTATTTTTTTATAATCTAAAATACGGACTAAATAGAATTTAATTATTTTGACCCTGGAAACTACCCTATTCCCTAATGGCAGTTTATTTCATACTAGCTGGTGCCCGCGGCTTCGTCTGCGCAGGATAAGTATTTCGAGTAGCTTATATTAGCCTCGCGTTTATAATATTAGTATGATAAACATTTCCATCATACATTACATATGTCTAACTCTAGCGGTTTTGGCAGCGCACGCCAGAATAACTCGCAGATGGTAGATTTTTTGCTACTTACTTGACACTTCTTATCGTCATAGTTTGGACAATTAACACAATATCTTTATAAATTGTAGCCTATGTTTTATTCTAATGTATAAGCTACATTATTGTAAACTTTCATTAAAATCCATTCAGTAGTTTTTACGTGAAAGAGTAACAAACATCCATCCATACATACTTACAAACTTTGGCGTTTACAATTTTTGTAGGATTTTTGGACCCATGCATAAAATACTTTTCCTAAGGGGAAGGGGTTCAGTTCACTTACCTGTTGTTGACATTCTGGAGAGACACGCTGGCTGTGTCGAGAGCCGCCACCATTTCCTCGAGCTTGTTGCTAGTGTCCTCGCAGCGGCTCATTATTTTCTGTGAAATAACCGCTGTGGTCACTGATTTGCCTCTAAGGACATAATTCCTAATTGACAGAAATGCTAAATGTCGATGAAGCGAAAGGAAGAATCCATAGTTAATAATAGGCTATTTGACCAATTTCTGAAAGCCACCTCAAATTGTTTGTTGGTGTTCATGGAGTCCTCAGAAAGTGACAGAAAGAACGCTATCTTAGGCAATATGGCGTCGCACAGATGACGTCACTTCCCGGTAAACCAACCAATGAACGTAAGAAAGAATGAAAGACAGACGCCATTTTTACTAGCGTGTGACGTCATCATAGAATCGGCCAATCCAGGCCGTTTTCGATACACTGGCGGCAGATACAAATTATCAAATATTTTTTAAAAATCATATTTGTTTTTTTAGTTAGCTGTTTTAAGACACATAATATATACGAATACGTATAAATAATACTGTTTTTTTCACACTGCCAAATAGCCTATTAATGCATTATAGTGTATACTTGAAATCTAGCAGTAGTGGGCGTTGACAATAGTTTTTCCTTGAATGTACATATTGCACAACAACCATCAATACTTTAGCCTAAAGAACGTAATGATAACAAGCTGTTACTTAGGTATGCCCACGTTTAGTTACTAGTTCTTATTGTAAAATATATAGCGCGTCCCAAAAATTACACGTCACAGTGACTCTGGAGGTAGACCTGCTCAAGAGGCGTCGAACCAACCTAACATGACCTCAGTAAAAGTTGCACGGTTTTTGAGATATGGCCAATTTAAACTTGTTCTAAATTTTCACTTTTTTTAACAAGTTTATTGCTAGCATTAAGTTAGATAGCTCTCGTGTTTGGTGTTTTTATTTGTACTCGGTCACGAACTTACTAACTTAGCGTAAGTGCTAGCATAGCACTAAAGTTGTTAAAAAAAGTGAAAATTTAGAACAAGTTTAAATTGGCATATAATATCTCAAAAACCGTGCAACTTTTACTGAGTTCATGTTAGGTTGGTTCGGTGCCTTTTGAGCAGGTCTACCTCCAGAGTCACTGTGATGTGTCATTTTTGGGACACCCCGTATACTATTGTGTATTATGGAACTAGCTTGGCTGCCCATGGCACAGGGAATCCTAGTTTGGAAGCCAGTAACAGTGGCGCAGCGGTTAGCGCCTCTGTCTACCACGCGAGCGGTCCCGGGTTCGAATCTCGACTGGATACCAAAAAACCCCAGATCTTGAATGTTTACATGTTTGCGATGTCGCTGTTTCTGGTTCCCACGACACAGGGTATCCTAGTGGCTGCCCAGAAACAATGTATGTGCCTATATGTAAATGTTTACCTGATGGATCTCATGCAGCAGAGCCAGCAGCTGTCTGTCACCGGCCAGGCTCCAGTCTGGCGCGGCGGCGCGCACGGCGTCGCTGCCGGCTAACTCCTCCATCGCACGGTTCTGTCACAAGATGTTACAAGAAGTAAGTATGTAAAAGACAAAAATGTACCTCCAACAAGAAACACATAAATAAACATTGTTATTCTCATAAATATCTTAGTTTCTCATCATCAGCCCATTATGTCCCCACCGAGGGGCACGGGTCTCTTCCCTGAGGAAGGTACAGGCCATACTCCACCACGGGGGCCAAGTCCGGATTGGTGGAGGCTTGTAAGACTAGTGGCTGGTCTTACTGTCAGAAGTTTTACCTGAGTTTTACCTAGTCTTAGTTTCTAAATAGCCCTAACTTTTAAGTAAATATTATGTTTTTTTATAGGTAAGGGGCCATCCATAAATTACGCCCCGTCCTTGTCACATCTGGTCACATTTGTGAGACTCCCCCCTCCCTAGTGTGACGTCACATATTTTGCAATTTTACAAGTAGATTTCTATTGAATTAAAACAGCATTCTAAAGTTATTTTTATTTCCGATAGCGTTGCAAATACAGTTAGGAGCTAGAGTTAAGTCTAGCTGTTTAGAGTTGCAAAAGTTTTTGTATTTTTCATTGAAAGTTCTATGTTCGTGTTCGTACAAAATATATTACACTTAGATTATAATATATTTTGAAATGTGAAGTCACAAAATGTAAGACCCCCTCCCTCCCCTTGTCACACAATGTCACACTTCGTCACTTGGAGAATCTTGTTGTAGAACCCAATTGGAGGTTTAAAGTTAAGTGTCATGTTTCCTGGCTCTCTAAAAATCCTAGACACGGCACTGTCTGTGTTATTGATATTTCTGTGTGAAATAATCATTATGCAAAACAATAACAATTTTAACATCAACATTCAACGTTTACAAAACAGCCCAAATGTCTGGGATTTTTGCTGTGTTTATCCCGCATCGGCAATTGAGGTGATGGCAGCCCTATGTAAAGGTAGCCCATGTTTTAACACAATAAATTCATTTAATTTCATTACTATTGACGAGACAATGGGTTCGGATCATCATCAACACATTTTGTAACCACCGAGGGGCTCAGGTCTCTTCCCTGAGGAAGGTTTAAGCCATACTCCACCACGGGGGTGGAGTCCGGATTGGAAGAGGATACTCAATCCATTCTTGTTATTTGGCTTCCTTGTGGCATCTGTCTAGTTTTCGACATTACAGGGCGCTTTTTTAATTTCTTTACTTGTTCCAGAGTAGAATATTCTCTTTCCAGCATATTTTAATTTGCCTCTTGTTTGTCTCTAGTTTTGTAGCAAGCCTTTCGTGAGAGAAGATAACTAGCAACAGAACACAACATTGAACCAAACAATACACGTCAGCAGATAATTTATTGACCATCTAAAAGCAATAACAAGCCCAAAGGAATGAGATGCTAACGCGTCACCGCTCAATAAAATAGATAGACGCAAAAAATGACCAATTATACCATTTTATCAACGTAAATCGCATAGTGTTTCAAACGACACAAGTCGGTAGTACAATTTACATTGTAATTATGATCAATATACAACTTTTACTTACTTTATTCGCCTCACGAAGACCACTTACATAACGAGGGTTGCGTTGAAAAGTAATTCCAGACGTTTTTGGCAATATTTCAGGTGGAAAATAGGATTTTGGAACAAAATACTGCAGCAAACGCGATCTCTCTTCGACTCGAAAACATAAACTGACAGTGACGTTAGTGATTTAGTGTTGCTAGGAAATAATTTCAATTTCACCTCCTGTGTTAAAACAAATCACCACGAGCGAAGGTCACAATTTTATTATAAATACTTAAAAACGGAACTAACCTTACTGTGCGCCCTCCTCGGCCTCGAGGGGGGTCGCTCACGATGTAGGTTTAGGGGTCCTTAGGACCAAACCAGCACCAAGGTGGTGTTTAGTGGGTAGGCGCACTCTGCGAGTCCCACATTGGCAGCACGGCCGGGCCCGTGCTGTTATGCATGAGCATTCACCACCTCCCTCCCCCGTGTCCTCCGGAGGGTGCCCTTTATAGGGCTAAAAAAAAAAAAAAAAAAAAAAACTAACCTTAGGTATAAAAAAAATCGTCGCTATTCATTTGCCTCGCTAAGGGAATGAGGGAACTATGTATGTATGACTGTTAAATTAAAAGTAAAGGTACTTACTACACATAGTATCCTTTTTTTGTTTTTTTTTTTTGTTAACGGGGTGAAATGCTTTACGCACTATAACCGCCACCCTTGGGGGAGGGCGACAGCCGTGTGTCGGACTCTCCTCTAATAATAATAGGAGAGGCATACCTCCTAAAACACCCCCGGGGCCGTCCTGTCGCTCGTGCAATGGGGCGCTGCCGGATCTCGCAAGTGGTGTGAAACCACAACGCGAATGCAACAGCGGCGCCCCGGCGATGTCGCCCCGACTCGCAAGGAGTCGGGCCCACCCTCACTGGAGAAGGGGCATGGGCCCCCCACCCCCTTCTCCCGTCACGATGTCGGACGGCAGGTCCCCCAACCTGCCGTCTGTGACCCTCACTCAACCGGCGGCGCAAGGTCCGCGCAGCGTCCCCCGCGCCACCAGCTCTCCCGGCGGAGAGGCACGAGCTTCCCCAAGCTAAGCCTCCAGCTAACGAGGACCCGTTGTGGCCCTCTGCCCGGATCCTCGGCCCATCTAGTACTCCCTCCCAAAATGACAACCCTCGGCCGGAGACCATTGGGGGCGGCTACTCCCCGGTCCCCGGCTTACCGCCAACGGTAACCCTCCCAAGCCCAGCTTGCGGAACTCGCGCCTCTCCCCCTCCCTCTCCGGTCCTCCTCTATGCCCTCTGCTGAACAGAGGGACAAAGAGGAGGGCCCCACCGTGTGTTTTTTATAGAGGTTGTCTCCTCGCGGCCCAAAGGCCCCCGGCCCCACTCAGTGTGGGGTTACGGGTGCGGGGCCCATAGTGGACCCCGCGGGACATCCAGCAGCACAAGCCACTGGACGTCCCCCTCCCTCTGGTTTTGGTCCGCGCCGGCCGAAGCCGGTACCCCCCATATCTGGAGGGCGTTCCCCTATCCGCCACCCGGGGGACGCGTCCGATGGAAGACCAGAAACTCCACATGGACACATGGTATCCTAGTGTGGGGCCAGAAGCAATGTATGTGCCTGTATCTAAATGTTTATGTTTAATTATACATTATAACATATAATAAATAAGAGTTATGGGTAGAAATTTGGCGTAATTTTTTGCCCTTATTTTTTTCATACTTTTGGTTAAACACTTTGTTTTTTGAGAAACTATGATAACCATGAAACATGATTTATGAGTATTTATGACGCTGTATTATACAGCCCCACGTATATGACAATATATTTTGGATTTTTCTCATCTTCTATTCGTTCATAAAGCTATAGCTAAAATAGTGAAACATCAGAGCTAGAATTTTAATGATCTTTTCACTCACTGCCTCAAACACCCACTGTTTGAGGCAGTAAGTGCGGAACTTTTCGATTTAAACAGATTTTTGGACCTTCAAGGTCTTAGAAACCGCTGAAATTTGCACGAATGCTTATAGTTATAAATATTCTAGCCTCGTCAGGCCCAACATACTAAAAAAAGTATGAAAAAAATTGTTATTTTCAAGGTCGGGCCTTACGAGGCTAGGACACAAAGGATTTGGAAAAGGCCAGATCAGTTTGTGTGTAAAAGAGTTTACCTACGTAAAATATGAACACGCCTTATGTCAGACCCTTTTCACCACTCTCGCGGAAGAAAAATTAAGTATTAAAAATAAATTCGTATTACGAGTCCCTTTCCCCTATAACTCCTTATATAATAATTTAACAGACAGTTTTGATGTCTTTTTTCTGCATGCATTTTCATGCCCAGAAATAAATACCAAAAAAACTACAAAGATATCGCTTAAATAAATAATAATGTTTTTTCTACTAGAAAGAAAAACTTCAGTATGAAAGCTTATAAACCAGTTTGGCACTATAATAATAATTAAGCGTAGAATGTTTAAAGACTTCTTAATTTAGTTTTCATTGAAGAAAAAGTAAAACTTAAAAACACATAAAAATCGCCATATAACAGTTTTTCGCAGTTACCTGGCAGCCCCAATAATTTTCTTTTTTTTTCTAGAGTTGCAACGACATTCACTACATACAGCATACATCTCGATTAGCATATTTTTGTCGTAATCCGTATTCCGAAAGTAATTAGCGCACAATAAAATTAATTAACTACATCCTCCGTCTCTATACAACGTGTTATTCAAATGACGGATAACATGCAAGCCGTGGCTTTTGTATCTTTATTATTATTACCCAAAATGGATGCCTTAGTTCTCCTCCATTTTCTTTGTTTTGAGATATGGCAGTTTGAAGTGCAAAAAAAAATATGTAAAAGGAATGGTTGGTTGAAAAAAACCAAAAATAATTTGGATTGTAATTTATTAGGTGAGCTTTAAAAATATGTTTTTTAAACAGTCATACCACATTTATTATGCGCAGTATGAGCTGCATAATATTTAGGACTTAGCACAAAATTGGTGGACTTAGAGATTTATTAACGAAATTCGTTGGAGTTAGACACATTTATCAGTAAAACAAAACAGGTTATTCTTCTAACACAAACTTAACTTAACATAAATGTTCACTTCTAACACAAATAAACTCTTAATCATCAAAATCGAGATCAAATTAAATCACTACTACTTAATGTTGTACTACTTATGCCCGGTTCCTATAATATACGCCTACCGGCTACGATCCGTTTTCCATACAATTTATTGACGGTTCGTAGGAATTGTAACCGATCGTAAGCAAAAACGAAGCGTTTTGTGGATATTGGAACCGGGCATTAGTGTGAATCAGATTTGAAATACAATCTACTCTTAAATTTCATCCTGTGCTTCATCGTTTTCATTTTATTGCTCTATTTTTGAAGGAGTAGCTGATAGTAAGTCGTCATAAAATTTAGGTACGTTTTTCAATAGGTAGCTACATATTCAAGAATTTTAATTATAATTATTAAGCTTTGCTAGTTTTAGTGGTATGGTCCCGTGATAACAGTCCTCAATTTCGGAGGCTATTCTGCCACCCATGCCAACACGATTTTTTTATAGTTTTGTCCAGTCATCGAGGTACTAAATTCCGGCTGGTGGAATCTTTGAAATAAAACTTTTCGGCATGTCGACATTCCACTTATTGACTGTTTGATATGCACCTCGCACAGGGATTTGTATTTCTTAATTTTTATCACTCGATCGTTGGGCTTCGCCTCTGTTCTGAGATTCTTTTCGAGAAATATCACTTCGAATTGTTGTGTATTTCGTGCGTTTTCGATAAGATCAATGTAATAGTCAGGTGTGTATACTTTTTCCATTTTGATACGCTTTCTCTCTATGAGCGCAAAGTCTCTGTCTATGGGCATCATACTGTGGCCAGGAATCGGGTACGAAACAATTTTTCTGAAATACATTATTGGCCCAGAAAAGTGAACAAACATTTTTGTTTTGGCTAAAACAATTGTCACAAAAAAAGCTCCAATTCTCTATGCTCTGGCAGTTGTGTAACGCGGCAACGCGGCGCCGCGATACAACAGCTGGCCGGAGCGGAATCTTCCATGACGTCACCACGCCTAGCAACAGAGCGCACGCAGCCAGCGCGTGCACACCGATGGTCGTCGTGGAGGGGGAAGCGCCCGAGCGAATATAAACCGCCGCGAGAGCCAGTCAAGATCCCCTCCTCGGCCTCGAGGGGGGTCGCTCATGATGTAGGTTTAGGGGTCCTTAGGACCAAACCAGCACCAAGGTGGTGTTTAGTGGGTAGGCGCACTCTGCGAGTCCCACATTGGCAGCACGGCCGGGCCCGTGCTGTGCATGCATGAGCATTCACCACCTCCCTCCCCCGTGTCCTCCGGAGGGTGCCCTTTATAGGGCTAAAAAAAAAAAAAAACAGTCAAGATCGCCCTCCTCGGCCTCGAGGGGGGTCGCTCATGATGTAGGTTTAGGGGTCTTAGGACCAAACCAGCACCAAGGTGGTGTTTAGTGGGTAGGCGCACTCTGCGAGTCCCACATTGGCAGCACGGCCGGGCCCGTGCTGTGCATGCATGAGCATTCACCACCTCCCTCCCCCGTGTCCTCCGGAGGGTGCCCTTTATAAAGGTAAAAAAAAAAAAAAAAAAAATAGTCAAGATCGGTGGAAGGCCACCCATTGACCTGTCCGTAGCCGCGGACAGCGGTAGATCCCTCGGGAAGAGGGCCACGCCCTGAACCCGACCCTCCACTTTCCCCAGGGGGAAGTGTGAGAAGACCGCAAGACGAGTCAAGATCGCCCTCCTCGGCCTCGAGGGGGGTCGCTCATGATGTAGGTTTAGGGGTCCTTAGGACCAAACCAGCACCAAGGTGGTGTTTAGTGGGTAGGCGCACTCTGCGAGTCCCACATTGGCAGCACGGCCGGGCCCGTGCTGTTATGCATGAGCATTCACCACCTCCATCCCCCGTGTCCTCCGGAGGGTGCCCTTTATAGGGCTAAAAAAAAAAACAGTCAAGACGGACCGACCACAAACGCAGGAGGGGTCTAAGCGACCCCCCCCCCCCCCCCCCATCCGCATGTTAGATACCCCAGTCCTCTGGCGAACATTAGCCAAGTACTTAGGAGTTACCTTAGACAACAGACTAACTTTTAGGACACACATCCGGAAGGTAACCCGGACCGCTCGTTTTTACCTTGGCCGCCTATCTTCCATGGTAGGCAGACAAAGTAAAATGACAGCCAGAAACAAGCGCACGCTCTACAAAGTTTGCATTCGTCCCGTGATGACCTACGCGGCTCCCGTTTTCACACACGCGGCCCCCAATCTCATGTATCAACTTCAGATAGTCCAGAATAATTTCTTACGTAGGGCTCTGAACGCACACTGTTGCGTCGGAAATGCCGATCTCCATCGGGATATGGAGATTCCAACTATCCAACAGTTCATTAAATCCCTCTGAGAGTCGTTCTTCAGCGCGGCTGAAGAACACTCTAACCCCCTGATCCGCGAATCAGCAGTTTACTCTCCCCGCACGACTAACCCTCGTTACCTGGTGCGCAGGCCCAGGAACGTTCTAGTCGACCCATCCGATAAGCTCTCATCCGACCTAGACCTCCTACTGGAGGCCCAGGCCCAGTCAGATGTAGCCCCCGCTCCCAACAGTGTCCCCGGGGACACTACTCTCACTTAAATTTCTTTCTGTCACTATGTGACGATTCCCTCTAAGCGGTAGCTCTAGTGAGCTCCGCTGTGCGCCCTCCTCGGCCTCGAGGGGGGTCGCTCATGATGTAGGTTTAGGGGTCCTTAGGACCAAACCAGCACCAAGGTGGTGTTTAGTGGGTAGGCGCACTCTGTGAGTCCCACATTGGCAGCACGGCCGGGCCCGTGCTGTTATGCATGAGCATTCCCACCTCCCTCCCCCGTGTCCTCCGGAGGGTGCCCTTTATAGGGCTAAAAAAAAAAAAGTCAAGACGGACTTTGCGTCGGGCTCCAACGCACACTGGAGGTCGGTCACGCTCATATGCGGATTCGTTCCCGGGTTGGAGTTCTACCCAATTCCCCTGCCGCCGGCGTGGCCGTGTTCCGGGCCACTCGTGGTCGGCGCTGTCTCTAAGTATCGACCCGAGGTCCCGCGCACGACCACCACCACCGGGGCAGCTCGCCCAGAGACGGGCGCGGCATCAGCGCCGCCACCCAGGGTTTTGCAAGCGTGCAATGGATAGTGGCCCGCGAGGCCCCAGTTCTTTGGCATAAAGCCGTTAGATGTAAGTGCACGAATAGGTTAGTTTAGTATAAGCGTGGAATATCTCTGGTCCCTATAATAAACGGAGGTCCAGTCTGTTGCAACTAACCCCGGAGTTTAATTTCCCACCCCCTCAGGGACCCTTAACACGCACCCCCATTAGGAATAGGGCCTTAGGGGTAGTGAAGTAGCTGGCGCCGCAGGCGCCACGTTACAGTTGTTTGTGGTCTATGTAGTCTGCCAAAGCTGTAATGACTTCGTTAGGTCCTTTTAGACCGTAGTTTTCTGTATTACATACAACGAAGCTGTATTGTCAGAAAGATTGTGGATTCCAAAATTTTGTAGCCACAGTTGCCGCAAATAATATTTTAACGAAACATTAGTTACCGGTAATGGCAAATTGTTTTCATAATCATATTCATATTCGTTTATTGCATGTCATGGTAATAGTGGTGGTAAATATTATTAAAATAGTTCATACATGACACCCTGTAAGGGCACTACAATTTCTTAGGTCTAATTTATAAAATTACATATTTGCATATAATTAATAATAACATATTTTAATCCATAATTAAAAATTATCATATAATTATCATATAATTATCATATCAATTAAAATCAATTAAAATGTATTACTTAAGATTAGGATTATATACGTTCATTCATATTATTATTTATTTATAAAACTTTATTTGATATATTTAACTTATAACTTATCAATCTTTTCATTCTTTTCATACGACCACTTGGGTGACCACGACCAGTATTAGTAGGCTTTAGTGACTTTCAAATGAAAATCACTGGACTTAGGTCTTTATTTCCATAATTTGGATTTAGTGTCATACTGAACTCATTTGACAGGAGTTAGAGATTTTAGGAAATGAGAAAAGTCAACTTAGCGTCATCTTATCGAAAAAATTATTAGACCGATCGATAGACAAAAAAATTGGCTATTCTTTGACCTTGTAAACTCAATTTTGTCAAAATTGGACTTAGTGACATTTAGAACTAAGGCATCCAAATGTAATAGAATAAATTGTTGTACTTTCACGGTAGGGCCAACTTTCGTAAAACTATAATTGATAGTTTATTTTGACAATTTCATGCACATTGTGTAGCGGAGTCTTCCTACTCGATAATAATATTAAAATAATCACTTCCGCACAATATACAGCGCCACCAAATTATATGTTCAGGTGGGCAAAAATGTAACTAATTAATTGTAAATTCTCGTCCCCATTTCTTGTTTTATTTATTCAGTTACTAAGATTTATAGATATATGTTCATTAAAATTTAAAGATGGCTTAAAATATTCTCATTTTTCTAGGTTTTCTTAAAGGTTACTACTAAATTTTCCACTAGCGCCGCTATCAACTGAACAGATAAGATGGTGGCACTGTACCTATAGCCACTGGTTGTATGGAGCTGTCTGATTTAGCCAACTCCGACCTGTCAAAAATACAATACGCACATAATATATAAAATAATCATTTGACACTTTGGAGTCGTATAAATGCGTAAGAAGGACTGGGGTGCAATTAGGTAAGACTCCACTGTACAGAGTTGTCTGATTTAGCCCTCTTGTTCCCGGTATGTCACACCACCTTACGTCACACTGTTATATTCGGGGACTTTTTTTCCTAGTAGGTATCTCACACTCCTACTGCTACTACAAATGCTTAACCCGATAGAGTGGCAAGTTACGTAATAAGGGCAGGCAAGGACATAACAAACACGGACGCACCCAGACAAATGCTATTTTGTACATACTCCAATGGGATCGAACTCAAGACCTCTTAGTCTCATCAAGTCTCTCAACCGATAGACCTGCGAGCCAGTCAATTACATTTGCAGATGGAATCTACAATTATACACCCACCTCTGGCCAAATGAGATAATTATGTTATGATGACTATGAATCATTAAAATTGCAATGATTTCCGCCGCATGTCCCTGGTACTGTGCGGACTGATTAATATGCATTCAATTATATAATAATATAAATAAACTTGAAAGTTAGTAAATGTGCTTAGATGTTTTTAAAAAGCATAAACAAGGTATACAAGAAAGAAAATCTTTGGGAGCTCAAAATATAAGGACAGGACAAATAAATAACTGAACTAACTAGATAGAGAGAAGCAAGGATGTTTCTTTCTTTTCTAATAGAATGAGTCTTTGTTACTTGAAATAAATAAATGAATTTGAATTTGAATTTTCACAGTCCAGGAACATTTTATCAAACCTTGGACATAGGACTGGTTTTTGTTTTTTTAAACATTGGCTGGTTATTTTTTAATTTTATTCAACTGTTAGGAAGACATGTCTGGTCTGAAAAGTCAGTTTTCGTTATTTTTTAAAGGTAGGTAGGATCGAACTGGTTTTGAATTAAAATATTTCGTGACTTCATATACGAGTACCTACTTGGAGAGCCCGACGATATTATTTGCAAAAAAATACTTTAATGAGGACATCTCTAGTTTTGTTCGCCAGCTCCTCATTTTACGTCTCTTTTTTTCTGGTGTACAATAAATAACATTCCTATGTTCATCATCATCACTCAGCCACAAGAAGTCCACTGCTGTACATAGGGCTCCTCCACGGATTTCCAAAAAGACCGGTTGGAAGCGGCTTGCATCCGGCGTCTTCCTGCCATCTTGGATGAGATCGTCTGTCCATCTTGTGGCTGGTCGTCCTATGCTGCACTTGCCGATGTGTGGTCTCCATTCAAGAACTTTTTGGCCCCGTCGGCCATCATCATTCCTATGTTATCTGAGGTAAAATAAACTATGATGCCAAAAATATGTTAAAGTTATTTGTTACTGTTCTAGACACCGATATAGATCTAAGTTGTAGACTGCAGCGTCCTAAGCTTCAGGATAAACGGGACCTGACTGAAAATGAACCTAATGTCTGATATTAGAAAGCTTACAATTACTTGCAGAATCATCGCCTGATAACGGTTTATACCGACGAACTATACAAATTAACTTTTATAGGAAGACTATACAGGGTTATTTCCAAAACGTGCATCTTCTGAAACATATCTGTTTGTTTTTTTTTTCAGGTAAGTTCCAGTGGAATCCATCATTTATTTTAAAAGAAAAAAAAATCATGTCACAGATAAACTAATAAAATAAAAAATAAAAAAGTAATTTACCACAGCAAAATGTTTAGTCACCCCAGACCATATCTGATGCAAAAGTTCCCAAATCAGATCAGTTAGATTATTCCCGACCTTCAAAGACATTTTTTTAATGAAACATAACAGGTTATTAGACAAATAAATAAATAATAAACTCACGCCCGTTATCCCCGAAGGGGTAGGCAGAGGCACCAGTCTCTAGAACTGGACCCACGTTTTGCCGAGTTTATTAGGTCCCAAACGTGACAAGTGGCAAGCCTGTCGCCGTTATCCGGGCACAATTTATCAGCGAATGGTGTTGCTGTACAAACAAATGTACGTAACTAAAAGTCATTGGTACATGCGTGGTTCGAACCCAGACCCTCATGATCGTTATTTGACAGTGTGAAGAAAACAGTATTATTTATACGTATTCGTATAAATAATACTGTTCGATTCGAATCGCTCGTAGCCTGGGCTGCCTGAGTGATCTTGAACGATCACTAAGGTTAAGCAACATACGGCGCGTTCAGTCCATGGATGTGTCACCGTCTATGACTAACGCTAGTGGCATTTTTCCGAGCGGTTCCGTGCTTCGCAAGGCACGTTAAGCAGATGGTGCCGGCTGCCGTCGATAGATGGCAGTCGTTAAGCCAAGTCAGAGGCCTTAGGGCGGCTTGAAAACTTCGGACAGTAAGACTAGCCACTAGTCTTACAAGCCTCCACCAATCCGGACTTGGCCCCCGTGGTGGAGTATGGCCTATACCTTCCTCAGGGAAGAGACCCGTGCCCCTCGGTGGGGACATGATAGGTTGATGATGATGATGATGATGATGATGATGATGATGATTCGTATAAATTATGAGTCTTAAAACTGCCTTAAGGCATTGTAACTAAAAAAACAATTATTGTTTGTAAAAAACACAAGATTTTGATAATTATGTATCTGCAGCCATTGTAGCGACAACGGCCTAGATTGGCCTATTCTATGATGACGTCACATGTCAGTAAAAAAGGCGTCTGTCATTCATTCTTTCTTACGTTCATTGGTTGGTTTACTAGCACTGGTGCGTGCGACACCATAGGAAGTCAGAAATCAGAAATTTATTTCAACGCAAAGAATTTACGTTCTGTCAATCAATCAATCAAATATCAATCAATCAAATACATTTATTTGTTCAAGCATAGGTATTTTGCGTACAATATACTTAACATAGTGTAGCCAGATTTTAATTTTATACAACTTGTCCTCTATGCTTTACCAATTGGCGTACAAAAACAGAAAACAGAACGTGATACGGTGATATATATTGAGAATTAAACATGTCAAAAATTTAAAAATTAAAATGTCATAGTTGTGTACAAAATTTGTCAAAAATTCTAATTAAATTATATAATAATGTCAAAATGAGTTATTCACATATTTTTTAAAGAAACGTCGGACAAGAATTCCTACACCGAATAGTAGCACTTTTCACACAATAATAGCTGTAGCTTAGACTTAAAAATTTCGAGTTTACATTCTTTTATGGCCTGTTGTACCTTATTATAGATTAGTGGTGCCATATAGAGGACACTTTTTTGCATCAGAGAAGTTTTGCACGCGGGCAGTGACAATAGGGAATGGATGAAAATATCAGAAGTGCTTGATATTTTTTTTGGTGATAGGAATAACCTTCCTTAACGCGGAAAAAAAGTTAAATTTTTTTGGCCCCGTAGTTAATTTTTAAATATACTTAATATTTTTCCATTCGTCGTCTGGGCTTAGTACGGCATATCAGACATATTCCTTAGCCGCTACGTATGAAAAAAAAAACCACCTTGAAAAGCTGTCAATGCCACCACAGATTTTTTTTTTTAATACGTAGCGGACCAAGGAATATGTCTGTTAAGCCGTACTGAGCCCAGAACTACGAATGGAAAAATATTAAGATTATTTAAAAATTAACTACGAAGCCAAAAAAATTTAAACTTTTTTCTCGCGTTGAGGAAGGTTTTTCCTATCACCGAAAAAAATATCAAGCACTTCTGATATTTTCATCCATTCCCTATTGGTCAATATGCTGAGCACGTACAGACTGTCCGCGAGCAGCACGTTCATCTGCTATCCTAGTGAAGAGACTAGGATTTGTTTTTACAAAGATACATATTTCCAGAATATATTATAGATTGTTTGTTGTTGTTTGTTGAATGTCAATGTACATAAACATAAGTATAATGTTAGCCAGCCGCTGCAAGGCCGTACTGGCCGGCGCGCGGCGGAACCGGCGGTACTGGCTGAAAATTTTAACTTAGTCCTTCAAAAGAGTTATGAACAAGCAGGTTCCATGCAATTTGCGATAATACGGTAGTTGACACGACCAACAATAAATTATTTGATATGCTCGATTAAAATAAAAACTACAAAATATTTCGGAAAATGTATCTCTTTTAGTCAATGAGCCGTTTTCAGAAGAACTAAAAAAAAATATATATTACGGCTGTCAAACGTTTGTCAAAGGAATGCAATTTTGGACCTCAGCCCAATAGCCATGTGTGGTACATCATAAAATAGGTCTCAGCGAGCTGAACAAAAGTTACTATGACGCCAACAGCCAAATGTTTGTCGTTTCGGAGTTATATTTTATTGAAAATGTTAGTTTTTTTTTTCAATACAATATAACTCCGAAAGGAAAAACATTTGGCTGTTGGCGTCATAATAACTTTTGTTCAGCTCGCTGAGACCTATTTTATGATATATCACACATGGCTATTGGGCTGAGGTCCAAAATTGCATTCCTTGACAGCCGTAATATTTTTTTTTTAGGTCTTCTGAAAACGGCTTTTTACTAGTTATTACAATTTTTAAATAGATTAAACATAATAGGAGTGCTCTGAAATATGACGTCATAAACCGGTATTTTCGTACAAAATTCCGTTTTAAAAGTAACTTATTTGACATTTTGTCAACTACCCAATTTCATTCCAAAATATATTTTTACCAGACTTATCACTCCCTCGTATAAAGGCGAAATTTGTAAGTGTGTGTAGGTTGTTGGGCAAGTTGATGGTGGGGTTCCCCTAATGTTGTAATAGGATTAAATTGGGATTCCTTAGTCTTAACTCGGACTCTTTTTTATGGTAACCCTGTATAGCCATTATAATAACCTTTACCGCGTCTTCCGTGAGAAGTGAAAGTTGTATTAACGGATTAGCCATACGGCGGGATGGATATTGGTACGCGCTGTACAGAAGTGCTTTCAAATAATTACTGTTACTTACGAGGGAAAAAATTGGCGCCTCGGATATCATGATAGGTACAGTCGACAGCGCGTCGTCCTTCACATTTTTGTTGCAAAATCGCCCGTAATGCAACGGAGTAGAGTGCATGGGTGTACAGGGTGATGTGCTGTCGACTTTACTGTACATAATTATTATATTCGATAGAAAATAAACCGTTGAAGTTTTGACGACCTCTGTGGCGCAGCGGTTAGCGCATCTGCCTACCATACGAGAGGTCCCGGGTTCGAAGCCCGGCTGGGGACAAAAAAAATCCAGGTCTTGGATGTTTACATGTTTGTAAAGTCGCTGTTTCTGGTTCCCACGACACAGGGTATCCTAGTGTGGGGCCAGAAGCAATGTATGTGCGTGTATGTAAAAAAAAAAACAAAGTTCCTGCTTCTTGGTGAGCCAATCGGCCAATCTTGTCTCTCCGCACGAGAGGCTCACGGCCGATTTCTGAATTGAGTACTCTAGATTTGATCAGGGGTGCAATTACGTAAGACTGTACTGTATGGAGTTGTCTGATTTAGCCCATTTGTTCCCGGTATGTCACACCACCTTATGTCACTCTGTCACTGTTCCGAACTGTCACACACATTCTTATTTTGACACTTTCGAGTTGTCTAAATGCTTAACCCGATAGAGTGGAAAGTTACGTAATATAAGGACTGGTGAGTAAAGGCCGGTTTCTGAATTTCGAATTTAACTAAATACTTGAATTACATTTTGTCACTCTCTTTTTTGAGCACTTCAGTTGAGTAGATACTTGCTGAGTATATTGTACTTAAGTTTTGAGTGTTTCACCTAACTCGCGCTTTTCCGGTTTTTTTTTATGTATGTTTCCTTTTATTAGGTACTCGAAGACGCGTGGACTTATACGGCCTTACTAATAAATAAGTTATACACTCTGAATGACTATTTGACGTATATCAATTTATACTGGTTTAATCGTATTTAGCGTACAAATAACCAGTTTGTCAGACCTCGCATAACGGCTGTATACACAGCTCATAACCTTTATCCTTTATTAGTAAAGCCGGTACAGTTTTGGAAATCTCTTTTTAACTTTTAACACAAGGAAGGACCAGCACAGCGCCCCACTTTGCTAAATAGAAAGTTGTTTCGTTCGGTCTACGTGCATGCAGTTTATTGTTATTATTAATCAGTACAGTACTACCACAAAATAAGGTACAGTGCGACAAACTTATCTAAATCGGTGAAGGCGTCACTTTTCTCATAGTAAACTTAACGATTCCAATGAGACTTTCACCGGGTAAGATTACTTTGTGCATTGAATTTAGAAGCTTTGTGTCATATGTTATGTCGTCGTCGGCTAAAGTTGCAAACCTCCACCAAACAAACCTAAAAAAAACTCAATTTTTTTTTCAAAATTTAAGAGAGTTTCTCAGATGCACCCAGAAAACCTAATTTCTAAGGATGCAAAAATGAATAAAAAAAAATGGAGTTAAGAGTTTTTCGCTAGTCGCAGCCGCGACTGAAACAAACTCATAGAAATGTACGTAGCAAGCCACGGGGTTGACGCCCCGCCGTTCGCGCCGCGCGATTTTTCGCGCGGGCGATTTCCCCCGTGGCCAGGCGGTTAGCCGAGCGACGATGTGTTGCAGGGACTCTTAAGTTTGAAGTTTTTTCTCCATCCTTTCTTCTGAAATGGACACCATGTTTAAATTGTAGCTTTGTACTATTATTAAACAAAACATTTTGCAATTTCAATTTTGAGCAAGTGTGAAAAAAAATCGTTATTTATCTAGTCAAAAAATATAATACTATTATATATATATATATATATATATATATATACATATATTATATCTATATAAAATGCAAAGTCCTGACTGACTGACTCACTCATCAACGCCCAGCCCAAGCCGTTTGACCTAGGAAGCTGAAATTTTGCACAAAGGATCTCTATGTAATGTAGGCAAGGAATAAGAACGGATTCTTTTAAATTCAACCCCCTAAGGGGGCGAAAAGGGTTGCCAAAATTTGTATGGGAGGTATAAAAAATGTTGTCTGATTTTCTTGAAACTTGAAATAAATACTCTTCAACACAATTGATTGAACACGTGTTTAACCGTTTTTCTAAATTTAACCCTTAACGGGAGTTATGGGAGTGAACCCGGGTTACAACATTTTGAACTAAAGTCCACGCGGACGGAGTCGCGGGCGAAAGCTAGTGTATTATTAAAAAGTAAAAACTTTATTTGGATAGAAAAGGTTGAATTGAATTGAATAGACGGTCAGTTATAGGCAGTACATATACAATTATTATAAATAGGCACGCTGTTGTTTCGATTCCAACAAAGAACTTTTTTCAACAAGTGACATAAAACCTTTTATAATAAGTCCTCTCCCTTTTTATAGACGTCTCTAGTGTTGTTTTTTTTGTGTCTGGGGCTTCCCCGAACACATTTCTCTTCGGCAATGCATCTTCATTTCATCCTTGTAGGTAGGTATATTTCAATTTATTAATATCCAGATAATGTAATTTAATTGCATGTTACATAATTATTTAATTTCATTAATTTAGACCGTTTAACATAGGTATGTACGCTCGAGTAAAGTGATAGGTATTTTTCTTTCCTAAAGTCACCACTATGTAAACAGGTTCTTGCTTGCCTAGTGTGTACGAGTAGAAGACTGCAAGATGCTGTAACTCTTGTATGTGATGTGTACCTATTTGATTTTGGAATAAAAAATATTTAATTTCGTTTCAATATTCTTCAAGGACTTCCTAAGCCATAGAATATACAAAACTGTAACCTATTTTTTTCTTTTCAACTCTTTTTGAGTTCACTCAAGCCGTGGTGAACCGTAAAGCCGAGCGCGCCCGAAGTTAGCCGACGATGCCCGAGCGCGGCGTTTGAATGTGGGTGTTACCAGCTCGGGACGTTTTGATGGTATTTGAGTAACTTTTTCGGTTATTTAAAAAAAATATATTTTTCGAGTTTCTACTGAATAGTTATGAAATGAAGTCAACGTCCAAAGTTAAAAAAATATTCACTATAGAGACAAAATGTTTACTTAATAAACTTCAAAGCATTTAATTACTTTCACTATTCATAGATGGGAATAAATTTTTACAACTGTTATTTAAACAATACAGAAGTTATCATGATCAGTTGAAAAATTTAATGGGCAGTCATTTAATTTTTCGGTGTTTAGTAAATTAGTGAGCCAGTAAAACATAAGCAGTAAGTAATAAAAATATTGGTCGGTTATTTCATCATTCAATGTCAGTGCAAAAAATACTCAAGTAGTTTAATAAATGAATGAGCGGTAAAACGGGTGGGATGGGCAGTTTACAGTGGGTGGTAGCATCCGAACGCCACTTTGAATGAAAAGAAGTTAGGTTATGTTGGAAAAAATGTAAAAAAAATAAGGTTGGAAACAATAACCCTATAAGTCAGGTTAGGTTAGAACTGTGATTAACACACGCGGCAGCGGCGGCCGGCGAGTGCTAGGAAAATTCTATCCATTTCACTAGGAATACATTTTACCGCCCCTTAGAACTGCTTAAAATAAAATTTATTACTAACCAATTACGATTTGTTAACTGTACGCGCCTAACCACCCAGTTCAACTATTCCACTGCTCATTATTTATTCTTGACTTATTATTGACTCATTTATATTTAGTTTACTGTTCAGTTTATACTGCTAAACTAGTTTGCGAACATGCGTTTTTTATTTTTTTACCTACCATAAATCAAATATTGAACTGCTGCTTTAATTATATGCCTTAATATATTATGCGGAGTGAATAGAACAAGGAAACTTGGCATTAAATATTTTCGAGACGGGCTTAGTTAACAGAATTTTCAACTCAAAATTACACTACACTAGACACAATCGTCCCCGTTAACATTATTTAAGTACCAGTCATTTTTAGTATGCCTAACACGTTTCGTAAACGAGTCGGTGGTATCTCTAATATATTTTGAGAAATCTTATTGTAGACCCGTATACAGAGCCCCAAGTTAATACAAAGGATGTATTAACTTTTGCAAGTCTAAATCGTAGTAATAACCATTTATTTTTATTTCAAGTATCAATATTATATTGCTATCAATATTTTAGTAATTGCTGATACTTTGTCTAACATACTTAAGAAGTTATTTTCTTTAAACAAATCTCTTAACGAATCCCTATAACCTAGCTTGTAATAAATTGGATCGCTGTCTTATGCATAATGAACATAGTTTCAATGTCTGCTGCTTGACCCCATAGTAACGTAGCAGAATACTATGGAAGTAACTAAAATAAACTAGCCTAGCAATGTCAATGATTAAAACAAGATTGAAGTGTTTTTAATGTGTTTAGTGAAAATACACAAGACAATCAAAATAAGTTTTTGTCCGTCAAACCAAAAGTTAATTAAATACAAAAAAAAGAAATCTTACCTTATCTCAAGGCACCTGTTTAAACCTTTCAACAACGAAACTTTTTTTTTAGCCACAGCTAGTGTTTTTACAAAAAATTATGATTAGGAAGATTTCAAGCAATATATTTATATTACAAGCAATATAATACGTAATTTAATCGTTTAATGTAGCTTGACGTTTTAACCAGTAAAAGCAAATAATTTTAATCAAAAGAATTGATTAAAGGAATGAAATTGAAATCAATATTGTACCAACAATTTAAACGCATAAAATCGCCTTACTTCACCATAGAAATCCCCGGCCCAGGAATTTCTCCCGCCAGACGCTAGCAGCCCCACTAAACTAAACTTTTTCCTCAGTCCGAAAGAAGCGTCCGCGCGGCAAGTACGTTTCGTTCCGTTCCGAAACTCAGCGAGTCTACTTTTAAGCCGCCGAGTCGGTTGACCAAACCGGTTTGAAAGTGACTAAGGTGTGTCGTGGGCGGTTGCTCTTGCTAGTGCTCGCCTTGGCGTCCCTACAACAGCCTTCCGTGAAAAATACGATCCAGTGCGACCTGTCGACTTGGAAAGTGGTAAAAGTGTGACTCATCCCCGTACAGTTGCATTTGTGAATTGGATTTTCGAGCGGACGCTATCAAGATTATTTCGAGGTGAGATAAGTGTTTTATTTATCGTTTTGGTACACGTTTGGCCAGTTTACTCGAAGCGTGTCTTGTACTTGGAGCGTTATTCGCAAGAAAAACGGCGTAACATTGCGAAAGCCAATTTCTAGGCTGTTAGAATGTTGCCTTGCCTTCAAAAGTTTTTTTCTTTCGGTAACTGGCCAAAAGTAGGGTATTTCTGTTAAAAAGGAGTCCGACCGTCCCAAGTGAAACCTCTTTCCTATTCATATAGTGGTGGTGCAATAACCTACCTGCTCTTTTTTTGTGTTCGCCGCATACGCGCGTAAAAAAGGTTTCTTTTCTTTTCAGCCTGGCCATCCAGTCAATCCTCAATCAAATGGCTGGTAAAAAAAAGAAGTTAAATAAAACATGGCCGTCCGTCCAATTACTCCTTTTTCGGAGTAATTTGTGTTTTATCACGTTTTATGCTAATTAAACGGCAATAGAAGCCTGTCTTGAGTTTGATAATAATGCAAACTACAAAGACCCTCGTTTACAGTTTTGTGATCTGAATTCGTTGGTTTATTTAGCACAACGGTGCCTCAGTGCCTCTACCTTGGCGAAGTAGGTACTTCGATTCGCAGTTTACAGGAATAGTGATTCAATTTTAATAAACAAACCGTCTTTTGTCGGCCTACCATACCACACACGATTTTAGATCAAGATCACTAATGAATGTTGAACATAAAATAAAGCATTATTTCTCTTGACTAAGCCTTCGGAACTATTTTATTTTGACGACCTCTGCGGCGCAGCGGCTAGCGCATCCTGCCTACCATGCGAGAAGTCCCGGGTTCGAATCCCGGCTGGGGACAGCAACAAAAACCCCATGTCTTGGATGCATGTTTGTGAGGTCGCTGTTTCTGGTTCCCACGACACGGTCGTGGCCCCCGTGGTGGAGTATGGCCTATACCTTCCTCAGGGAAGAGACCCGTGCCCCTCGGTGGGGACATAACAGGGTTGATGATGATGATGAAAAAACCGTATATTTCTACACTCAAGGGAATCAACATTCATAGGGTACTTTTAGTTGCCCTTGAACTACGAAATATGGCGAGTAATATCGTCTTCTAAAAATACAGACAAAAATCTGAAACTCTACATCATCATCAACCCATTATGCCCCCACCGAGAGGTACAGGTCTCTTTCCTGAGGAAGGTACTCCATCACGGGAGCCAAGTCCGGATCGGTGGAGGCTTGTAAGACTAGTGGCTGGTCTTACTGTCAGAAGTTTCCAAGTCGCCCCTAGGGCCTGCTTAACTAGCGTTAGTCATAGACGCTCACCCATCCATGCACTGAACGCGCCCTATGTTGCTTAACCCTCGTGATCGTCTAAGATCACTCAGGCAGCCGGGGCTACGAGCGATGCTCGTATGATTTATATTATATAATAGTATGTATATACTTATACTTACAGAAAGTATTTTGGTCAAGCTGTCTGTTTTATTTTTGTGTTCATAAATTATACATATTTTATTTAATTTTTAATTTTAATTGGTTCGCCAAGATACAGGCCCTGCCTAGTTTGGGGACCCCTGGATTTTTTTGTAATTTACCTTAGCTATGCACCGTACATTAAAATAATCACAATGTATCACTACGTTCGTGCAATAAATAAATATTTTACTTTACTTTACAAGTTACTTGTCGGGCCTAATATCCATGGCCTAGATTCAGTTAATGCAATGTAGTACGATGACAACGGTATGGACATGGCGATTTCGTTTCATTACCGCTTCAAGTCTACGCGCGGTCACATATCAAACCTTAACCTCAAAACAAAAGGCGTCAATGGTATGAAAAAAGACTTCACGTGGCCCGACCGTGTATCTGTCATCGTACTATAATGCTCTATCAGAATCGAGGCCCAAATCTAGTCTAGATAGGTACTTGCCAAGATAAATTAACGGTGACTCGTTAGGGTGACTCAGTACTTAACACTAACTCCAAATACCTCTTAGGTACTTCGGTGTATTAGTCGACAACTAGCCCCCTATTTGACCGATTTCTGAAAACCGTCTCATATTTTTTGTTGGTGTTGGTTGGTGGGTAAAGTTGGGGGTGTTCATGGAGTCAGAAAGTGGTCATTTTAAATTCTTTCGTGTATTTCTTCTAATTAATATTAATTAATACTTTATTCATTTATTTGCTTCTTTCTAAGTAAGTTACAGAGTGAGCCTAAAAATAGCAGGTGATTTAAAAGGATGTAGGATGAAGGATAAAGCTCTGTAGGGAATCGGACGGGTGCCTCTGACTTAGCTCCGCGGGAACTCAGTAATAACAAGGAAATAATCGTTCAAGATACGGAGTGAAAGTCGCTAGCCACTCGTGGCGGACATGTAGCCTTGTATCATCGGCCGGCCGACCCAGTTTTTCGTGTGAGGGGGGGCATTGCTACATTTCACTTGCCGAGCTAAAAAAGGAATAGCATTCTCCTTTTAAAACGCCGAGCGGTGGTAGCTCGACGTTTAACTTCTCAAACGCAAAAACTAGATAAGGCTTGTTATCCCGCAATAAAACCTGTATATTTCGACGCTCAAGGGAAACAAAATTTATAGAACAAATAAATTTGGCGAATAATATCATCTTTTAATCTTTTAAATCTGAAAACTATTTAAAGTTTAAATCTTTCCTCTTTATTATATTAGTTTAAATTTTAAACTAATATAATAAAGAGGAAAGATTTGTAATGAATAAGCTCAGAAACTGCTGGGCCTTTTTTTTAATTCTTTAACCATTAGAAAGCTACATTCTTCGTGAGTAACATAGGCATAATATTGCATTTTCAAAGAGTTTCGGTTTCCGTACGAAATCTCGAATAATGTAACCCAAGGTGTAAAAAAATTACTCATAAAATTCCTTACTTCGCGTAGCTAACGTCATGTTACATTTGTAGCAAATGTATCATTTAAACAACTACATGGTCGCAATAAAGCTATGAATTATTATTTTTAAATTTATCTGCCAGCCTTTACTCTCAATGGGACTGAATTAACGATTTATTCATGAATGATGCTAAATAACATTAATTAAATAATATTAATAATGAAATAACTATAAATATAAATAAATAAAATATAAAACTATGTTAGTACCTAGATTAATATCTTAGCTTAATATATTTACAAATAAACTATGAATCCCTAAACACGTGTTTGGGCAGTCGGGTAAAGCAGCGCTTCGCTCTCGCCAATCCAGTTTGGAGAAGGAATCTATGATAATTATTATTTTCCCCAGAAAGCCAAATTGAAATCTACGAGTCAATTCAGATTCCCATCTTCATTCATCCAAAATTCATTGCCCGGAACCGCTAAAAACTTCCTGCTAGGGTTGCCAGATGGACACACAATGATAGACATGCAAAAAACTGTTTTTTTTTCTTGAGCTGAAAAAAAAACAATTTTAAAAACGTTTTTTCTGAACCACATTTTTTTTCAAGACTACGAAATTATATTGACTCAAGTAAAATTTGCATTTAAAAGCAGTTAATGTTTCGCAAAAAGATCCCTCAATCGGATGACTCAAAATAGTGTTTTTTTTGCATTTGAAAGCAATGCGACTATAATAACGTAACGTAAAGTATCTGTTGGTAAAATAGCAAATCGAACGCTATTTACATCAGCAAGTACTATTCAGTGTGCTTAGTGCGAGTTTTTTTAACTACTCGATCGCGTTAATGTAAACTCACATTCTATAGGAGTGATAAAGCGCGCCACCTAGTTGTCTCTCTGTCACTCCTATACAAATTGCAAACGCTCTCGCTATCGAAAGTGAATGAAAAAACTCGCACTAAGGGCCCAGAGTGCTTATACTGAGTTTGTTCGCGTTTGCGATTTGCATAGGAGTGACAAAGAGACAACTATGTGGCGCGCTCTGTCACTCCTATACAAACTGCAAACGCTCTCACTATCGAAAGTGAATGCAAAAACTCAGCATAAGCACTCTGAACGGACCGAGCACATGGCTGATAGTATACTTACTTTTCGGACGGGGATTTCCCCTATGTTGTTTGGTTTATGTTTTGGACTTTTGGTTGAGTCTAGTAGAGGTTGAATTTGGGATTCGAATGCAGAGAATGGGAGGTGTTTTTTGAGTGTGGAGTGAAGTAAATATTAGCTTTTGTGTTTCATCTGAAGAAGATTAAAGTTATTTTAGTTTATAATTTAGTTTTTAGGTTAACTATTATTATTAACATGATATTATTGATTTAAAAGTTCTATCAAATCAGTAAAAGTCAAATGAGATTTAGTGTATTATTTCATTTCGGATATAGAATTTCTTGAAAAAATAAACAAATTTTAGAAAGAACACTATGAAAATTCTCTACATTATCTACTCTATTTTGTATAAATTTGCATCTCTACACAATCACATTGCAGCAATGCCATTGAAGAAAAGCATTGCCATTAGACATTAAAAGACAACCACGGTTACACGGCTTAATGACATAGAAGATAATCAATTATATATGTCTACAACGATATCACAAACATGTAAACATCCAATACCTAGAGTCCTTCTTTGTCCCCATTATAAGCCATTGCTTGGATGCCAGTTCTTGGATGTTTACATGTTTATGACGTCGCTGTTTCTGGTTCCCACGACACGGGTATCCTAGTGTGGGGCCAGAAGCAATGTACGTGCCTGTATGTAAATGTGAGTGGTGGACCAAAAAGGGACCTGGAGGGATTGGAAACCGTTATTTTTTTTATTTTAAATTAATTTTTTAATCTGTGGTATTTTAGCTTTGTTTTGGTCTAACCAGAATTTTTTTAGGTGCCGTAGTTATTTTTTTATAATTTTTTTGGGAGCCGAGCCGAGTCGAAACCTTTCTAGTATACACGAAACTTCAAACGCGATTCTTGCTTAAGCATTTGTGAGTGGTTGACCAAAAAGGGAAAATAATTCATAATTTCCAGAAAATCGCGTTTGAAGTTTCGTGTATAGAAAGGTTTCGACTCGGCTCGGCTCCCAAAAAAATCATAAAAAAATAACTACGGCACCTAAAAAAATTCTGGTTAGACCAAAACAAAGCTAAAACACCAAAGATTAAAAAATTCAAATAAAAAAAATAACGGTTTCCAATCCCTCCAGGTCACTTTTTGGTCCACCACTCACATTTACATACAGGCACATACATTGCTTCTGGCCCCACACTAGGATACCCCGTGTCGTGGGAACCCAGCGACGTCACAAACATGATGTTTTTTTTCTTTATTGAACTTCAGACATAAAACGACTTTACCTACATACAGCGTCACCAAGTTATCTGTTCAGGTTGGCAAAATTGTAACTAACTTATAAATTGTAAATCCTGTCCCCATTTTTTGTTTTATTTATTTACTTGCTAAGATTTATAGATATATTTTCATTAAAATTGAAAGACGGGTTAAAATATTCTCATTTGTGTAGGTAAATTTCTCAAATGTTACTACTAAATTCTCCACTAGCGCCGCTATCAACTGAACAGATAAGACTGTGGCACTGTATTTACGCGGTTCAATCCCGTATGAATGCCGAATGTCAGTTTTTTTTTTAGTAAATCCTCCTTTTCAGAACAATCCGAACTTTTTATCAAATTATCGTCTGGCAACCCTGCCTACACCTCTCGGCTGATTGGACAAAGCTCGGAATATCACTCGCAATAATGAAATGATGTGTACTTAGCGAATTGGGACTACCGGAAACTAATCAAGTAATGGTCGGGTAATAAAATCACTGTTTTACTGGATACTAGTGTGAGCGAGAGCGAGTTTGGACTGTCCTTTTGGATTAAAACGACGATTCTTGGGTTCCGTACCTCAATACGAAAAAACGGGACTGCTAAGGCCTTTCTCCACTTCTCCGGTCTGGCAAAAGTTAATTACCGGTCCGATTTAGAAACACACAAGAATAGTAAGCTTCTTCACTACTCCGGCATCCGGTTCTTAACGGTCCTATAATTTGCTAGATCGGAACGGTATTTTACCGGGCCGAAGTGATCGACGTACAAAAACAATACACGTTTTTTGCACCGCGCATACAACCCGAAAATGTTCCCATATTTATTTACATTAATATAATGTGTGGAAAACGGGGTCCTGCTGTTTGACCAAAAGTCATTTGTCAAAATTACACTTGACAAACAATGTTTGACAAAAAATGCTTTCGCCAATTGATCATTTTACTACTAATCATTTTACAAATGACTCACTTATCCAAATGATCAACACTTAAATTTACATTTTACAAATAATTGTTTTACTTAATGAACATTTAACAACTGAGTTATCAGACAAAACTACTATTGGTCTAAAAACGTTTGATAAAATGTATTATTTGACAAATGTTTCGTTTATTAATCAATCTTACGAACGGGGGGTCGGCGATGTAAAGAATATGTGACAACAGAAATATAGGTGCGACGACGCGCGTAGCGAAGCGGAGCGCGTCGGAGCGTAAGATCGAAAACAGACTCGACTTTGATGCGTTCAACATTTTGTTAAATGACATTTGGACAAATGCTTCATTTGCGAAACATATTATTTGGTGAAATTAAAAAAGGTCAATTGACATTTTAATATTCAAAACATTTAACAAATGTAGTGTTTGCTAATGGATCATTTGCTAAGTGAGTTTTTGTAAAATGATGCTTTTGTCAAATGTCTCGTTTGCCAAATGAACATTTGGTTAAACGTTGTTTGTCGAATGACCATTTGTCAATAATTTTTTGGTCAACCATTAGTAATCCGTGGAAAACGTCCCCTGCCTCGAATAGAAAAACCGAGGAATTTTAATAAATTGCCGATTATAGTCGGATGAAGTGGAGAAGCATAATCCGGCATCCGATATTTTTCTCATGACTGATTCCGGTTCCGACGCCGGACCGGAGCAGTGGAGACTGGGTACACCTACTTGACGGCTTATAATGTCTATTGCTTACGGAAGTCTCGGTTAAAAAACGATACTTGCTTATACATTTTTCGTAACGATTAACGCAGAATTTTTTATCCCAAGAACATTCATTATAATAAGTTTATAACGTGGAATAAAGTTACATCGAAATGAGAACTCTGAATGTTAACAAAACAGCTTCTTATTTCAAACTTGACGTTTATTTGAAGAGGTAAGGCTTGTTTAACAAAGTTAAGTGTGTCGTAAATAAACGAAAGTTTATGTTCTTTTTATTTGTAAAAAAACGCTCGAGTGTTGGTTTTTAACACCGTTTAAGAGGGCCTAAGAATGTGTCTCAATTTCTTAAATGCCAAGCATTTTATGATGATGATTATTATTTAAGGCTGCCCATTGATTTCATATTCGGCAAACGTAGTGTAGGACGCCCTCTAACCAGGTGGGATGACGATCTGTGAAAAACTGCAGGCAGATGCTGGATGCGGCAAGCTGAAGACAGGGCGCTATGGCGCTCATTAGGGGAGGGCTATGTCCAGCAGTGGACTAATATAGCCTGATGATGATGATGATGATGATTGATTTCATATTATAACATGATTTCGTGACAGACGACCTCTGTGGCGCAGCGGTTACCGCATCGTTCTGCCATGGGAGAGGTCCCGGGTTCGAACCCCGGCTGGAACCCCGGCTGGGGACGAAAACAAAAAAACCCCAGGTCTTGGACGTTTATATGTTTGTGTTTGACTGCCTTGTTGGTTGAGCCGTTGAGGCACTTAGCTACCAAGAAACAGGTCGTGGGTTCTATTCCCACTTGGGACCGCCGTCCATTTGTACAAATGGCCTCAGTCTGGGTGTTTTACCATGTTTGTAATGTCCTTGCCTGGTTACCACAGCACAGGGTATCCTAGTTTGGGACCAGGTCAAGTGATTGTGTTGTGTGTAAGTTATTATTATTATTGTCTTGCGGGTTTGGATACCTTAAGGTCAGTTTCTGAATTAAGAATTTCTCTAAGTTACTATTCAATGGTATTTCAATGGGCGAATTGCCCTAAAAATGTAATCAGTCCGTCTTTTAGATTATTCAAAAATAGGAACGAATAATATAAATACGTGTCCAATATTTTTTTATAATCTAAAATACGGACTAAATACAATTTAATTATTTTGACCCTGGAAACTATCCTATTCAAATAGTTTATTTCGGACCATCAAATCCTTACAACTTAACCTAACCTTGAAAATATCGATGAAACATCATAATTGATTGATTGGTTAGTCGATTGATCAACTGCTCAGTAACCAATCACGTGCCGGTATTTTGAATTAATCTTAGATTAATCTCTTGTTACATTTGAACACTCTTTCAGAAACTGAGCCTAAGTTAATCAATAAATCAACCAACCAATCAATCAACTAATATGCATCTTTTACTTAAGTATTTAGTTAGTTAAATTCTCAATTCAGAAACCGGGCCTTAGTCGTAACAACTGCTCTAATAAAATAAATGGTGTGCGGCGTCCGTAAAAATAAGTATAAGACCGCCATGACCGCTTCAAAAACGGCGGAAACCGCGGGAAAAAACCTCAACGCACACGCGTTACCAACATGGCCACGCTTTGATGGACAATTTTATCTTTCGGATCGAAAATACGTTAGGAAACACTCGAAGTGTACAGGCGGATTCTTTATCTTCACGCCTTGTGGCTTACGAGGGTAATTAGGTAGATCGCGAAGTTACAAAGAGTAGTGTCGTGTTTTTTTTATTGATTTTTAACGTGTGTTGGGCTTAAAATAAAGAATTGCTTTTTTTTCTTTTTATATGTTTGCAGATAAATGCATTCTTACCGGGAAAGTGGGACACAAATTAGGCTATGTAAAAAAATAAATATAATTTGGTATTTGACAAAATGTCAAATGAGTTACTTTTAAAACGGAATTTTGTATGAAAATACTTGCTTGTGACGTCACAATTTCAGAGCACACTTTTTATGTTTCATGTATTTAAAAATTGTAATAACTAGTAAATGATTATAAGAAATAAATTTTCCGAAACAATTTGCAATTTTTGTTTTAATCGAGCATCTCAAATAATTTATTTTTGATAGTGTCAAATACCGTATTATTATGATGTTTGTTATAAAATAGTATGATGCTTCGTACAGGAAGTGTATCTCGCTCTTGACCATTTTAAAGGTTTTAAAGGTACCGTAATCTAGTAAATATTTTGTTGCAGATAGGTACGACTTACATTCTGTTAATGCATTGTGCTACAATGACAAAACTGCATAAATATGGCGATTTTGGCCATTAGGGCGAGTTCTTCTGCCTATCTAGATTGATTGATTGATTGATTGATTGATTGATTGATATCTCCTAATTCCTGATTCGATTGCGCAGTGAAACTCCTAACCCGAACTCAATATATTTATAATAAAATAATATTAATTAAAATAACCCTTCTAAGCCTGCGTGTTTTGACGTCCGTGAACAGTTATCACAACTTTAACTTTCGTTGCAACGTAATCATTACAAGAAATTTATTTCTTTAGTCTAGTCCAGTGATGGGCAAAGTACGGCCCGCGGGCCAACTCCGGCCCGCGAAAGTACTTAATCCGGCCCGCCGAGAGTCCATCGACATGGATAGTGTATGGCCCGCTGTACGTAACTACCATTCGACCATGAAATTGCGGAAAACTCGACCAGAAACCGATTGACTGATGAACACCTTTTCGCACTGCTGAAAGTTGCTTCGTCACAGCTGGAACCTGCTTTCCAAAATATTATGTAAAATAAAAAACAATTCCATATTATATGTCTCACACGCCTACCATGGCAGGGCCTTCAAATAAAAGTTAAATTAACTATTACTAAAGGTAAAAGGTACTCAGTAACATTGCTGTAAGGTTTTCATAATATTATGATTAAAAGCTTTAACACAAAATGCATTTTTTCTACAATTCTGGCCCTCGTCTAGAATTTCTTAAACTTTGTGGCCCCCTATTAAAAAAAGTTTTCCCACCACTGGTCTAGTCTATAGGTACACGAAGGGAAGTCAACACTTTATCGCGTCTTGAGAGGAAAAGGCAATAAACTTGTCATAGATTATAGAAATCGATTTAGAGGACGGCGAAAAATGGCGTATGGAAGAAGGACTCCTTGTGTTCCTCTTTTGAAGATTATTAGATTCCTAACAGCTACCTATTGTTCATATAATACTATAATCTAATAATCCATTTATCTATACCTGGATTTTTTTTTGGACTTTAAACGACACTGAATTAAAAACCTTTAGCGGTAGAAAATTCGATGCCGTTTGCAAAGGAGAATGAATAAAAACAGTCTATGTTGCTTTTGCGTTCTAAGCATTTATACCTCAAAATGTTTATTTTTAAAAATGATTTCATAGTTCTATTTGATAAAATAAAAGAATCAGGGGTTTAAAAGTAATAATTAAAAAGTATCAGTATTGCTTGTATAACTTCAGTGGGAGACGATAATGCACGTACCGCGAATGCACATCCTGAGAACGTACGCCCCGGTAATGTATAGCCATTGAATCCGTGTACATGTACATGGATTCCCGTCCGTACGTTTTCGGGCCGTGCGTTATCAGCGTTTCTAAACGAATCCCAAAAGAAATACCTCACACACTCCAGTAAAACGCGCAAAACCTATGATGTGAACAACGTGGTTGATTGTATTCTCTGTGATGTGAACGAGGCACCAAATGGTCACCGATTCCAGGGCTGTACGTTCCGCGTTCGTGCATTCCCGGTACGGACCGGGAATGTACAGGCAGGAATGCACATCCCGATAATTGGTGTCATTTGGGCACAAATTCCCGGGCTGTACATTCTCATGCCGTACATTCTCGGTCCGTGCAATATAGTAACCCACTTCAGTCAGTCAATACAGATTACAAACACAGATTAGATTAAATTATTGCAAAAATCGCAAAAGGTGTACTGTGTACTACATTGCGAAGTGCAAACTGCAAACGGGGAGTTTTTGACGGGAATTCAAACGAGCGGTTTTATTACGGTATTATTTTTGAAAATTGATCCTAGTGGATTTGATATTGTTTAATTAATGTACTTTATTGTTAAAATGACCATGTGTATGAACAATCCAACCGGCCCTTTTGGAAATCGTTGGGAGATTCTAATGTCCAGCAGTGGACGTCCAATGGCTGAAATGGTGATTATGATGATGATGTATTCAATGAACAATATGTGGAATAAATAACTAAAATAAACCGCCATTGTGGGCTTAGGATAGTCTTGTCTCAATTGTGCGCAGCACCTATGACTTGTAAAAAAAACGGCACTTGTAAATATTTTATGTATAGACGTATGTAACATTAAACATTAAACATGACTGTTAAAAACATTAAACATTAAAAGACTGTTTATGCTTATCAGAAATTATGTCTTCGTCCCCCATTAGGCTCCTTAAACATTGCGACTTTTTGCAGCGATATAGTCGCGACTTAGACGATTTGCTAGTGTATGGATACACTCGCAAATCGTCCATCGTTACATACACACGCTATCTGCAAAAAGTCGCAGTATGTAAACGCCTGCATATTTGGCTTAAAGCATAAATAATCTGTGGCATAAAGCACAAACTTCTTCCGTAGGAACGAACCTCAGAATAAGGGAGGAACGAACTGAGCTTGTTATTGTGAAAGAGAATAATAATGACCTATGCTTATAAATAAAACTAAAAGGTGTCAATGCCAATCCAAAATAACACCAAACCACCAAAGTTGTCATAACCTCAAAACATGGGCTCAAAATTAAGATTTCTCGAAACTCCCATCTAATATTTTCATTGTCACCTTTTAGTCCGGATTTACTTACGGGTGTTGTTATATCGGAAGAGTCCGACCAGGTTTCGCTCCGATTCGCAGAGCTTAATCATGGTGAGCAGAGACGGAGCTCGCGTCGTCGGACTCTTCCGATATAACAACACCCGTAAGTAAATCCGGACTAAAAGGTGACAATGTGTTGTGCTTACGAAAGTTTTAGTTCAAAAATATTTTCATAATATTTTTCCTGCATAATCCAGAGCGAATTTCTTATAGTTTACCGTTGGTTTCATCAATGCGCAAGACGACGCAAAAATAGACGAAAACCTATAGTAAATTGATCATTCTCCTTTAGTACATAATTTTTTTAAATGCCTTAAAGCGGTAAGACTCATAATTAATAAGAACACGTGGAACACGTGTAATTCTGTTTTTTTTTACACTGTCAAATAGGTTCTTAAAATTCTCAGGAGGATCTCGAATAGTGCGGAACCTTCTCCTTGCATGTCTTACTCGCACTTGGCCGTTTTATTGTTGCAAAATAGCCCGTGGTGTAACTGAATAAAATACAAGCGTATGTCAACTAAAAGTAATATCAAAAGAACAATGCAGTACCTACATAGTTTTTTTATTTTATTTCTAACGTGTATTCGCAGGACTAACGTTCTGGAACTGAAATTTAAAACAGAAGACATTTTTCCGCGACTTTTTTTGTCATCGAGCGAACCTCGCCTTATGGCCAGTACCTATCTATTGCATTAGGAAACATTATAAACTTTATTGGAAGGTAACATGGTCTAAATGAAACAATACGGTAGTTGACAAAATGTCAAATAAGTTACTTTTAAAACGGAATTTTGTATGAAAATACCGGATTATGACGTCATATTTCAGAGCACTCTTTTTATGTTTCATCTATTTAAAAATTTTAATAACCAGTAATTTGCTAAATTTTTTGTTTTAATCGAACATATCAAATAATTTATTGTTGGTCGTGTCAACTCGAATTACTGCACTGCAATAATCGCTTTGTTGGCTCAAAGTAAATTAATCGTAATAGATCATACGAGTACATAACACCATATTATTCTTTCACTTCCCTGCTCCATTCTGCTGCAGTGAGCGTATGTAAAATGAAACAGTGTTGCTACAACTGGGTAGAACAGAAAGACCGAGAAGTTGTAATCATTAAAAAAAATATAGTCGTAATTTTACCTTCTTGCACCAAAAAAAATAGTAGTACTTTGAAGAGGTTAAATGACACGAAGTACTCGAATAAAGCTCGAAGTACTTATATTTATCTGTTTTTGAGGCTGCTTTGACTTCCGGGGTACCGGAATTTCGTCCGCACTGTGGCTTAGACGGTGGCATAAAATGACTAATAATAGACATATTTTATTGACATATTCGCTATGTTAGTTTTTGGGGTCAATATAAAATAAATATTTAAGTGGGGCTCAAACAATATTTTTGATCGAAATTAATAACGGCAACAGGTAGACGCTTGAAATATTCAAAGGTTGTATAGATAAAGGTATGGAAACCTTCGTGGGCAAATCGTACTCGCACTTGGCCGATTTATAGATTGAGAAGCGTAGTTAAAAAAATATGTGGAAAATGTCTGTAATTTTAGCTGCGTTCAAAGTCTTTTACAAAATATAGTAGGTATTTTTACAGACAATGTGAGAGCGTAAAGGGATGCCAGACGAATCTTCTGCATTATTCGCTTTGAGGAATATTTCTGTTAAAATGTTGGCCAACCTGTTGCCTTTTTTTTTAGGGCTGACTTTTTTTTTCAACGTGCCAGGCAGGGGTGAACGCAACCTTTTTTTGCCGCCGTTTTTCTGACGTTAGACGTGTGCTGGCTGGTGTTATTACTTTTTAACAAAAAAAAGGTCGTGTTTTGTAGACGTACGATTTGGGGAGTCAAAATAGCTTTTTTAACGCCACAAGTGCAATTTGCAATTTGTATGTTTCTTTCTGAATGGCTGCAAGGCGAAATGAATGCCTAGTCCATAGGTGGATACTATGTTTTTTCTATTCGTCAAAAAAGGAAAATAGTGATCAGTATGTTTTTCTTCAATTAATGAGATGAAAATTACTTAAGTATTAGCAGATAACTATACAGTTACTTATTTTCTTCCGTATTACAACAATTTTAACCAACAGTTTGTTTTTATTTTAGGAATTACTACCAGAGACGAAGTACGTGCGGTGTATGTTATAAAAATAAAAGTAGAGCAATATCATAGAGGTATTGTTCATAAAAATAAAAATAACCAAAGTTCGATACAATATCCATATCTGTTTCACTTGCGATTTATTACTCTTTTTTTGCAAGCTCGGTACTCTAATACGTTTTTAAGCCAGCTCGTATTATTCATCAACTCATCATCAGCTATTTTACGCCCACGCCTTCCTAATGGTTTTCCAATCATCCCGGTCTTTTACCTCCCGTATCCAACGAATCAAATAGTAAAAGGAATTCGAACAATCAATTTTTAACGTACAACACTTTATTTTTATTTTACTTCCTCTAGTAACGACGATGCTTTGGAAAACGGAGTGTTTTGTGTATACGAAATTCACGCAGAGCCCAATAGCTGTTCATCTTCTATGCAAAACTAAGAGAAAGTGAAAAAGAAACGCCCGTTCACTATGTATTAATATGATGATGCCCTACAAAAACTGAGACATCCGACCATAGCGCAACAATTAAATTCAAATTACATAAGCTATTTTATTACGCGGACACGCCTAAGATTTAATTATACAACACTAGCACATGGACTTTTTGTATTGTCTACTTATATCACACAATGAATTTTCTCGCGGGCTGTGGGAAATGTTGGCAACACCAGCCGTGATGGCTGAATAGCTGATTGTCATAGTCTAAAAAAAGTAAGTTATGAATTGATAGGTTGTAGTTTTTTTTAGATTGGTACAACTGCTTTCTATTTCCGAACCTAGCTTACCTACCTACCCTCTTCTGGGGCCACTTGTTTGCATGTATTTCCTGAAGGTTATGTACGGAAGCTATCAGGATTTTCTGTACTGTTTTTTAGACTGATTGACCTATATTTCTTGAACTGTAATGTAACCAGTTGAAATTTTGATATGCGGGTTAAGGTAAGTAAAGACTGAAAAGATCGGATTTTATCCTATGAGAAGTGTACAACTTTATTTAGTACTTGTTAACTTAGAGCTGGCTCATTGACATATCGGAACTACAAAACAATATTTTTAGGTTATTCTTGCTTTTTTTTTTCACTAGCCTTAAATAAATAAATAGGCTTGGCCCCTTTCTAGTCGACTCCTACGACAGGCAGGGGATACGGTACTCTTGTTCTAAGCCCATGACTACACGGCATAGGTCTTTTTTTATTTCTTATTTATTTGCCAAAAAACTTAGAGCTAACATTACAGGGAATCCCTATTGCGTTAACCAGTTTCATAGTTAATTAAAACTTAATTTTATAAAACTCAATCTATTTACAACTAATATTACTATAACACAACACATAAAGAGTTACTTTTAGCTAAGAGTTACTCTTAACCTAATAATTAGGGTACATCACCGATAAATAAATGGTTTAATAAGCCCATAGGATTATTTGGAGAACCATGCGCTTTAGGGCATTGTATATCGACGGGTGAAAGGCTATTTGTTTTAAGAGCCACCTTTTGACTTGTCCAGGAAACCGTTACAAAGATTGCAAAATCAGAAAAAAATCACTACAAATAAACTATTAAATTGTTTGAACCGCCAAAAAAGTACTCAGATATTTTTTTAAACCTAGCTCAAAAGACGCAGAAAAATCTGCAGATTCCAAATGTAGAAATAACTCAATTTAGCCCGAAATCAGAAATAGCCTTTAATTTTTTGTTCGTCTATAAATCCTCTAAAGATTCCCAAAGGGTAATTGCACCGCGATTTTTAAAAGTTCCCTTCAAAAATGATCGCCAACCCATCACTATGCAAGACTGTCATACAAGGAGGCTTTCCTAACCTTGCCTAACATTTCCCGTGTTCACTTAATTGTATGAAATACTCCCTCGAGCGTTTTTATATTCCTTCAGCAGCCACTAATTACTTTTTAACTTTCGCAACAATTTATCTTACTTCTCGAGCTCCCGAAGCTTAACCTCAAAATAACTTCGGCAAGTATTTAGCATAAGGTAGCTGGGAGTAACTTTCGGGGGTATTTTTAAGAAGTTTCGCTCGGAAAACCTTTGTTGGAATTCATTAGCGAACGCCCGACGACCATTTTAAGGAACCTAAGGCCGGTTTCTGAGTTGAGAATTTTCACTACAGTCTGTAAAACATAGATTGAGCTCCACGACAGCTGTCACACTGACAGGGCTAGGTTACGATATTGCTTAGACATCGAATAGTGTGCAGTAAGTACGGAGTTTTCACAGTACAAATATTCTGTGAAAAAAATCAAAACTTTATGGACGCGATTTCGATGACAGCTGTCGCGGAGCTCAAGCTATGTTTCACAGACTATAAGTAAATACTTAACTGTGGCATTGTCAATGTCATCATCATCAACCCATCATGTCCCCACCGAGGGGCACGGGTCTCTTCCCTGAGGAAGGTATAGGCCATACTCCACCACGGGGGCCAAGTCCGGATTGGTGGAGGCTTGTAAGACTAGTGGCTGGTCTTACTGTCAGAGTTTTAACGACTGCCATCTATCGACGGTAGCCGGCACCAATTGCTTAACGTGCCTTGCGAATCACGGAATCGCTCTGAAAAATAGACGGTGACCCATCCGTGGACTGAACGCGCCGTATGTTGCTTAACCTTAGTGATCGTTTAAGATCACTCGGGCAGCCCAGGCTACGAGCGATTCTTCACGTCATCGGAGAAACAAAATCCCACCGAATCCGTTGGCTTGGTCATGTGGAAAGAATGGAAGAGGACCGAGCAGTTAAGAGAGCATACTCGGGGCTTCCAAGCGGCCTAAGACCGGTGGGCCGCCCCAGACATCGTTGGAGGGTCGAAGTAGCCAAGGATCTGAGTGCGTATACTGAGTTTTGTCATTCACTTTCGATAGCGAGAGCGTTTGCGATTTGCATAGGAGTGACACAGAGACAACTGTGTGGCGCGCTTTGTCACTCCTATGCAAATCGCAAACGCTCTCACTATCGAAAGTGAATGAACAAACTCAGTATAAGCACTCTGAGTGCGTATACTGAGTTTTTCATTTCGCTTTCGATAGCGAAAGCGTTTTCAATTTGTATAGGAGTGACAAAGAGACAACTAGGTGGCGCGCTTTGTCACTCCTATACAAATTGCAAACGCACTCGCTATCGAAAGTGAATGAAAAAACTCAGTATAAGCACTCTGAGTGAGCTCCAGGACAGTGATTGGCAACAGACCGCGCAGGACAGAGACAAGTGGCGACTTCTTGTGTCGGGGGGAAAGACCCACTTCGTGTCGCTGAGCCAGCGCAGTAAGTAAATACTTAACTTAACGTGACAGCTCGTTACTTAAGTATTTACTTAGTGTAAAATCTCAACTCGGAAATCGGTCCTTTGGCACTTTGCAACGACTAATGAATTTCGATGCGAGAGTAGAGCAAAAGTGATTTGTCAGGATCAGTGGGCTCATTATGTAATTTTCGCAACGGATATTCATACGTCTTAAAAAGTCACGTCAACACAAAAACCGACGTCGTACGGAGTACTGTCTCGCTCTAACATAGGGTCTTAAAAGAAGATAGTGCTATACAGTAGTGGAATACTTGACTTTTTAAGACGTATTAATATACGTTGCGAAAATTACATAATGAGCCCACAGGGCCAGATTTAGAGGTCCAGAGGCCTCGGGGCAACAAAGGAGCGGAGGCCCCCTCGCCCTAAATTATTTTCCAAATAAAATAAACAATTTTTTTCAGTCGAGTTTTTCAATAAATAATTTATTGTGCAACCAAGTAGATTCACTTACAGTTGAGCCATTACAAACGTGCGAACTGAGTTATAAACATTTGTATCAGACGTCTCTCTCACACATGTAGGGGGCATATCAGGCATATCGGAACTCTCACTAGCACTTTTATGACTCGGTTCGCACGTTTGTAATGGCTCAAGTATAGTATTAAACAAACACTTTTTTTTTTATTTGAAAGATCTTTTTTCCGAAGTCTCTATTGTGGGGACCCCCCGTTTGTGGAGGCCTCGGGGCTTCCGCCCCGTTTGCCCTCCCCTAAATCCGGCCCTGGTCAGTATAGTGGCAGGTAGTCCTTAGGCCTCGATTCTGCTAGTGCATTACAGTACGATGGCAGATATACGCTTGAAATATTTACAGAATTTATATAATTCGTATTATTCATTTAAAAAATTTTAAATTTTTAATTGATATAAACTAGCAAACTTCGTACCGCCAAAGTTTTCGTAATTGGTATTTTCCCACCATTTAAACCTTCCCTGGAAGTCAAGAAATATAAAAAACCAAAAATCAGCCAAATCGGTCCAGCCGTTCTCGAGTTTTAGTGAGACTAAGGATTGCTGTTCCTTTATATATAAAGGAACAGCAATCCTTTATATATAAAGAAAAAGTTAATGTTACGGAACCCTTCATGCGCGGGTCAGACTCGCTCTTGGCCGGTTTTTTTGAACTGGCAACCCCAGTCAAAAGACCTGTGGACTTAACGCCTACCCTTCCGCCTCTAAGGCGTCCGTTTAATAAATGGAATGACGGGTAATGAGTAAATAAGCAAATACCAGCAAGACCACTGCAGTCGGATCCAGCGGTTCGCTTAGGGCGGCGGCGGATTTGCGATTGGAATTGGCCATGCTACTTATTTTTAATATACGAGTAATACCATTGACCCATTATGTCCACACCGAGGGGCACGGGCCTCTTCCCTGAGGAAGGTATAGGCTCCACCACGGGGGCCAAGTCCGGATTGGTGGAGTCTTTTAAGACTAGTGGCTGGTCTTACTGTCAGAAGTTTTCAAGCCGCCCTAAGGCCTCTGACTTGGCTCAACGACTGCCATCTATCGACGGCAGCCGGCACCAACTGCTTAACGTGCCTTGCGAAGCACGGAACCGCTCGGAAGAATGCCACTAGCGTTAGTCATAGACGGTGACCCATTTATGCACTGAACAGGCCCTATGTTGCTTAAGCGCGGTAGGATAGGCATAACTATCCTGCAGATAATGGGTCGTACGCTCAGCTTATGAGCGTACGACCCATTATCAGATAGGCTATACTTATTATTCTAAAACATCATGTTTACTATAACTAATATACACTGCTCAGCAAATAAACTGGGCCACGCGCTACTTTGGAACTCTGATTTGATTTTCTCAAAAAGTATTAAACTTGCAACTATCACAGTTATACCTACAAAAAGTGCATTTCATAACGATTAAAATGATTGGAAACTTACTGGGATTAACGAGTCATTTAAGTGTTTAATCAGCATTTTACCAACGAGGCAACGATTTGCTCTGTTTTGACTAGGGATTAGCGTTCTTGTTTTCTGCAATGAGGTAGTCGGATTTTTCTTACGATTTCTTTACTTGCCATCAATCATTTGCTGCAGACGCGTGTATTTTTGTTATTTTCTTCGGTTGATAATGGATACGACACCTCAAGAAGCAGCTCAAGCTGTAGCACTACTTCAAGCAGTTGTTTCGCAACGTGAAGTCTCTCGGAGATGTAGAATCAGCAGATTTTCGGTACAAAGGGCTTACAGACGATACTTAGAGACTGGAGCATTTGATCGCCGACCAGGTACGGGCAGACCTAGGGCTATATCAGCTGCAGATGATCGCTATATCCAACTTACTGTTTCGCGAAATAGCCGCCTTAACGCAGTTCAAGTCCAACAAAGTCTACATGACGAACGCCAAGTCGTCATAAGTTCAGATACTGTTAGAAGAAGACTTGCTGAATGAAACCTGACTCCAAAAAGAGCTGCTACAGGCCCAAAATTAACGGTAGCCCACCGTAGAGCACGACTGGAATTTGCTCGAGAGCATAGGGATTGGACGTTAGAGCAGTGGGGCAATGTACTCTTCAGCGATGAGACAAGGGTGAGTCTACATGGAAGTGATCAAAGTCCGAGAGTATATCGTCGTCCCGGAGAACGATATTCTCAGTGTTGCATCGAGGAAACTGTTGCTTATGGAGGGGGATCTGTAATGGTCTGGGGCGGTATCTCGTTGACCGCACATACAACGTTAGTTTTCATCGAACCGACGGGTCGTCCACGTGGAATGACTGCCCATCGCTACATCCCAGAAATCCTCGCTGATCATGTGGTCTCTTACGCAGGATATATCGGGCAGGATATGCAGTTGCTGCAAGATAACGCACGACCTCATGTTGCACATGTGGTGACCTGCGAGACGTCGGCATTCGTACGATGGATTGGCCAGCTCGAAGCCCGGACTTAAATCCGATAGAACACATGTGGGATGAACTGAAATGCCGGGTTCGAGCCCGAGTGCCTGCTCCAGCAAACCTTCATGAGCTGCGAATTGCAATTGAAGAGGAGTGGAATGCAATACCTCAAGATTTCATCGTCAGGCTCGTGAGGTCGATGAATAAGAGGATGCAGGCAGTTATCCGAGCAAGGGGAGGAAACACTAAATACTGATCAACAACTTTTTTTGTTATTTATCTGCTTTTTTCGCTTTAATTTTTGTTTCACTTTATGATTACCAACGATTAACACGACAGAAAAATTATTCTTGATTGTAAAATGCTGATTAAACATTCATTTTAACAATCATTTTAACCGGCATGAAATGCGCTTTTTGTAGGTATAATTGTGATAGTTGTAAGTTTTATACTTTTGGAGAAAATCGAATCAGAATCCCAGAGTAGCGCGTGGCCCAGTTTATTTGCTGTCCAGTGTACTATCTGATAATAAATTATTTTCATTTCATTTAACCTTCGTGATCGGCTACTAGCGATTCCTTTTGATTGACTGCAGCTATTTTGAACGTCTGTAGTTCTGTAAAGGGCCTAATCCATCAAAAACCCTTTCCGCGGCGTCGACTTCCTTCCTTATTATGAATAAATTAAACCTTTCGCTGGAACTTTTACGGAATATAAGCCGCGCTTTACATTTCCAGTCGTTGCCCAACTCCGGAGGGAACTCTTGTTTATTTCTCAAGGTGGCGCATGGCGGGGGGGGGGGCAGTCCATACAAAATCCTGTTGCCGTAAATGACGCATGTATAGGCCGGCACCGCGACCGCGTTGGTGCGTCTTATCCTTTAACCGTATGACGTAATAATATGTACGTCAATTTGGTTGCGGAGGGCTTAAATGAATCAGCCCATCAGTCGGTCAGTGAGTCAGTCATGTGTCAAACCATGTGTTCATTGAAATAATTCACATTAGTTATTCACTATTATTACTATCAACAAATATACTTTAAATCAGCTTTTCTATTTTACTTAAATGCTGTTAAATTTACATTTAAGAAAGTTATGCAATTTAGCTGATGTCCTCTGTAAATTATTCGGACAAAGATAATTCGCGCTTTTTCTTATTTTATGTACCCTTAGTAATTCGACGTCAGAATCCTACAGTCGAGTCGTATTTTTTATTCCGACGAAAATTACTTTTATACCTTGAAGCTCAGCTCATCTTATTGAATTGCTGCGATAATTCAGGTGCATATCGTCGCATGTAGGCTTATAGTAAGTTGTAGGCACGCTCTCCTATAAAGTATAAAAATAACAAATCCGAACAAATGCTTCTGAGACGTAGAGATATAGGGCCAGTTTCAGAATTGAGAATTTCTTTAAGTAACTACTAAACTGTATGGCTGTCTCGTCAAATTTCTCAGAAAAGAGCGTGACAGAACGTCACTTAAGTATTTACTTAGTGAAAATTCTCAGCTCGGAAACCGCCCCTTTGCCCCGTTGCTCAACAGCTCTTTGAGCGGTCCCTTCAGATTGCTAAGCATCTTGTAGCCCACTCAGCCCTCGCTGAATAAACAGTGATGAAGACGGGAATAACTTATTAATTAACAATGTAGGACATTGGTCTTTTGGAGATTTCAGAAAGGAAACCAGCTTCAAAAGTAGCCGTTATGCCCGGTTCACATTATTCCAGTCCAGTAATCCAGCGAGTCAATCCAGTCCCGTGCTGGACTGGATCATATCGTCCACTATATTCCAGTCATTCAAAAGCTGTTACAGTCTGTTAGCTTTTAGAATATATCTCGGGCTCTAGAGTAGGCTTCGGTTTTCGCCTAAAGGACACGAGTGTAATACTACTTTCTGCTGTGTACAAGTGAAATTACGTGTCATATTAGTTCCGATTTCGAAATTAAGTGTCATATTAGTTCGGATATTTCTATTACACGAATATATCCGATTCTATTCGATAGTAGCCGAGGTATAGTCAAAAATGTAAGAGACTGTAGATCGGTAACACAATAGTGACAATTCACATAAAGCTTCGTCAAAAAGAATGAAATTAAAAGAATGTCAAGGCAATAACAATATAATAAAATAATAATTAAAGCAAAAAAAAAACTCTATCCAAATAAATCGCTCCGAGCCACATCCGAACCAAAAGTCCCTATTAAGCCGCGTATCCATTACGCGCTCCAAGAGGGCGAACATTGGCGCGCGTTCCAGCCGCGCGAAATGGATACCATTTTGGAACGCGCGCCAATGTGTTCGTTGGAGCACGCGAACACGGAGCGGTCCGTTCCGACTGGTGTCGGTTTTTTAGCGCGCATCAATTGTGGCGCGCACGCCAATTGAGACGGTCGTTGTTTTTTTTCTCGAACACGACTGGCTTCCATGATGAAGGGTCGAACACTGGAACGGTTGGCACGCGCGCCAGGCGCGCTTAGTTGATATACTTCAAATGTTTGGAACGCGTTCCGCGGAGCGCTCTCTCGGCGCGGTCATTCATGGCGCGCGCTCCAGGAGCGCGTAATGGATACACGGCTTAATACTGGCCGCGTTACCGCGCTGCACAGCAAGGGAAATCCTTTGGCTTAGATGTGCCCCAGAGCGAACGTCCATGCAATCGGCGTCCCAGCTCCCGATAGTGACAATGCGTCAACGTGTATTCAAGCACTGGATTGGCCGTTTAGACTACTCCATTGGCGCTGGAATAGGCGAGCTGGAATCAAATCAAATCAAATCGTTTATTTTGATGAAAGAAACATGTTGTATTGTTACAAGCATTACACAAGTAGGTAGCTAAATTACTCAACTTACAAGCACTACGTACAACGTCTGAGTCATTCGACATTTTTTGTTCGGGTCGTAGCTGCAATCAGACGGAATGAAAAATAGACCGTCATTCCAGTCAACTGGACTGGATTGATCACTGGAACGGTTCGCATTCCAGCGCTGGACTGGAAAGTTACTGGAATAATGTGAACCCGGCATTATAGTCCACTGTTAATTCTAAAATGGGCAGTCCTTGGAACACCAATTGGACTTGTTAATTACTCTGGATATAATTTTACTAAGAACCCGAGTTACTATTATAGCTCGAAGAATAGGCTATTTGACCGATTTCTGAAAACCATCTCATATTTTTTGTTGGTGTCCACGGATTCCTCAGAAAGTGGTCATTTTAAATTCTTTCGTGTATTTCTTCACTTTGGCAATCAAAGGAATCAAAATTCGTAGGGTCCTTCCCGTTGACATAGCTAGAACGATGAAATTTAGCAAATAATGTCGCGATATACTTTAAATACAGGGAAAAATCTGAAAACGATATTTACATTTTCAATAGGCTCTTAAACCGATTTCTGAAAACCATCTCATATTTTTTATTGGTGTTCACGGAGTTTAAAGCTTCACTTAAATTGGAGTCACAATGCTTTTGTCCCATAGACGAGGAATTAATAGTTTTTCTTGTCGTTTCAGGTAATTTGAAACTGCCGTTTGTCCAGCCTTCCCAGAATCAAAAGCTGAGGTACATAAAACAAACTACTATATACAGGGTGTATACAGCATTACAGTCTGTACAGTACATAGCAGCACCTTTACTAAATATTTTCTAAATCGCCAAACCGCCGCGAGCACACAAATTTATTACAACATGTTCATTTATTTAATCTCCTTGTCTGGTTTCCATCATCAACAAACCCATTATGTCCCCACCGAGGGGCACGGGTCTCTTCCCTGAGGAAGGTATGGCCATACTCCACCACGGGGGCCAAGTCCGGATTGGTGGAGGCTTGTAAGACTAGTGGCTGGTCTTACTGTCGGAAGTTTTCAAGCCGCCTTAAGGGCTCTGACTAAGGGTTTCCATAACACAGTGTATCCCAGTTTCTTATCAAATTCAAATATTTTATAGTACAGACAAATAGCTCACTTTATGAACGTCAAAGTTGTTAGTTTTACAATCAATAGATTGCATAGAGAAGAAAACCACAAAGGAACTCCACATTTATTCTTTTTAAAACAGTTTTAGCCTAATTAACAAACTTTAAAAATATTACTCTTGGATGTGTTGAACACTAGACACAGTTATCCTCTGATTAAATTTAATATTAAACTACTGTTTAATGCCAGACATCCTTGTCTTCTAAATAATCGTCGATTTTATACTAAGCTTTTTTGCAAAGAGTACTGTTACAGGATACTATTGAAATCACTTTTTAAAAAAGGACTTTTTATTACACACGAAAAATAGAATATTACAAAATTGGAAAATTAGACTGGCGACCGGCTTTGAGGATGGATGTAGGCGAACTAACTGACTTAGGTGATGGCCGCTGAAGGCGGGCATATGCTGGTGTGCTGATCCAGCACTTCTAACTACAAGGGCAAGTTATAACAGCTCCCCCGAAAAAGAGTAAACTTAGGGGTTGAAGATTAAGTTTACGTAGTGGTCAGAATATAACTCAATAGTGATCTCTCAGTCGAGGAAGTGGAATAGCAACTTCGACAGGATTAGCGACTTCCGGCTCATTTCCGGTTTCTAGAGTTTCAGGGTTTTCAGTTGCTGAAATTGTATTCTGAATTCTAAGTAGGGGATGGCAACCAGTCTTACAATACATCTTAAAAAGAATCAAACTTATAAGGCTAAGTACTATGATTAACATGATAAGTACAGTAACTATAGTAACACTGTACTGATAACCGTATTTGACAATGTGTGGTTTTTCCACAATTTGACTCAAATCTTTCAACATGTTATTTCTTATGTCATCATTTGATTTTAAAGACAATAGATCAATGTTTTCTAATTTAGCGTAAGGTATTTTAGAAGATATTCTTTCAAATTGGTTTACATTACAGCAAGAGACATTAATTAGACTCACGTTAGGTTGAATTACATTGAGTTCAAGGTAATCAGTAGATTTCGGATACAATGTTTTATCATTACTGTAACCAATACAATTTTTAGGCAAAGTAAGTATTCCAGTACCAGACAAATCTATTTCTTGCAACTGGGAATTTTCACAGTCAATTGTTAATTTAATATTTTCAGATTGGACATACAACCATTTATTACCATGTACAGTCTGCCAAATATTTATGTGGCCTTTCATGAATTTGTAATCACATGATTCTGGTAATTCTTTCAGTGTTTTGGTTAGAATCTCAGTTTCACAGCAGGGACTTGCTTTTACAGAGGTAGGGTTTACATTTTCACAAAGGTAATTATTTTCAGACACCAGTTTGCAATTACCTAGGCTATTCAGACTACAATTGTGGGTCTTATCTTTTGTTATTGCCAAATAGTTATGAGTAGGTATGATAACAGCATATGATGTTGGGTTTTGCAAGTTATAAGCCGCAGGGTAAGGAATACAGCGATATAAGTTGTACACATAATTGTCAACCAGCGGAATCAGTAATACAAATATAATTTTATTATCGATATAGAAACTCACAACGCTAGATATGTTTAATAACACGTTAATATTACTTAAATCCAAAGTAAAGGGGAACTCACTGTAGCTTTTCAAGTGATGATAGTTTTCTTTTAGTTCATTGAACAGCTGATTCGGCGTTATAACAGATAAATGTAAAACATTTGTTTTACTGAACATAATTGAGTTAATTATATCTTCTAACTTAAATGAAAGATTAAGTAGAGCTCCTTCTAAAGCATTTATAATGTAGTTTATCCTAGTCTTAATTTCTAACTTATTACTTAAATTGGCCATTTTCAATGACAAGTTTTCAATTGCATCTCCTAAAATAGCTTCGTTTACAGTGACTGTATTAAGTGTTTTATTCCAATATTCTAAACTTGATTGGGTGATAAGAATGTTTTCTTTCATTAACGAGGCCAGTTTCTTTTCATCATTCTGGATTACATTGATTGCATCATTATATCTTATGGCGTCATTTTCGTCCAGGGTACCAAATATGTGTTTGAACACAACGCCCACCGCTCCAAACCATGCGGAACGCTTGTTTCTAGCTGGTACATAGTGGGATATTGATTCGTAGTCTTTCACTAGGTCATAAAAACGGATAGACAGCGGTTCCAACATGTTATGGCACTCATTTTGCTCAAAAATTTTGCTTTGTTGACAAAAGAAACGGCATGTTCCAATAACGGTTTTCAAATTATTTATGTGCGAATCTATGTATGATATATCAATGGGAATAATTACTTTCAGGTGTCCGTTAATAGTTTTAATAGATCCAGTAGGGTCGAAGTAAATGCCTGAATTTTGAAGAACTGGTTTTATGAAATTCTGGATTGAAGGTGTCGCCCAGACGCTGAAACGTTAAATAGCTATACTTAGTTATGTGCAAGTTTAATCTGATCATAATGATGTTTCACGTGTCGTCTGTTTATAAGTAAGGTCAGTGTATTGTTACCATTTATTTTAACAACCTTATAGGGACCTTTCCAAACTGGGGACATGGCTTTTCGCATACGCAAGTGATTTTTCAAATATACATAGTCACCTGCTTTGTATTTGACAGCGCGTGAATGTCTGTCATAGTAGCCTTTGGAAATTTCTTTAGATTTAAGGATATTTTCCACAGCTTTTTCTCGAGAGTACTTCAGTCGTTGTTGAAGGACCCTTACATATTCTGAATAAGTAGGACCAAGTTGAGCATCATAGATAGAATTTGGTAAGTGGGGTTTTTGGCCAAATAACAACTCATAGGGAGAGTAATTAGTAGTTGTGTGGACACTCGTGTTGTAAGCAAGCATGGCCAAATAGACATAACGAGGCCAATTATCTTGTAATTCATTTATATAAGATTTGAGATATTCCTTCAAGGTCGAATGGCTTCGTTCTAGTGCCCCTTGCGTTTGCGGGTGATAAGGGCTAGACCAGGTCTGTTTAATTTTAAGGAATGAACAAGTTTGTTTGAACAGATCAGCTGTGAAATTGGTCCCTTGGTCAGTGACAATGGATATTGGTATGCCAAACAGGGATATGAAGTGGACCAGACATTCACTTGTTTCTTCGGCAGTAATGCTTCTAATGGGATATCCGATCGAGAATTTTGAAAGATCGTCCTGTAATGTCAGTATATATTTCAACTTGGCTGTACCGGACTCCGGAAGGGGGCCGACGACGTCAAGGGAAATCTTTTCAAAGGGCTTTGTCGCTGTGCTAGTTATTTGCATAGGTGCTTGATTGGTTTTCCTAAGGGCCTTATTGGTTTGGCAAAGCTGACATTTTTTTACATATCTTTCAATATCGGAGCGCATTCCTTTCCAATAATACTGTTCAGCTACACGTTTGAACATTCTAGAAGATCCCAGATGTCCAGCGATAGGAATATTGTGATTTTCGAACAGGATTTTCTTGATTTCACTGGGAGCTGGGTAAATAATTTTGTTATGATAGACATTCACAACAATGTTAGTGTCATGAAAGAGATAGTTAAGCATCATGTGGATTTTAAGAAAGGAATGTCTTTGAAACGGATCTTTAAAATCTGAAATTGCTATTGCATCAGGGTTTTCGTGAATTAAGATGTTATTTCTTACCCTTTTTAGAGTATCATAAATATCGGGGTAAGAGGATTCGTCAAAATGGTGAACCTTGGTGAAAAGGAAGTAATATACTTTATTGTCGTGATCGACTTTCAAGAATGAGTAGAGTTCGCGTTCTTTGTCAAGAACTTCTCTATTTGTGATGCTGCCAAGGATTTGTTCTACATATGGATTGGATTCGTCCAAGTCAATAGAAGTTGGAACGAGAATTACTTTTACGGGGCTCTTCATAAGAGATTCATTATGTTCCACTAAATTTGTTTTAAATGTCTGAGTTTTATCATTGCAGATCTTTAAGAAGTCGGAATAGTTAGTATCATTAAGAGTTACTTCAGGTTCAACAGGGTTGACAGGTGTTTCGACGGGCAATGGATCATTATTAGTATTGGTGCTCACGGGAGGTGGAGATTCCAAAAGGATATTGTCGAAATCAAGATTAAGATCTTCACTAAGTGGACTAATGTCGAGATCTTCCAATTGCAGAAGGTCTTCATCAGGGACTTGGGGATTTGCAGTCTCTTGAGTTTGTGCGGAGTTTGTACCAACATTAGGCGTAGGTTTGCCACCTATAAGTTGGTCACGAATAGGGTTTACAGGATAACGGGATAATGCATCTGCATTGCAATTGATCCTGCCCTTGCGGTAAATGATTTCATAATCATATTCTTCCAAGGATAGTCTCCAACGTTGGAGTTTACTACTGGGGTCGTTATGGTTCATTAGCCACTTTAAGGGCCGGTGGTCTGTGACGATTTGGAATCTACGACCATATAAATATGGTCGGAAGGTTTTACAACCAAAAATGATCGCCAATAGCTCTTTCTCTGTTGTTGAATAATTACATTCGCTTTTATTAAGTGTTCGGGATGCGAATGCAATAGGTCTGTCTTTGCCTATATCGCCTTGGGACAGGATGGCACTTATGGCGTAGTTTGAGGCATCACAGGTCAAGACGAAAGGTTTTGAGAAGTCAGGATATATTAGCACAGGGGCTGTGGTGAGTTTGGACTTTAGTTGGTCAAAAGCAATTTGTTGCTGATTTTGCCAGCTAAAAGGGACGTCTTTCTTTAATAGGGACGTCATGGGTTTTGCTATTTTTGAGAAATCGGGTATAAACCTCCGGTAATATGAGACGAGGCCCAAGAATGACTTTATGTCCTTGGGACATTGCGGTACGGGAAATTCGGATACGGCCTTGATTTTGTTTGGATCGGGTTTAACTCCTTCGTCGGAAATTACATGGCCTAAGTATGCGACTTCTTTATGGAGAAACTCACATTTGTCAGGCTGGAGTTTCAGATTAAATTGACGGAGTCTCTCAAAGACAGAAATGAGGTTTTGGATGTGACTCTTAAGGTCATGTGAATAAATGACGATATCGTCTAAATAAACAAAGCATTTAAAGCCTTGTAGGCCGGATAATGCTGTGTTCATTAGACGTTGAAACGTCGAAGGGGCGTTTTTCAGCCCAAAAGGCATTCTTGTGAACTCAAAGTGCCCTTGCGGGACACTAAATGCGGTTTTAGGGCCGTCGGCATCATTCATGGGAATCTGGTGAAATCCAGATGCAAGATCTAGGGTGGAAAAGTATTTACTGTGTCCCAATTGGTCGAGGATTTCTGATATTTGAGGGATTGGATATACATCACCAATGGTGATGTCGTTCAGCTTGCGGTAGTCAATGACTACGCGCCATTTGCGTTGACCAGATGCATCGATTTTCTTCGGTACAACCCATATAGGGGATGACCATGGAGACATGGAAGGTTTAATGATGCCGTCGCCTAACATTTTGTTGACTTGAGATTGTACTTCCGGTTTATGGCATTCCGGGAACCTATAGGATTTTACATGAATGGGGGTAGGAGAAGAAGTTTGAATTTCGTGTTTAATGGCATTGGTATAGGATAATTTGTCACCATGGACATGGAAAATATCAGAATAATCTGTGCAGGTTTCGAGAAGAACGGCAGTTTCTTCTTGATTTAAGTGGTTAACGCGCAGAAGTTCTCTTACTTTTTGAGCGCGGTGATAAGAGTCATTTTCAAAGGTTTTCTTCGACACTTCTTTGAAATCAGTGTGGTCATCGTATTCAACGAAAGGTGATAGTTTTAAGTTTAAATTTGACTTGACGACAATAGGAGATTCAGAGGTATTAACGACTGAAATGTTGATACGTGAGTTATCTTTGACTTTAACTACACAGTTAGCGATGAGTAATGACTCTATGGGATTCTGATCTAGGACTAGACCTTCCTTTATTTCGGGGTTACTGACTGAACATTCTATTACTGTTTCAGTGCGAGCAGGGATAGTGTAAACAGGCTCATTAAATTGCATCTCCATTTGAACATTATTAAGATGCAAGGAATTGTTGGTATAATCAATTTTACTTTGCATTTCATTGAACAGGTCATTTCCTATAATGCCGTCATAGGTTAAATCGATATTATCAACGATGTGGAAATGGTAGGACAACCGGTTTTCTTTCACAGAAAAGGTTATAGGGATATGGCCTGAGGTGGTTATACATTCACCTTGAGAATCAATACCTTTTAATTTGATTTTGTGGTCGATGACTTCAGGAAAGGTCTCGATTGATGACCTTTGAACAATGCTGACAGATGCGCCAGTGTCAACGAGGAAAGATAATGCTTTGGAGGACACTGAAGTCTCGACTTTGACGTAAGGTAGGAATTTGTTTTTTGGATTTGAAGATATTTCATGTATTTTATTATCATCGTTTTCTTTTACTTTTTTAGGAATTACAACATCGTGGGAATTACTACAACTTTTAGTTAAGTGTTTAGAGTTGGATTTTTCAGGATAATTACGATGTGTTTTATTGATTGCACTTCCGATTTAGGGCTGGTTACCCTGCTGTATAGTGCAATCGGATGAAGCTACACTACCCCTTTGGGGCTGGTTACCCTGTTGTACAGTGTACTTGATTGGATCATCAAAAGTAGTACTTCCGCTTTGGGGCTGGTTATCCTGTTGTATAGCACTCTTTGATATGGAACATTTTTTTTAATGATTGCACTTCCGCTTCGGGGCTGGTTACCCTGTTGTATAGTGCATTCGGATGAGGCTACACTTCCGCTTTGGGACTGTTTACCCTGTTGTATAGTGGGCCTATTAATGACGGTAGTACTTCCGTTTTGGGGCTGATTACCCTGCTGTATAGTACTCCGTGGAGGAGGAATAACACTCTTTGTGTTTTTTATGGTGCCGGTCATGGATATATATGGACTCGGGTGGCACCGTCTCGAGCCATTTTTTAGTTTAAAGTTTCAGGATCTTCGGGTGATAGAGCTTCAATTGGCTCGGAGGTATCCTCCATGAAATGTACCCGATTTTGTTGGAACTGGTATCTTTTGTTATTATACTCTCTCCTAGAGCATTTTTCAAGGACGTGGCCTGGCATTTTGCAGTATCGACAAAACATTGACGATGACTGATTTTGGACATTATTAAGCTGCGGTCTAAATTCTGAAGGATGCTGATTCGGATTTTTTGATTTTGGTTGGAAATTTGATTTAAAAGCAGGACGATCGGAGGACGGACGAGGATTTCGTTTTTGAATGAATTGGTTCATTTTGTCCTCCGAAACAGCGATATTAATAGCATCGTTCAATGTTTTTGGGGATCGAACCCGAACATTGCTCGAAAGACGTGGATGAAGGCCTAGAAGGAAAGTATTTAAGGCGACCTCCTGCATAGCTGCTACTCTGCCGGCCAATTCGCTCTTTCTGGGACATGACAAGTTTACTTCGGTTAGCAGCTGTGCTAGGCAGGTCTCTACATTTAGGGCATACTGAGTTACAGTTTCATTATTTTGTTGCCTGCACTCTTGGAGATCAGTGAGTAAGTGGGCATAAGTTTTCTTCTCCCCAAACTGGGTTATTAAAAACTCTTTTAATTGGGACCAATCGTCAAAATCTTTAATGGAACAAGCCGTCTCAGCTTTCCCTTGTAACTGGCTGATAATGAATTGGAATAGGATCCTTTTTTGATAAGCTGAAGCTAAAGAAATTGCATTTGAGCAATTGTTGACAAAAGGTTGGAGCTGCTCTCTAGAGCCGTCATAAGGTTTTACAAATTTTAATAGCACGTTGAGATCAACCTCTTTTACACTGGGTATAATTTCTTTGCTAGAACCAGCCTTAGGGTCAGATCTGGCGTCAGCCCTAGGCTGTTTATATTCCTCCTTGCTATCGGTCATTGTTATGGCTATTTTATATTGCACACAAGAGATAAGAGTTTGTCGCGACGCTTCGCTGGAACTAAATTGTAAACAATGCGATAAGCTTTCACTGGACACTGCGCAGGTGTTCGCTGCACGGATAAAACTCGGAATAATAAAGTATTTGACTCACAGGACACACAAGACGATTGCTTGCCGCAGAAACATTTAGACCTTTCAGGATACTCAGGATCTTCTTTCAGGATAATTGGACGGCATGCCAGGCCGTTTGCTGGATATGGAAGTGGAAGTTTTGCGAGAATAGTGCTCCCGCTGGATGGAGTCCGCCGCTCGGTTGCCAGGGATAACGAAGTTGGATTCGGAGTTGTATGCTTTCCGCTTTTCACAATTTTCACTGCACTAGTAAAGTTGTTTCACTGATTTTCGGGTCTTTTGATTCACGGACCGAGAATGAAGCGTTCCTGGGATTTTAAAATCCCTTCAAGCTGCCACCAATGTTACAGGATACTATTGAAATCACTTTTTAAAAAAGGACTTTTTATTACACACGAAAAATAGAATATTACAAAATTGGAAAATTAGACTGGCGACCGGCTTTGAGGATGGATGTAGGCGAACTAACTGACTTAGGTGATGGCCGCTGAAGGCGGGCATATGCTGGTGTGCTGATCCAGCACTTCTAACTACAAGGGCAAGTTATAACAGTACGCTTAACAAAATTCTTAAACCGCGTTGGAGGTAACTGTAATATATCTTGGGGTATCTTTTTGTAGAACCTTATACAGTGCCCCATAAAGGAAGTATTCACTTTTGCTAGTCTAAATCGTGGAAATGACAATTTATGTTTATTCCTTATCTGTCTCACGAATCGACTTTAATTTCTTCTCAAGCCACTAGACATCACTTGAAAAGTTCAAGTTAAAATATTTCACTGCAACCGCGACCAAAATCAGTAACGCACCTTCACACCCTCTTGTAATTAAGTGGTAGGGTAAACAAACAATTCTCGACCCTCCCTGATAAAGTGTCGCCTCGCATTTTATGACTAGCACTTAATAGGGTAGGCAGAGTTAATAAAAAGTCGAGGGATTATGTTACCGAATATCGTGGGGGCCTTAGACGGTGCTTACACGGAGAGCACCAAATTAATTTTGTTTAGAGGACCTTTTTATGAAGAACACCTATTTTTACGGCTATTTGACGTCTCTAGGCCAGAGCCTCGATTCTGCTAATGCATGGTAACACAATTACAGCTGCATGAACATGGCGAATTTGTTTCATTGCCGCTTCTAGTCAACGCGAGCACGCGTATCAATAATCGTAGGCGTCAATTGTATCAAAATAAACGTCACGTGACCCAACAGTTTATCTGTCATCGTACTGTAATGCAGTAACATAATCGAGGCCCTGGTGTTATATTAAGAAAATATAGTATTTTTTTTATTATGTCAAAAGTTTTAAAACATTTAAGTTGATTTGAGAAAAGATGGTCAGAGTGGAGTTTTTTTCGCTGCCTTTTTCTCCACTACACTCGGCCCCAAGGCAGCGGCTAACATTAACATTATAAGTACATTGACATTCAAAAAGCAGAATGTAAATTCTTTACGTTGAAATAAAGTTCAGATTTCCGAAATATGTAATCTCATGCAATAACAATTAAATGCATTTTATAAAATATGTCGGCGCGTTAATAATTACAAACTAAATTATAAATGTTTAAAATTACAATTTATCTTCGAAGAACTCTTTCAAGACATAGTAGCATTTCATCATCATCATTCAGCCACAAGAAGTCCACTGCTGGACATAGGCCTCCTCCATGGATTTCCAAAAAGACCGGTTGGAAGCGGCTTGCATCCAGCGTCTTCCTGCCACTTGGATGAGATCGTCTGTCCATCTTGTGGCTGGTCGTCCTATGCTGCGCTTGCCGATTTGTGGTCTCCATTCCAGAACTTTTCGGCATTTATTAGTTCCCAAATCTAAAATAACTCACAACCATAAAAACTCCTTTAATTGAGAATCTCTGCAAACAATTTTGCGCCATAAAGTTCCCTTCCCGTTAATCAAACATGTACATCACTACGCGGAAAAGCCTGACAAATCCCGCTTGGCCATTAGGGTGGTTTATTAACACAGCGATATTGCTAGCGTCTATGACTTACGCTAGTGGCATTTTCCCGAGCGGTTCCGTGCTTCGCAAGGTGCCGGCTGCTGTCGATAGATGGCAGTCGTTAAGCCAAGTCAGAGGCCTTAGGGGCGGCTTGAAAACTTCTGACAGTATACCAGCCACTAGTCTTACAAGCCTCCACCAATCCGGACTTGGCCCCCATGGTGGAGTATGCCCTATACCTTTCGCAGGGAAGAGACCCGTGCCCCTTGGTGGGGACATAATGGGTTGATGATGAAACATGCAAGACCTGGGGTTTTTTGTCCCCAGCTGGGGTTCGAACCCGGGATCTCTCGCATGGTAGGCAGATGCGCTAACCGTTAAAGGACTACCTTATTAGAACTTAGGGTTACCGAACAGAGTTTTTCTTCACAATTAGCGTAGACTACTAAAAGAAAGGTTGCTGAATGTTCCCTCACATAAAAGAAAGACTTCCTTCATTCTTAAACTTTACTTAGTACCGACATTTCTAATTGCCACCGGTTATTTTAGCACGGCACCGCTAATTGCCCCTGGCAGCCCCCTTTGTGCGAGGCGTAATGAAGCTACAAGAGCGTAAATTGACTTCATGCTAATGCAAAGAAAGGTCTGTCTAACATCTATAGTCCGTTCCAATTAAGTGTTGCGCAAAGGTAAACAAACTGGTTTCATCATCAGCCCATTATGTCCCCACCGAGGGGCACGGGTCTCTTCCCTGAGGAAGGTTAGGCCATACTCCACCACGGGGGCCAAGTCCGGATGAGTGGAGGCTTGTAAGACTACTGGCTGGTTTTACTGTCAGAAGTTTTCAAGCCGCCCTAAGGCCTCTGACTTGGCTTAACGACTGCCATCTATCGACGGCACGGAACCGCTCGGAAAAATGCCAATTAAGTGTTGCGCAAAGGTAAACAAACTGGTTCATTATCGTCCAAACATAAACGCAAGTGACTAGAATTGTGAAAGGAATGTTGCGTTGGTTTCTACATGTGGAGAGGATGAAGGAAGAAAGACTGACGAAGCAAATATAGCGAGCGAATGTGAGTGGAAGGGCCGGTACGGAACGCCCCAGCCGGACATACTTCGACCAGATAGGGGAAGTATTAGCAAAGGGCAATATAAAAAGTACCCGAAACCGACTTGCATGCATGCAACGACTAATGAATGTCGATGAATGAAGATATGTCTATCTATCTAATTCAATTGAATTTTATTTTATTTTACCGGAGTGAAAAATGGAGGAAAAATATTTCCCAGCCAATATTGCCCATCAAGTAACTTACAAAAAGAACAAAAAATATTGAAACCGTTATAAAAATTTGGCCGGAATTGCTATCCAATATTGCGACCCAAAAAAGAGAAATGCCTAAAATTCCCGTCAAATTCTGTATCGTTCATCCGCCCGTCCCCGAGGTGTGAGTTTGAATATATTTGAATAATTAATTACTTCTTGTTTCAGGACAAATTGTTGAGTGCTAGTTGTTTTCTGTTACTTCGCCGAAGTCGGCATTTGAATAAGGATACAGTTGGATCACAGTCTGCCTTCACTGAGGATAGACGAGGACGGGAGTGGATTTTGGGGAAGAATGCGCAAACAGGCTTATAAATCACTATTTTGGGGATCGGCTAAGATAGATTTTTGAACGGTTTATGCTTTACGTACAATTTATATTTATCATATTTGTAAATAAGTCTATATTTTTTTAAGATATTAACTAAATGAAAAGCCTTGACCGAAAGTAACTTTTCTATGACGTCAGCAAATTTCATTTCTGTCCTCAGACGTATTCATCCTTCCAGGATGGTTATTTTGAGTATGGTTATTAAGGCGGCTTGAAAACTACTGACTACTAAGCCACTAGTCTTACAATCGCTCGTAGCCTGGGCTGCCTGAGTGATCTTGAACGATCACTAATGTTAAGCAACATACGGCGCGTTCAGTCCATGGATGGGTCACCGTCTATGACTAACGCTAGTGGCATTTTTTCCGAGCGATTCCGTGCTTCGCAAGGTACGTTAAGCAGTTGGTGCCGGCTGCCGTCGATAGATCGCAGTCGTTAAGCCAAGTCAGAGGCCTTAGGGCGGCTTGAAAACTTCTGACAGTAAGACCAGCCACTAGTCTTACAAGCCTCCGCCAATCCGGACTTGGCTCCCGTGGTGGAGTACCTATGGCCTATACCTTCCTCAAGGAAGAGACCCATGCCCCTCGGTGGGGACGTAATGGGTTGATGATGAAAATAAAACTTATAACAAGTGAAGACTTAATTAGGTTGTGATTATTTATAATAAGGCAAAAGGTAGTGGGTCAGCTGGTGCTGCCCCAGGCAGCCGCGGGTAGCGCTCGTTTACAGCCACTGCCTTCTCCCTGTAATGTTGTCCGGGAGTAATGTAAAGAGGGCTAAAACTGTCTACTAACAGCGGACGTCGATTAAAGATAAACGAAACAAAAATCAATTAAAATATAAGAAAGAAAATACAATTCTTCTTCGTAAAACAACAGAAAAGTTGAAGAACTCTTATTAAACTTTAAAACATAAAAATTATCTTTTCACAGAAAATCTGCTTCCTAATTCATAATGCTAGGGCAGCACCTGCGTGTATCGGCACGCAGCAATGCGTGCCGAAGATTCGTATGTTTGCCTCGCTAAAAGTTATCGTGCTAATACGGTGGTCAGATTAGTGGCTTCGTAATTTTAAACGAATTATCGTGCAGTAATTCAAGATGGCCGCAACACAATTTCTTTAATTTGGGCATAATGGCGGACGACGACTATAACAGAATATTGTACTTTTATATGTTGGCTAACTATTACATGACGCATTTTCATGCATTCAAGAAGGCTCAGCTTCGAATTGTGTAGAAATTTCAGCACCATTTCATCGCTCCACTCCATTATGTTTACGTACGTCCTACCCGACCAAGAACAACATTCAAAATGAGAAACGCTAATCAGACCACGCTTTACGATATTTAGCGCGCTAAATCCGACACCGCAGCGATACTATCACAGCGATAACTAGGAAGGACGCAGCCCGAACTATCGTGGCGATAGCCGACAATGGCCGGTAACATCTGCGTAGATCGTGTCATTGCGCGGAGTTTTGTCACAATAGACGCAGGTGCGGCCCCAGCATAAGAAGAAGCGTTACTTCAAAGTTTTCGAGACTCATTGGCGCCTTTAAATTACGTGTGACTTTGCTACGAAATAGAGGTTTTATAGTCGTAGTCAGTACCGTATCCAAACCCCGCAGTGGCGATTAGGCACTAAGCTCAAATTGACGAATTTCCCCGCTTGGCTGATCATAAGCACAAATCATAATGGCGAACGGTAGCCTACTCTGGATTAGTGTTCTCTAGTAAAGGTCAATTCGTATATCAACACTAGCTGTTGCCTGCGACTACGTCCGCGTGGGCTTTAGTTGAGTAAAGTGTTTGCAAATAAGATAGGCATGCGAAAGAGCTTTCATACTAACTTCGCAACCCCCTCTTACCCCCTTAAGGGATGATTTACAAAAAACTACATTACACGTCTCTCATGACTTTCAATGAAGGACCTTCATGCTGAATTTCATTCGAATAACTTCAAAATGGCTAAGTTTCATACTAACTTTGCACCCCCCTTTTACCCCCTTAAGGGATGATTTTCAAAAAACTATTTTATACGTGTTTCATAATTTTGAATGAAGAAACTTCGTACCAAATTTCATTCGAATAACTTCATAAACGGCAAAGTTTCATAGTAACTTTGAAACAACATTTTACCCCCTTAGGGGATGAATTTTCAAAAATCCTTTCTTAGTGCTCTCCTACGTTAGAAAAGAAACCCCTGTGCAAAATTTCAAGTTTCTAACCCTTATAATTTAGGCCCTGCGTTGATATGTCAGTCAGTCAGTCAGCTTCTCCTTTTATATAAATAGATAGACATCTTTATGAATCGAACGACGAAAAAAATCCTTACTACACACTAAACACTACTACAAAAAACTAGTACAATTGACTGAGGTTAAGCAGCATTAACAACGTAGTGTAGGACTCCCTCCAAACCCGTGGGACGATCTGCGAAAAACTACAGGCAGATGCTGGATGCGGCAAGTTGAAGACAGGGCGCTATGGCGCTCATTAGGGGAGGGCTATGTCCAGCAGTGAACTAATATAGCCTGATAATGATGATGATGATGATGATGATGATGATGATGATGATGAAGCAACATTGGGCGCTTTCATAGCATGGCATTTCATAGCTTTCATTTCATAGCATGCACCGTTCTATGACTAACGCTCGTGCATTTTTCCGAGCGGTTCCGTACATCGTAAGGCACGTAAAGCAGTTGGTACCGGCTGCCGTCGACAGATGGCAGTCGTTAAGCCAAGTCAGAGGCCTTAAAGCGGCTTGAAAACTTCTGACAGTAAGACCAGCCACTAGTCTTACAAGCCTCCACCAATCTGGACTTGGCCCCCGTGGTGGAATATGGCCCATACCTTCCTCATTCAAGAGACCAGTGCCCCTTGGGACATAATGGGTTGATGATGATTACTTACATACATAAGCTCACGCCTGTATCCCTGAGCGGTAGGCAGAGACTGCCACCTGCCACGATCCGGACAAATCATTTTCGATTCATCCATTAATTAGTCGTTACATGCACGCACCGAGTAAGTTGAAGTGGCAGTGGGCGGGGCACATAGCACGAAGAACTGATGGCCGATGGGGCCGAAAGGTTCGTGAATGGAGACCACACATCGGCAAGCGCAGCGTAGGACGACCAGCCACAAGATGGACAGACGATCTCATCCAAGTGGCAGTCAGTCGCTGGATGCAAGCCGCTTTCAACCGGTCTTTTTGGAAATCTATGGAGGAGGCCTATGTCCAGTTCTTGTGGCTGAATGATGATGATGACATGCACGCACGTCGGCTTGGGGCACTTTTTATCTTGTTCTATATCTTTTTTATTTTTATTACAATAACTGAAAACGTAAAATTGTGCGATGTAGAGACAGATTCTCAAGTAAGCAGAGCGTGCCTAAGTAGGAGCCAAGCTAAGGCATGTCATCGCGGCCATTTTGGTTAAAGCATCTGCCGGCTGCCGGCGACAGGCGGTTAAAGACTTTCCTTTTTTGAAATTCCTTCCTCACAAAACGTTACTTACTGCAGACCACTTGCTTCCAACATTTGTTTTCATATTATGGGGCTTCTAAACGGGCCATGTTTTACTGCAATTTGTGGCAGCAATACAGTGACCTGCAACATTTCGTGATATACCAGCCATACTATCCAATATTGCAGCAATATCCCGGCCATGTAGCTAAACATTTTTGGTATGGCCACATGTGGCCGGTATTGCTTTTATAGGTTGCCGAACGATCCCCGATATTTATGCAATATTGTCCAACGTGTTCTTTTAGTGTTTCAGTCGCTCTCTATGGTTATGGCATTGGCATTTTGTAGCTCATTTAGGGCCGAGAAACGATTTCTACAATTAGGTTTTTCAACCGCTGACATTCAATCAGCTTAAAGGTACGGAACTCTTCGTGCGCGAGTCAGACTCGCGCTTGGCCGGTATTTATGTAATCAGCTGTGTTATAACCTTGAAAGGAACAATTAAAACCATTGGTATGAAAATCAACATTGGCTTCGCAATAGATACCGTCAAGCTGTCTCGCGGGGACCGGGTGTAGGGTAAGACTATAAAAAAAAACATTTTATCTGGGCCTCGATTCTGTTACTGCATGATAGTTCAATTACAGTTACATGGTCGGGTCACGTGACATGTTTTTTAATTCCATTGACGCCTAGGATTACTGCGTGCGCGCGTTGACTTGAAGCGATGCGGCAACGAAATTAAATCGACACGTTTATGCAATTGTCATTTTGCTACAACGCATTAGCAGAATGTAGGCCCTGTTCTGCAATTTTCTTTGTAGATAAAACAAATTTGACTTCATAATTTCATCATTCAGCCACAAGAAGTCCACTGCTGGACATAGGCCTCCTCCATGGATTTACAAAAAGACCGGTTGGAAGCGGCTTGCCTCCAGCGTCTTCCTGCTACTTAGATGAGATGGAGATTTGAAGATGAAAAGATGAAAATAGAATAGAATAGAAATTTATTTGTTCAAAAAATGTTGACTGAAAACAATCATAGATCAGTTTGACCAATAATTCTTCGGTTTCCTCATAGTTGTTAGTCAGTTTGCTAGTTTCATTATCATCATCAACCCGTTATGTCCCCACCGAGGGGCACGGGTCTCTTCCCTGAGGAAACATTTAAATACATTGCTTCTGGCCCCACACTGGGATACTCTGTGTCGTGGGAACCAGGAACAACGACGTCACAAACATGTAAACATCTAAGACCTATAGATAGTATAAATCTGCCTGTATGTAAATGTTTGTTTATTTTGAAAAGTAATTCTAAGAGCCAAAATTCGCATTAAGTCCACCTATTCTACTATCTTTTGTGCAATAAATAATGAATTGTTTATCAAGACTCTGCTCTCGTAATACGCTGACTCCCTCTACTCTTAACGTCGGACAAAAAGAGTATACACGGTTTGACGTCATCTGCGTGGGGCGCCATAAGACAGGTTGTGTTATTCTTGTGTTGGAAAGGAAGCAGTATTTTTCTCTTGTCACGGCTTTGTTTTATTTTGTCGAAGGAAAGATTACATGACGTTTGACTACTCGTGGGAGTAACGAGCTACAGTCTGTTGGCTTTTAGAATATACCGGTTTTCGGTTTTCCGAAATCACACGGGTGTAATACTGCTTCCTGCTCTGTATAAAGCTTTTCTTCACTATTTTGAAAAGTTAGGTGAAATAAATAACAATCAGAATCAGAATCAAGAATTTATTTCAACGTAAAGAACATTCTGCTTGTTGAATGTCAATGTACATACAGTTATGTATAATGTTAGCCGCTGCCTTGGGGCCGTCTGTAGTGGAGAAAAAGGCAGCGAAAAAAAAAACTCTACTCTGACCATCTTTTCTCAAATCACCTTAAAGCTTATAATTTAGGCCCTGCGTTGATATGTCAGTCAGTCAGTCAGTCAGCTTCTCCTTTTATATTGAAAACTTCTGACAGTAAGACCAGCCACTAGTCTTACAAGCCTCCACCAATCTGGACTTGGCCCCGTGGTGGAATATGGCCCATACCTTCCTCATTCAAGAGACCAGTGCCCCTCGGTTGGGACATAATGGGTTGATGATGATTACTTATACACATAAGCTCACGCCTGTATCCCTGAGCGGTAGGCAGAGACTGCCACCTGCCACGATCCGGACAAATCATTTTCGATTCATCCATTAATTAGTCGTTACATGCACGCACCGAGTAAGTTGAAGTGGCAGTGGGCGGGGCACATAGCACGAAGAACTGATGGCCGATGGGGCCGAAAGGTTCGTGAATGGAGACCACACATCGGCAAGCGCAGCGTAGGACGACCAGCCACAAGATGGACAGACGATCTCATCCAAGTGGCAGTCAGTCGCTGGATGCAAGCCGCTTCCAACCGGTCTTTTTGGAAATCTATGGAGGAGGCCTATGTCCAGTTCTTGTGGCTGAATGATGATGATGACATGCACGCACGTCGGCTTGGGGCACTTTTTATCTTGTTCTATATCTTTTTTATTTTTATTACAATAACTGAAAACGTAAAATTGTGCGATGTAGAGACAGATTCTCAAGTAAGCAGAGCGTGCCTAAGTAGGAGCCAAGCTAAGGCATGTCATCGCGGCCATTTTGGTTAAAGCATCTGCCGGCTGCCGGCGACAGGCGGTTAAAGACTTTCCTTTTTTGAAATTCCTTCCTCACAAAACGTTACTTACTGCAGACCACTTGCTTCCAACATTTGTTTTCATATTATGGGGCTTCTAAACGGGCCATGTTTTACTGCAATTTGTGGCAGCAATACAGTGACCTGCAACATTTCGTGATATACCAGCCATACTATCCAATATTGCAGCAATATCCCGGCCATGTAGCTAAACATTTTTGGTATGGCCACATGTGGCCGGTATTGCTTTTATAGGTTGCCGAACGATCCCCGATATTTATGCAATATTGTCCAACGTGTTCTTTTAGTGTTTCAGTCGCTCTCTATGGTTATGGCATTGGCATTTTGTAGCTCATTTAGGGCCGAGAAACGATTTCTACAATTAGGTTTTTCAACCGCTGACATTCAATCAGCTTAAAGGTACGGAACTCTTCGTGCGCGAGTCAGACTCGCGCTTGGCCGGTATTTATGTAATCAGCTGTGTTATAACCTTGAAAGGAACAATTAAAACCATTGGTATGAAAATCAACATTGGCTTCGCAATAGATACCGTCAAGCTGTCTCGCGGGGACCGGGTGTAGGGTAAGACTATAAAAAAAAACATTTTATCTGGGCCTCGATTCTGTTACTGCATGATAGTTCAATTACAGTTACATGGTCGGGTCACGTGACATGTTTTTTAATTCCATTGACGCCTAGGATTACTGCGTGCGCGCGTTGACTTGAAGCGATGCGGCAACGAAATTAAATCGACACGTTTATGCAATTGTCATTTTGCTACAACGCATTAGCAGAATGTAGGCCCTGTTCTGCAATTTTCTTTGTAGATAAAACAAATTTGACTTCATAATTTCATCATTCAGCCACAAGAAGTCCACTGCTGGACATAGGCCTCCTCCATGGATTTACAAAAAGACCGGTTGGAAGCGGCTTGCCTCCAGCGTCTTCCTGCTACTTAGATGAGATGGAGATTTGAAGATGAAAAGATGAAAATAGAATAGAATAGAAATTTATTTGTTCAAAAAATGTTGACTGAAAACAATCATAGATCAGTTTGACCAATAATTCTTCGGTTTCCTCATAGTTGTTAGTCAGTTTGCTAGTTTCATTATCATCATCAACCCGTTATGTCCCCACCGAGGGGCACGGGTCTCTTCCCTGAGGAAACATTTAAATACATTGCTTCTGGCCCCACACTGGGATACTCTGTGTCGTGGGAACCAGGAACAACGACGTCACAAACATGTAAACATCTAAGACCTATAGATAGTATAAATCTGCCTGTATGTAAATGTTTGTTTATTTTGAAAAGTAATTCTAAGAGCCAAAATTCGCATTAAGTCCACCTATTCTACTATCTTTTGTGCAATAAATAATGAATTGTTTATCAAGACTCTGCTCTCGTAATACGCTGACTCCCTCTACTCTTAACGTCGGACAAAAAGAGTATACACGGTTTGACGTCATCTGCGTGGGGCGCCATAAGACAGGTTGTGTTATTCTTGTGTTGGAAAGGAAGCAGTATTTTTCTCTTGTCACGGCTTTGTTTTATTTTGTCGAAGGAAAGATTACATGACGTTTGACTACTCGTGGGAGTAACGAGCTACAGTCTGTTGGCTTTTAGAATATACCGGTTTTCGGTTTTCCGAAATCACACGGGTGTAATACTGCTTCCTGCTCTGTATAAAGCTTTTCTTCACTATTTTGAAAAGTTAGGTGAAATAAATAACAATCAGAATCAGAATCAAGAATTTATTTCAACGTAAAGAACATTCTGCTTGTTGAATGTCAATGTACATACAGTTATGTATAATGTTAGCCGCTGCCTTGGGGCCGTCTGTAGTGGAGAAAAAGGCAGCGAAAAAAAAAACTCTACTCTGACCATCTTTTCTCAAATCACCTTAAAGCTAATACAAATAAAACATACAAAATAATATCTTGGATGTGTTGAACACTAGACACATTTATCCTCTGATTTAATTTAATATTAAACTACTATTTAATGCCATACGTCCTTGTCTTTTAAATAATCGTTGATTTTATAATAAGCTTTTTTGCAAAGAGTGTGCTTAACACAATTCTTAAATCGCGTTGGGGGTAACTCTAATATATCTTGGGGTATCTTGTTGTAGAACCTTATACAGTGCCCCATAAAGGAAGTATATATACAAAATAAAATAAACCTTACCTTGTTGCAATACATATAATCGATAGGGGTGCTCTACCTCTGGACTTCCGCTTGACAATATTTTTTGGGACACCCTGTATATTTACGTCCTTGTAGAGCACAGGCGTTCTCTCAGTATGGGATTTATTCAGTCAACGGTCATCAGTCATTGTGGCAACGTAGACATCATCATCATCAACCCATTAAGTCCCCACGAGGGGCACTGGTCTCTTCCCTGAGGAAGGTATAGGCCATACCCAACCACGGGGGCCAAGTCCGGATTGGTGGAGGCTTGTAATACTAGTAGCTGGTCTTACTGTCAGAAGTTTTCAAGCCGCCCTAAGGCCTCTAACTTGGCTTAACAACTGCCATCTATCGACGGCAGCCGGCACCAACTGCGTAACGTGCCTTGCGAAGCACGGAACCACTCGGAAAAATGCCACTAGCGTTAGTCATAGACGGAGACCCATCCAGGGACTGAACGCGTCCTATGTTGCTTTAACCTTCGTGATTGTTTAAGATCAGTCAGACAGCCGGGGCTAAGAGCGATTCAGTGACATACAATGACTGAATTAGGCTGTATTAATATTATCGATTTTTGTCTACTGTCTCCTAACAACTCAATCTACGTACTGTATACAGTTGTTAGCCAACTTACCGTTATCTAAGACAACTGTTTACTGATCAGATGACTGTCAAACTAAGCCTCTATGTATTTCAATTGCGATCACGAAAAAATCCAACCCAAACAGAAGAATGGACGGTTGAAAAAAACCGCGAAAAAAAACATCGAATTACCTACCCACTACCACTATAGACAATGGCAAAGATAAGATAAGATAAGAATATTCTTTATTGTACCAGGAGAACACATACAAAACATAAAAAAGATACAGTACAATTCACAGACTGTTCACAGACGTTTAACTTTGCAAATTTATGCCAAACCCACGAAGAAACAAAAAGAACCCATAAGCTTATTAAAATAAGACCTAAAGTAGCAGCAAACTCAACTTCGCCAAGACAAGACGTTCCAGACGAAAACGATCTGGTGACCTCACTTTCCATATTAAAACGTCCAACCAATACGTCACCATTATCGTCATCAGCGATAAGGTCTTTAACCTACTACAAAGCACCAAATGAATGCAAGACAAAGCGTCGGCTCTTATCGTCCTGTGAATAATGACTAAATTTGCTTGGCAGGTGGAAGTTGGTAAGGTTGCCAAGGTAACGGCACCGTCCGTTATGTTTGCAATCGTGGTTCAAAAAAAGCATTCGCAGCCAACGATCTTGTAAGTCCTTTGGTAATAAAAAAGTTTGCGTAAAAACTTAAGCTGCGTTCACACACGCCTTAGCGTACTAGGGCTGTCACGTCTCCGGGCTTAACCCAGTGTCTACGGGTTTGAATAGCACGCTCCGGGTTAATAGCGTAATTCAGCGGGTCCGGAGAATATTTCTATTTACCCACCCACATAAGCGTAAGCGTAATATTATACTTTGCAAATTTCTTTCACGGTAACTATTTTGTGATACACCGAAAAAAATTGAAAAAAAAATATATTGAGGTACTAAACAGGTATTAAATATATCCAAAGAAATCATCATCATCATCGGCCTGTGATTGTCCTACTGTAGCACGGTCCTCTGCTTCTCTCATCCAGCTCTTGCCACACGCCTTGCGAAGATCATCGCTCCACCGAGTCTGAGGACGTCCTACGCTACGTTTATCGATCCGCGATCCAGAGATAAATTAGTTATATTGCTTCGAACTAAGTTAAACAAATGTGGTCCAGACATCCTGACGTCATAATGTCATGTCAATCACCATAATTCTTTGGCTGATTGTCTCATTTTGATGTGATCCATCAAAAAGTCTCCGAGCCCGTAGCAAAGCGGGCTGAGTCACAGAATACATAATAGTACAGGTACAGAAGATTCACTCCGCAAAATCAATTAAAGAAAAAGCGACTCTACTCGTAGCAGCGATATAATTAGGTGCAATTCAGATCGCACGGCGCTAAAAAAGCTACTGTAGCGATTCTAACTGTTAGTAACTGGCTGGCACAGCTGTCTTGTATGAATTTAAATATTTTGAAGGAGAATCGCTACGTTTTTGTTGAGATGTCAGTCGAGGGCTAGCTAGCGTAGCCTCTCTTTCTACCTCGTAACTCTTACCTGTTCTGACGCCTGAATTCCTACCTATTTGCCACTCCGGAGTGGTCGCCGCATGTACTTAGGCGTTCGATACCGACACGCGTAGTGAAGCAGGCCTGGCTGAGTGACTAAAAATCGGTGGACTAGTTTAACAAAGAGGAAAATCGCACTTGTAACTGACTCAGTTAACTCAGTGAACGTTTAGAAACGCGTCCGTGTATTTACAAACCACTAGCAACCTAATTACATGTTCTGATTGTTTCTTTGGCTAACATTGCGCAATGAACGTTAATTAGGTGTTTTATGATTATTCATTGTCAAGAATTGCTCGTAGCCTGGGCTGCCTGAGTGATCTTAAACGATCACTAAGGTTAAGCAACATTCGGCGCGTTCAGTCCATGGATGGGTCAACATCTATGACTAACGCTAGTGGCACTTTTTCCGAGCGGTTCCGTGCTTCGCAAGGCACGTTAAGCCGATAGATGGCAGTCGTTAAGCCAAGTCAGAGGCCTTAGGGCGGCTTGAAAACTTCTGACAGTAAGACCAGCCACTAGTCTTACAAGCCTCCACCAATCCGGACTCGGCCCCCGTGGTGGAGTATGGCCTATACCTTCCTCAGGGAAGAGACCCGTGCCCCTCGGTGGGGAGTAATGGCTTGATGATGATGATGATGACGCCTAGATTATTTGATGTGTGTGCGCGCGTAGACTTGAAGCGGCAATGGAACTAAATAGCCATGTTCATGCAGTTGTCGTTGTAGTAAAAGACATACATGCACATACATTGCTTCTGGCCCCACACTAGGATACCCTGTGTCGTGGGGACCAGAAACATCCTGGGTTTTTTTTTCCTCGGCCGGCATTCGCACCCGGGAACTCTCTCATGGTAGGCAGATGCCCTAACCGCTGCGCCACAGAGGTCGTCAATATTAGTAGGTCTCTTTCGAAATTTAACCTCCAGCCGCAACTTTTGATACTCTGAATAATAACTTTTGGCAAAGGCAGCGAAAGTTGCATCGTTACCGTCTTTTGTCTTAAATCTGTCGAAAAGAAGTGCTTGTTTTAAAAGGAAAATGAGAGTCGTGTGTTGCACAAAACGGAGTCACGTACTAAGCGCGAAATAGACAAAAGATAGCCTCTTCCGGGTACAAATTAGTTTCGCGAATGAGGTAGGTATTGCAAAAGTATATAATCTTGACGTACAGTCACGAGCAATAATGTGTATACACTGTCACATTTTCTAAAAATCACAACTTAAAACTATCTAGAAAGAAGTGTACGATAATTTGTCCTAAATGATGTAACCAATGGTTAGATAATTTAGGACAAATTGTCGTACACATGTGCAGTACAAAACAAAAGATGTACGTCATACAAAATGTGACAGTGTATACATATAATTAATCGTGACTGTACAGTCTGTTAGCTTTTAGAATATACCTCGGGCTCTAGAGTAGGCTTCGGTTTTCACCGAAAGCACACGAGTGTAATACTACTTCCTGCTCTGTATAAAACTTTTCTTCGCTATTTTGAAAAGTTATGTAAAGTTATAAATAACAATACAAAATAAACCTTAACTTGTTGCAATATAATCGGTTTTTGATTGCTCAGTTGAGGTATATTCTAAAAGCTAACAGACTGTAAGAGTTATTGTTATTGTTATACGTTACATGGGAACGTGCCTACAAGTTACTATAAAGCCTACATACGACTAAATCAACCCATTATATCCCCACCGAGGGGCACGGGTCTCTTCCATGAGGAAAGTATAGGCCATACTCCACCACTGGAGTTATGTCCGGATTGGTGGAGGCTTGTAAGACTAGTGGCTGGTCTTACTGTCACAAGTTTTCAAGTCGCCCTAAGCCTCTGAGTTGGCTTAGCGACTGCCACATATCGACGGCAGCCGGCACCAACTGCTTAACGTGCCTTGCGAAGCACGGCTCGGAAAAATGCCACTAGCGTTAGTCATAGACCGTCACCCATCCATGCACTGAACGCGCCCTATGTGGCTTAACCTTCGTGTTCGTTAGGATCACTCAGCGGCCGGGGCTACGAGCGATTCATTAAACATACTGACTTATTTAATACATTGAAAAAACTACAAAATAAAAAAAACATTTACAAACAATGGTCAGTGTGTCTCTGATGCTGCAATAGGTAGCTGACTCAGCATACTGCCGAGGGTATTGTTCAGTCACCGCCTGATATTCAGTCAATTTCAGTGGCCTTGACGTGGTTCTAGTCAAGTCTAGCTATATTTCAGCCCATCTAGCCCAATTTGGTTGCGTCTAGATTTTCAACTATGAATTCGCAAGCCACTTATTGGCAATATTGGCGTATAATTACTATAGGCGTCTTGCCGAGATGGTTGCTCTGCGCATAGATAACTATTTTGACCACACATGACATAAGCTCACGCCTGTATCCCAGAGGGGTAGGCAGAGACCAGGGACTGCCACCTGCCACGATCCTGACAAATCACTTTCGCTTCATCGATATTCATAAGTCGTTGCATGCACGCACGTCGGTTTCGGGTACTTTTTAGTACTACAATTTTGACCAGTCCACTTTTATTCTGAATTCTGATCCTTTTTATGCTTTTATACATGTCATATTTACCCCTATACTCACTGTACTCCTATACTCAACGAGATCACCTCACTACAATAGACCTATAAAGCCTAGCTGACAAAAACACGGTCACCGTTCAGACTGATCGATTTGTGTACATTTAGATTCGTTTGCCCAACACTTACATCATCTCATCATAATCATTTGTAATAGGTGAATCAAATCTAGCTCGTGACTTGAATATCTCATACCACGATTAAACAAACAAACATAAATATTTACATTCTAAGCTGATCAATAATTGATTAAAATTTGTAATATTTTATGTTTTAGAAGCAGAAATAAAAAAAAATCATGCTTAAAAATATTTTGCATCATTTCCTAAACCTTTCTCTCATTCATTACCTGCTATTGACTATCGACAAATCCCTTTTTTGTTGTTACACACAACACTAGAAGTGCGAGCGAGAGTTCCGATATGCCTAAAGTGTGAGAGAGAGAGGTCTGATAAAAATGACTTATGACTCAGTTTGCACGTTTGTAATGGCTCAAGTATAGACTTATTAGTTTACAAATATGATAAATATAAATTGTACTGAAAGCATAATTCCCGAAATGGTTTTGAGATTCTCTTCATGATCAAAAATGTGGCTTGGCCAATACGGTATTTGACACTATCAATAATAATTTAATTGAGATGCTCCATTAAAACCAAAATTACAAAATGTTTCGGAAAATGTTTTTCTTTTAATCATTTACTAGTTATTACAATTTTTGAAATAGATGAAACATAAAAAGAGTGCTCTGAAATGTGACGTCACAAGCAAGTATTTTCATACAAAATTCCTTTTTAAAAGTAACTCATTTGACATTTTGTCAAATACCCAATTCTACTGCAGATTATTTATACAACACAAACAAAATGAAACATAACATAATATTCATAATCACACCGTTTCTCAGTGAAAGTGTTATTACCCGAAATCGATCCAGTTATAAAACCTCTATGGCGTGATTTAAAACCTTCCCGACAGCCATAAACAGTTTTAAAGTATACAACTTGATTGCAACGCTTTGTTTGCGGGAATTAGTCTTTGTTCGACTCTTTAATGGGACTTGACACGTCATGTTTTTCGATCGGGGCAGGTATTTAGCCCTTATTCCTTCTAGTCATACATTTAGTTCTACATGTACAGTTCTACACGATACCATTTTACGAGTTCCAAGTAGTCGTAAATGGATGTAGAACTGTAATCCGATTTTCATTTCGTGTACCGAACTGAGATTTGGTGGGTTGCCAGTTTTGGATTTTGTACAATAATGTACTCGAAGACTATCGAGATATTGAAACGAGATATGATTGGGTATTTGACAAGATGTCAAATGAGTTACTTTTAAAACGGAATTTTGTATGAAAATACTTGCTTGTGACGTCACATTTCAGAGCACTCTTTTTATCTTTCGTCTATTATAAAATTAATAACTAGTAAATTATTAAAAGAAATACATTTTCCGAATCATTTTGTAATTTTTGTTTTAATCGAGCATCTCAAATAATTTATTGTTAAAAGTGTCAAATACCGTATTAGAAAGCCAAACTAGTATTGGGTTTGGTGATTTGAAAAAAAAAGTTGCATGTTACATTTATGATTTTTTTCCTTAAGTTAATTTAACCATTTCAAAAATGTCACTGTAGATAGAAATCAACGCTACTTTTATTACTGATCAACGTAAATTAAGATTCGAAAATTACTAATTTTAGTAAATTTAAAAAAGAAACGACTGACCACTCCACGGAAAGTATAGGCCATACTCCACCACTGGAGTTATGTCCGGATTGGTGGAGGCTTGTAAGACTAGTGGCTGGTCTTACTGTCACAAGTTTTCAAGTCGCCCTAAGCCTCTGAGTTGGCTTAGCGACTGCCACATATCGACGGCAGCCGGCACCAACTGCTTAACGTGCCTTGCGAAGCACGGCTCGGAAAAATGCCACTAGCGTTAGTCATAGACCGTCACCCATCCATGCACTGAACGCGCCCTATGTGGCTTAACCTTCGTGTTCGTTAGGATCACTCAGCGGCCGGGGCTACGAGCGATTCATTAAACATACTGACTTATTTAATACATTGAAAAAACTACAAAATAAAAAAAACATTTACAAACAATGGTCAGTGTGTCTCTGATGCTGCAATAGGTAGCTGACTCAGCATACTGCCGAGGGTATTGTTCAGTCACCGCCTGATATTCAGTCAATTTCAGTGGCCTTGACGTGGTTCTAGTCAAGTCTAGCTATATTTCAGCCCATCTAGCCCAATTTGGTTGCGTCTAGATTTTCAACTATGAATTCGCAAGCCACTTATTGGCAATATTGGCGTATAATTACTATAGGCGTCTTGCCGAGATGGTTGCTCTGCGCATAGATAACTATTTTGACCACACATGACATAAGCTCACGCCTGTATCCCAGAGGGGTAGGCAGAGACCAGGGACTGCCACCTGCCACGATCCTGACAAATCACTTTCGCTTCATCGATATTCATAAGTCGTTGCATGCACGCACGTCGGTTTCGGGTACTTTTTAGTACTACAATTTTGACCAGTCCACTTTTATTCTGAATTCTGATCCTTTTTATGCTTTTATACATGTCATATTTACCCCTATACTCACTGTACTCCTATACTCAACGAGATCACCTCACTACAATAGACCTATAAAGCCTAGCTGACAAAAACACGGTCACCGTTCAGACTGATCGATTTGTGTACATTTAGATTCGTTTGCCCAACACTTACATCATCTCATCATAATCATTTGTAATAGGTGAATCAAATCTAGCTCGTGACTTGAATATCTCATACCACGATTAAACAAACAAACATAAATATTTACATTCTAAGCTGATCAATAATTGATTAAAATTTGTAATATTTTATGTTTTAGAAGCAGAAATAAAAAAAAATCATGCTTAAAAATATTTTGCATCATTTCCTAAACCTTTCTCTCATTCATTACCTGCTATTGACTATCGACAAATCCCTTTTTTGTTGTTACACACAACACTAGAAGTGCGAGCGAGAGTTCCGATATGCCTAAAGTGTGAGAGAGAGAGGTCTGATAAAAATGACTTATGACTCAGTTTGCACGTTTGTAATGGCTCAAGTATAGACTTATTAGTTTACAAATATGATAAATATAGATAGATAGATAGATAGATAACACTTTATTGCTCAACCATAATACAGAGTTATTGTAATTTCCTTTCTAATATAAATTGTACTGAAAGCATAATTCCCGAAATGGTTTTGAGATTCTCTTCATGATCAAAAATGTGGCTTGGCCAATACGGTATTTGACACTATCAATAATAATTTAATTGAGATGCTCCATTAAAACCAAAATTACAAAATGTTTCGGAAAATGTTTTTCTTTTAATCATTTACTAGTTATTACAATTTTTGAAATAGATGAAACATAAAAAGAGTGCTCTGAAATGTGACGTCACAAGCAAGTATTTTCATACAAAATTCCTTTTTAAAAGTAACTCATTTGACATTTTGTCAAATACCCAATTCTACTGCAGATTATTTATACAACACAAACAAAATGAAACATAACATAATATTCATAATCACACCGTTTCTCAGTGAAAGTGTTATTACCCGAAATCGATCCAGTTATAAAACCTCTATGGCGTGATTTAAAACCTTCCCGACAGCCATAAACAGTTTTAAAGTATACAACTTGATTGCAACGCTTTGTTTGCGGGAATTAGTCTTTGTTCGACTCTTTAATGGGACTTGACACGTCATGTTTTTCGATCGGGGCAGGTATTTAGCCCTTATTCCTTCTAGTCATACATTTAGTTCTACATGTACAGTTCTACACGATACCATTTTACGAGTTCCAAGTAGTCGTAAATGGATGTAGAACTGTAATCCGATTTTCATTTCGTGTACCGAACTGAGATTTGGTGGGTTGCCAGTTTTGGATTTTGTACAATAATGTACTCGAAGACTATCGAGATATTGAAACGAGATATGATTGGGTATTTGACAAGATGTCAAATGAGTTACTTTTAAAACGGAATTTTGTATGAAAATACTTGCTTGTGACGTCACATTTCAGAGCACTCTTTTTATCTTTCGTCTATTATAAAATTAATAACTAGTAAATTATTAAAAGAAATACATTTTCCGAATCATTTTGTAATTTTTGTTTTAATCGAGCATCTCAAATAATTTATTGTTAAAAGTGTCAAATACCGTATTAGAAAGCCAAACTAGTATTGGGTTTGGTGATTTGAAAAAAAAAGTTGCATGTTACATTTATGATTTTTTTCCTTAAGTTAATTTAACCATTTCAAAAATGTCACTGTAGATAGAAATCAACGCTACTTTTATTACTGATCAACGTAAATTAAGATTCGAAAATTACTAATTTTAGTAAATTTAAAAAAGAAACGACTGACCACTCAGATGATACGATACTATTTTTTTCATTACGATAAGTTTGGAACGCAGTACGTAATTTTAGCTGACAATGTCGAGACCGAGACCGAGACCGAGAACTCGGTCGAGAGTCCTTGAGCTGGCAACATAAAAAAAAAGAGCACTTTCATTAAAAATCAGAGTATAGGCGGATTTTTTTGTCTTAGTAGTCATACATGTAGGTACAACTAAGTGTGTGACTTGACTAGATCGTGTTCCCATTATGTTCCCACCGAGGGGCACGGATCTCTTCCCTTAGGAAGGCCATACTCCGCCACGGGGGCCTAGTCCGGATTGGTGGAGGCTTGTAAGACTAGTAGCTGGTCTTACTGTCCGAAGTTTTCAAGCCGCCCTAAGGCCTCTGACTTGGCTAAACGACTGCCACCTATCGACGGCAGCTGGCACCAACTGCTTAACGTGCCTTGCGAAGCACGGAAGCGCTAAAAATGCCACAGCTTTAGTCATAGACGGTCACCCATCATACATGTAGAACTGAGTGTATGACTAGATGGAATAAGGGGTTTTAGGGTTCAGTTGGCAGGGGGTAAAGGACCCTATTACTAGCTCTCCACTGGCTGTCTGTCCGTTCGTCCGTCACAAGTCGCAAGATTTTGGAATGGCAAAACCGCCAATTTCTTGTCACCAAGGCGCAAAAAAGTCAGAAAACCGACCTCGCCTGCCACCAGCCATTATACAAAGGCGTCGTGGCTAACAATTCTCTCCACGTAATAGTCGCCGATTAACATCAACCCAGTTCTGACGCTGTTATGTTTACTAACCGACTTCAAAGGAAAAACTAGGCTTGTTTGAAGCGGTTCTCGGGCGTATAGTAGGTCCTTTTATTTTAAATAATTTACATACCTACAGGCACATACATTTCTTCTGGTCCCACACTACGATACCTTGTGCCGCCGTGGGAACCAGAAACAGCGACATCACAAACATGTAAACATTCAGAATCAGAATCAGAAATTTATTTCAACGTAAAGAATTTACATTCTGCTTGTTGAATGTCAATGTACATACGAGGGGCGGCTGAAAAATTTTGAGCCTAAGTACTTCTAAGAATCAGTAATGACTCGCAATGTGCATCACTAATTGCGCGTATTCTAAGTAGTATAAATACCAAGTTTCATGTCATTCTCATCATTACGCTTCTAGTAATTGAACATTAAACAACACCATGTCTGAGTCATCCGCGCTTTGCACGAAATTGGAGTACAGAGCTGTCATAAAATTCCTCACCAAGAAGAACAAAACGCCGACAAAAATATTTGAAGAAATGTCTGCAGTTTATGGGGATTCTGCACCTTCATTTGCCACCGTAAAACGTTGGACACGTGAATTCAAACACGGCAGGGAGTCGCTCGAAGATGATCCCAGGTCAGGACGTCCAAACACCGCCGTTACCGAAGAAAATATTGAAAAAGTGAAAAACCTTGTTCTCGAAGATCGGCGAATCAAGATGTGGCAGATAGCTGAATCCATAGGCATTAGCAAGAAGTGAATTGGTGACATTTTGCACAATCATTTGCACATGAAAAAGGTGTGCGCGCGATGGGTGCCAAAAATGCTCACGCCACTGGACAGGCAGCGTCGAGTCACAACTTCGAAGGAGTTTTTGGACATCTGTGGCGATAATCCTGACGATGTTTTTTCTCGCCTCGTCACTGTCGATGAAACATGGATCCGGCAGTACGATCCGGAGTCAAAACAAGAGTCAATGCAATGGATAGCAAAGGGAGAAAAGCCGCCACGGAAATTCAAAGTGGAAAGATCGGCTTCCAAGCTCATGGCCACTGTTTTTTGGGATTGCGAAGGAATTTTGTTCATCGACTACCTTCCCAAAAATACTACAATGAACGGAGACTATTACGCCGTATTGTTAACAAAAGTCCGTCAAGTGGTTGTCGAGAAAAGGAGAGGCAAACTGGCGAAAGGAGTCCTGTTTTTGCAGGACAATGCGCCCGTGCACACTGCCCGAGTTGCGAGACGTGCCCTCGCCGAAACAGGATTTGAAGAAATCAACCACCCACCCTACAGTCCAGACCTGGCTCCTAGTGATTATTTCCTTTTTTCAAATTTGAAAAAGGACCTCCGAGGACGAAGATTTTCCAGTGACGAAGAAATGAAGGCGGCCGTAAACGAGCATTTTGAAGGCAAAGACGGCGAATATTTTTTTACCGGGTTAAAAGCTCTTTTAAACAAATGTAAGAAGTGTATTGAAATAGAGGGAGATTACATTGAAAAATAAATTTTTTATACATTTCTATCAGCATTTTTAATACCTTAGGCTCAAAACTTTTCAGCCGCCCCTCGTACAGTTATGTATAATGTTAGCCGCTGCCTTGGGGCCGTCTGTAGTGGAGAAAAAGGCAACGAAAAAAATAACTCCACTCTGACCATCTTTTCTCAAATCAACTTAAAGCTAATACAAATAAAACTTACAAAACAATATCTTGGATGTGTTGAACACTAGACACATTTATCCTCTGATTAAATTTAATATTAAACTACTATTTAAAGCCATACGTCCTTGTCTTCTAAATAATCGTTGATTTTATAATAAGCTTTTTTGCAAAGAGTGTGCTTAACACAATTCTTAAATCGCGTTGGGGGTAACTCTAATATATCTTGGGGTATCTTGTTGTAGAACCTTATACAGTGCCCCATAAAGGAAGTATTAACTTTTGCAAGTCTAAATCGTGGAAATGACAATTTATGTTTATTCCTAGTATTAACGTTATGATGGCTACCAAGTGTTTCGAAGTCTTTAATATTTTTCCTAACGTACATAATATTTTCATAAATCAAGACCTGGGTTTTTTTTGTCCTCATCCGGGGGTCGAACCTAGAAAAAAGACGCTTCTAAGCTCGTCTACACGTTAAGCAGTTGGTGCCGTTTGCCGTCGATAGATGGCAGACGTTAAGCCAAGTCAAGTTAAGCCTTAGGGCGGCTTGAAAACTTCTGACAGTTAGACCTGCCACTAGTCTTACAAGCCTCCACCAATCCGGACTTGGCCCCCGTGGTGGAGTATGGCCTATACCTTCCTCAGGGAAGAGACCCGTGCCCCTTGGTGGGGACATAATGGGTTGATGATGATGATGAAGTTCGTCTATACATCGTAGATAACAACGCCTCCGAATTCTAGCGCCTATGGTCTGCAATTATGCAGCAATCGATATGGAGTTGTTAATCAATGGTTTGTAGATTGCATGTGCAGTAATAAGCAAAGCAACCTTTATGCATTCAACTTCTGGGTTGTGCAACACAAATGTAAAGGTGCTGCATGGTAAATGACCAAGCTAACGATACCTCACACGAGACGAGAAGTGAAAATCATACAAGTGCTTATACTGAGTTTTTTCATTCACTTTCGATATTGAGAGCGTTTGCAATTTGTAGAGGACTACGAAACTAGGAAACTACAGTCTGAGTGTGCTTAAGACATTTCTTAAACCGCGTTGGAGGTAACTCTAATATATAAATAAATGTGTTGGGTAATCTTGTTGTAGATCTTTATACTCGTACAGTGCCCCATAAAGGAAATATTAACTTTTACAAGTTCTAAATCGTGGGAATGACTATTTATGTTTATTCCTAGTATTGATATTATGATGGCTAACAATAGTTTCGAAGTCTTTTATATCACAATTAGTTAAGTCCCACATTGGTAACTTATTAGGTTAATAAGTTAATTATTTAGATAAATTACACTTTCTTTTTAATTTTAATTTTTGTTAAACTTTAGTAGCTTTCTTTACTTGATCCGTGTTCATATGCAGATCAAGCCACATATACTAAAAGTATGCAGCCAAATAAAACGGCGACACCATTATTAATATTGTTATTTAAATATATGCATATGTGGCTTTATCTATCTGTAATACTCGTCTATACTCTAACATGCTGTCGTCACTCGTTAAAGGATAAGTAACTAGACCATAAGATCTATCACGATGTTATAACACGCAATGTTACCTATCTGTTGTGTGATGCAATAAATAAAATAAAATACAAATTTAAGGACATTTAAAAATCATTGTTCAGCCGATTGGCCTACGAAACATTCTCAAGTTAAATTAGCTGGATTCTTTCCTACCTAGGCAATCTACGAGGTTTATTTCTAGTGTTAATGGAATCTAGGCTTTATTCCCGAAGGAACAAGGTCGAAGTATCTGTATAGCACTAGGTACTAAGCTCGCAATCCGATCTGCCCTTACCAAGTGAAAGGCGCATACGCACGTAGAATAGGCAGGGAGGCGGCGGGTTAAAGTAAGCTCTTTGAGCTCATTGAAGATTCAAACATTTAAGTTTTCAACATTGACTAAACATTATTAAAGGGGGGTACACCTACAGCAAACACGATTGTTTTGCCGTTTGTTTTTTCGAACAGTAACAGATAACGCTTGATATATGCACATAATGTTTACTTCTCTATTCACTTTAAAAATAAATATTTAAGGGGGGCTACCATACAACAAACATATTTTTTTAAGCAATAAATAGTCTCTTAAAATATTGCAATGTTGTTGATAATGATATGGAACCCTTCTATTACCTACGCTAATGCATCGCCTGTTTGCAAATAAAAACATTGTCATAATTATATTATTTTTGAATCCAAAGAAGAAAATTATTTATGGACTTGACAATTTTATCATCGAAGTATGTCCTCCCGGGATGTCCCTTACCGGCCCCGCCACTCCCATTCGCTCGATATATATTTGCATCGTCAGTCTTCTTTCCTTTATCCTCTCCATTATGTCCAAACCAACGCGACATTCCTTTCTCAATGCAGTGTGATTAAAAAAAAAATTCTTATTCTTCTTCTTCATTTTATTTGTTGCAGTAAATACTTTGTGTACAGTCGACAGCACGTCGACTTTCACATTTTAGTTGCAAAGTCGCCCGTAATGCAACGGAGTAGAGTGCATGGGTGTATAGGATAATGTGCTGTCGTCTGTACATATCTTAAATATTTATTTGCAGTAAATACTTTGTTTGTGTACTTATCGTATATTTAATATCTTCTTATCTTTGCAGGTAATTTTCCCAACCACAAATCGCCAGTGACTGTGGTTGCTGATTACAAAACCCGAGCAAATTAAACACCAATAGACAGGTAAAACCGGAATTAGTTATTTCCAATTTAATAGGCCAACTAACCATAATTGTGCTGATTTACTGATTATCTTGTCGTTGTCCTCACTCGGCTAGAGGATTTTAAACAAACAAACATTCACATACAGTCACATATATTGCTTCTGGCACCACACTAGGATACCTTGTGTCGTGGCAGCCAGAAACAGCGACATCACAAACATGTAAATATCCACTCCTGGGCTTTTTTTGTCCCCACCCGGGATTCGAACCCGGCACCTCCGGCATGGTAGGCATCTGAGCTACCGCTGCACCGCATTTTAATATTTTTAAGCTTCGACTCCCGCCCTACCGTGACATTAACGCTTCAACCGGGCCACAGCGGCCATCTTGAATTGCCTACATTACCACCGACCAAAGCTGACCCCTAAACCCCTTAAGACTATTTAACTACACGGGTCTTCCTGACTGGAGATTGGGGACCACTACTGAATGATCATCGCTGGGTTCTGCACAAGCCCTAGATTCTATTGAGGCTGATTTTACTTACGACATATTAAATGAGTTGAATACATATTAAATGTATTCAGAGGAGATTTTTAATTTCAATTAATATTAATAATTGATTGTCCAGTGAGTGTTCGACATATCCATGGGTCAATATAAGCTATTTCAATTTCTATGGTCCATGGACAAATATTATGTTAAACTTATTATATTGTTGCGTCCGTATGGTTAAGCATTAAATAATATGGTCTTTTATTTGGCCCACATAGTCTATTCACGATAATTGTTTAATTTAAGACATTAATCGTTAAAAATAGTTTTAAATGTATACTCTTCTGGCCTCCCCATTTCTAGATTATAATGATTTTATGGCGAGATATTTTTAAATACGTATGCCATTACGTTTTTTTAAATATGATCATAGGCTTTTATAAACATCGAAACATATTTCATCAAAATATACAGTAAAAAGTTTTATTAATATAAAGAAAAATAACTTACTTTCATGACACGTTACAATAATGACACTTCATCTGGCGAAACTCAAAGAAGTAAAATTTGACTTAAAACCGCATAGGTATGTTTTTCTCCATGAACTACGCGCATACAATAGTGTTAAGTTAGAAACAAGCTAATGACGTTGAGCGAAATTCCTATAATATAGCGTCAATTTGCGATTCACTGTAGGAAAGCGTGTTTCTGCCAGTCGTTGGAGTATTTCCTCTGGCAAGACTATGTTTTTTTTATTTTATAGTTACGAAATTGTATATTTGCACAATGCAATGTTTATTGTGTGTAGATGTCATGTATTACGTTAGACGGTGATTAGAAAAGCGAGTGATATGTTTTTGTAGGTTTTGTGCGATTTTGTCACTCCTGTGGGCGTCACTCCTCTGGCATAGTTCATATTTTATTTAATACGTGTCCCCTTTCTTAGATATAATCAATGGCCTGTCACTTCCCTGCTTTCATTTGTGACTGCTCTGCCAATAGTGTCAGTCCTCTGGTAACACATTTTCCTCTGCTGCTTATAAAATTCAAAAACATGGAAAATCTTCAGGCCCTCATCATTAAACATTTAAAAATTGTGTCAAATAGAGAAATTATCAGTATTGAATGGAACAGATTACATTTCCTTCTGGGACACAAAAAAATCAAATACCGTATATTCACCCCCATGACAAAAAAAAATAAGTTGTTTGTTATAAACTAAGACTATTTTGAAAAGGATAAATGTGGAGTTCCTTTGTTATTTTCTTCTCCACGTAATCTGTTAATTGTGAAACTAACAACTTTGACGTTCATAAAGTAAACATTTTTTTTGTTTATAGCGAGTCCAGCCAAGTTCGAGAAAAAAGGAACTGGCGACGCAGCAGCCGTGTGTAATATTACAGGAATCACTTCGAGCTACTTTTGACCCCTTCACAACTCTACAACTATTTAACCTACGTATATGAAATTTGGCACATTTCTTAAGGTCCATTAGCTTGCCTAGAATCCAAAGTTTCATCAATGTTGCTCAAACAGTTATTGATATATCTTGTAACTAAAAATTCATGATTTTCTTCAGAGAACTTGGCAGTACCCATATAGATCTCAATTCTTTTGTCGCTGAAGTCCATAACGACGTCTGTTCTTAATATTTAACTTGGCTCTCATTCACATTTATGTTTTTGATGGGTAAAAATATTTCCGTTCCGTTCAGTTCATTTATTTTTACATCATCATCATCATCAACCCATTATGTTCCCACCGAGGGGCACGGGTCTCTTCCCTGAGGAAGGTATAGGCCATACTCCAACACGGGGGCCAAGTCCGGATTGGTGGAGGCTTGTAAGACTAGTGGCTGGTCTTACTGTCAGAAGTTTTCAAGCCGCCCCTAAAGGCCTCTGACTTGGCTTAACGACTGCCATCTATCGACGGCAGCCGGCACTAACTGTTAACGTACCTTGCGAAACACGGAATCGCTTGGAAAAAATGCCACTAGCGTTAGTCATAGACGGAGACCCATCTATGGACTGAACGCGCCGTATGTTGCTTAACCTTAGTGATCGTTTAAGATCACTCAGGCAGCCCAGGCTACGAGCGATAACAACAGAATAACTTTTACAAATTGGATCTCTTTCGGTGTACAAAAACCTTAAGCCAGCCATCCAATGGGCCGTATTCCCAATCCCTTGATCACAAAAACTAAATCTCTTTGTAATTCTGTTAAGAAGGTAACCAAACCTCGGCCCGCTCAAGGATGTTTTAAGTGACCAATCTCCTTCAGGCCGTTGGCCTTATGGCCTATAAAATAAACCAGAGAATATCCCTAGCCGACTGTGGAGAAGCGAGGAGCGGTGCGTTTGGGTTTTGTAAGTATGTGTGTGTTGAGAAGATGTTTAAGACGGAGATGGTTAAATTGATACAACATTTTTATTATAATATTAAGGGATAACACATACCAGCCAAATATTGAACAAAAATTAAAATAAATATAAAATAACAATAACTAATATAGCCTAAATATAAACAAATGGTCTCTAGAGCGTCATTGGGGAGAGTTCCCAAGATACTGGTAGCATTTCCCGTCTGAATGGCCAGGCTGATTGAAAATTGAATGAATTGAAGTCTTCATTAACACAAAACCGCCATGATTTTTTTGAGTAATTTTCGTTTACGACGAATAATTTAGGTAATAACTGCCGATAAAAAGCTGTGCAGTTTAGCAAATATTGTCAAACTTTTTTTTAATTTTTCTGTAATTAAAAAGAAGAAGAAAAATTACTTATTTGACGACACAATACTTAAAAAAACACACACACACACGCACACACACAAAACTACTACATTATGCATTCATTATACGAGTACAACAATTAACACAGAATTCATAAAAAAACAGTTGCGTTATGACCTTAAAAAAAGAGCTTCTAAAAAAAAGTTTTTGTAATTTATAAACTAAAACTTTCGTTAGCACTACACATTATTAAGTTTATTCCGGATATCGATACCTTAATATGCAAACCTGCCTAGTTAGGAAAAAACGGCGCCATCATATTTTTTTTTAAATCATAATTTTTTTTTCACAAAAATGGAGTTGGCTGGTTTGTGTATTAAGGTATCGATATATGTACCTACTTGCTTGATTTTTTTCTCGGAAGAGTCCGACCAGGTCCCGCTCTGATTAGCAGAGCTTAATCATGGCAAGAAGAGACGAAGCTCGCGACGTTCGGTTGCTTGTCTCCGACTCTTACAATGTTAAAATTTATCTAAAGGTTATAAACGCGTTGTTCTTTGAACATTAAACGTGTTGTGTCCTTGATTAAGGATCAACGACATAACACATTGTATTTTCGTAGTCAGTTTTAATATTGTTCTTCCCTATTTTGGACTGTTGTCGTTTTGTTCACGGTAGTTGCTCTGCGTAGGTAGATTCAATCCAACATGGCGGCCAAGCGTGTATAGTTTTTTTTTCATTTATTTATAATAAAGCGGGCGGAAGGATTGTCGGTCGGACGGACCGTGATTTTTGAAAATACATTTTTCTTTGGTTTTGTAAATAATTTTGAAGGAACTGTAAATACATAAACATTTACATACAGTCACATACATTGCTTCTGGCCCCACACTAGGATACCCTGTGTCGTGGAAACCAGAAACAGTGACATCACAAACATGTAAACATCCAAGACCTGGGTTTTATTTATTTTTGTCCCCAGCCGGGGTTCGAACCCGGGACCTCTCGCACCGCTGGGCCACAGAGGTCGTCTGCCGTTCTTTTAAAGGCTAACAGTAATAAGCTTTACCCAAATTGGCCAGAAGCAATGTACATACATTTAATACAAGCACATGCTTGTATTAAATGTTTATGTTTATTACAACTTACTAAAAACAAAGTTAGGTCGTTCACGTTAAACGTATGGTGATTCTATACCCCCTCTCTTTATGAGAGGTCCACGCGCACTTGCAAAGGAATTTTTAGCATTAAATTGAGAAAATTACTTTGCTAAATTCCGCCAATATCCCACAAGCACCATGCGGTTAGTTAATGCACCGCCCTCCCACTTTTTCAAGCAGAAGCAAGACACGAACACACCACCACCGACACCAATACTTGTGTGAGACAATGCGCGACGCGTTTCGCCTCTAATGGCTCCTCTACACGTCAACAGATGCGTCGGCGGACGCTGGCAGATGCATCCGCAGATGAATTTGCACGAGCTGTCCACACGTCTGTAGGTCGATCAGTCTATGTTCATTCCCGGCAGACGAAACACGCCTTCGCCCCGTTTAAAAAAATGGATATTGAGACCGTAGCTGCCGCAGCTATTTACTTATAACTACTACTTGATTGTATAGTCGACAGCACATCATCATATACACCCATGCACTCTACTCCGTTGCATTATGGGCGACTTTGCAACTAAAATATGAAGGTTGACGTGCTGTTGACTGTACCTACATCGCAGCAGAGTTATTAAGAAGAAATGGAGAAGAAGAAGGTGGTGGATGTTAGCTATAGGTACCTATCTACATAATTATTTTTATTTTTGTGATATTTATTTTTTGGATTCCATAGATCGTTTTCAGCTTGATACAGCTCAATAAACCTAAAATTTTCTCGGCGCTCATATTGTTAGTCATTTCGGGGGGAATTAAACCACAAGAAGCACGCGTGCACTCTCATTCGCAACTACGATCAAACTGATGCGTCGGCAGACGTGTGGACAGATGCCGGACGTTCGCGCCGAAACCCTTTGATGTGTGCCACAAAAACCGACAACAATCGGATTCGAGGCAGACGTCCGCGGACGCGTCTGCAGACGTTAAATACCTACCACAGATGCACAAATCACCCCCTCTACACGTCGGCGGACGCATCTGGAGATGACGTCTGCAGATGCATCTGCCGACGTGTAGAGGAGGCTTTACACGAGGCATCCTCAGGCTCATAAGTGCTTGTGAAAAAGTGGGAGGGAGGGGGCGGTGCATTAACTAACCGCATGGTGCTTGTGGGATATTGGCGGAATTTAGCAAAGTAAAATTCTCAATTTAATGCTATTATGGATTTCCGCAAAGTTACGCCTGATTCTATAGAATATAAGGAATTTTTAATTATATGTATTACGAGTACGCTATGTTAAATGACCGGAGCCGTTATTTACAGAGAATCATAACTGGAACACGTAATATGTATTCAAGTGTCGCACACGACGCGCCGCCCTGAATACACAACTACTCAATTTTATTATTTGTATGCTAATCTCAGTATAATTTCATAGCCATTCGTGCATTCCGGGACGCGTGGCCTAATATAAACGAAATTGGTGTCTCTGGCTCACCCCCTTTGGGATGCAGAACGTGTAGCGCGCTGATATTTCATTCAAACCTATGTATTTCATTATTATTGCACAGTTTATTTATTTTTTACCTACTATTTATGCTTTCCGTGTTATTTTTTTAAAATAATTGTATGCATTTTGTGTTGAGTATTGTGTCGTCAAACAAATAATTTTTTTTCTTTCTTTATTTCTTTCTTTCTTTCATTATGTACCGACCTATTGTAGGGCTCAGACCTTCTCTAAGAGAAAGAGTGTGGGCGTAATAGGCTATTTGACAGATTTCTGAAAACCGTCTCATATTTTTTGTTGGTGTTCACGGACCTCTCGGAAAGTGGTATGTAATTTTAAATTCTTTCGAAGAAACACTTCTAAAAAAGGCAAACGACAATTTACTTTGGAAATAAGCCGCCAAGCGCTGTCTTGGCTTATATAAACATAACGCCATAAACATGGCGTCGCACAGGAATTATGACATCACTGGGTAAACAAACCAATGAACGTAAGAACGACGTGAATGACAGACGCCATTTTTACTGACATGTGACGTCATCATAGAATCGGCCAATCCAGGCCGTTTTCGATACAATGGCTGCAAATACATAAATTATCAAATATTATCTTGTGTTTTTTTTAAAATAATTTTTAATAATAATAATATTTTTTATTTAATAATAATAATAATTTAATACTCATATTATTTATACGAATATGTACGTATAAATAATACTGTTTTTTTACACTGTCAAATAGCCTGACCCACTGCGGATTGGTAATTTCCAGCGCATTGGTATGTAAACCTCATGTGCTCAGCTCTCCTTACGATTGTTTCCTGACCAGTGACGTCATAATTCCTGTGCGACGCCATATAGCCCAAGATAGCGTTTGGGCGGCTTATTTCAAAAGTAAAGGATAAAGCAACTTGTCCTAAGAGCGCTGGGCCCAAAAAAAAAATTGCTGCCCTCACTTGGGGGTAATGTAGTTTTATTGATCTTAGTGCATAGAAAAAAGTATTATATGGCGCCATAGAAGTCTGGCGAGACAAAGAAGAAAAATTAGTGTTCAAAGATTTCGAAAAGACAGAAGCTATAATAATAGTTCCAGGTAAAATCGACCTTAGGTGTTAACAAAAAGATCTTTTTTCTCTTTCTTTCTCTTTCTTCAATGTTGTAATTGCTTTACAGGCAAACAAACGATTGTAGTGTGTAGCCCATGTAATGGCCGTTGTATGGTTTCTCGGGTGGGCAAGACACCAAGACACCATACATCGGCCCGCTCTTTATCTAGATACTGTAATCTATATACCGGGTGTCCCAAAACTCGACGTCAACCCGGAGCCGGGTGAAAAGGCAAGTCAAGCTGGTTGTCAGAAAAATATAAAAAAAAATCTAAGTTGTATGATTTTTTTTTCAATACAGTCAGTTAAAACTAGGCAATTTTTTATTTTGATAGTTTTTCTACGAAATACGTCCTATTTTTTATGCAAGCTAGAGCAGCTGGTTTCAAAATTTTGATTACAGTTTAGAGAAGCATTATTCAGGGTTACACAGCAAAAAAAATAATCGGAAAATGTAAAGATTTGTGGCAACAGGAGTAAAAAGACTGTCACAGGGTGTGTAATTTTGCGATTTTTAAAAAAATGCCTATAATTTTGAAATCATACAACTTAGATTTTTTTTTATATTTTTCTGACAACCAGCTTGACTTGCCTTTTCACCCGGCTTCGGGTTAACGTCGAGTTTTGGGACACCCGGTATATAAAATTCAAAGTCCTGACTGACTGACTCACTCATCAACGCCCAGCCCAAGCCGTTTGACCTACAGTCTGTTTTTTCATTCAATGCAAAAAAAAATATTGTCACGTTGACATCTCCATACAATTCTTAGGCTGTCAATGTCTGAATGTTGCTAGTACATAAAAACCAAATAACCCTATTTTACTTCCAAGTTAAATTGTGTATGCTACGCATGTGTTTTTTTTTAGACTGCTCTTAAGAGTAATTCAATTTTAATGTCTTTGATGTGATAAGGATTTTGGTCACATGAGGCTTCTATTCACGGTAAAAAAAATCTACCGAGTTAACCTATAGCTTTTATAGCTTTTAACACCGCGTCATTTTTTTTGCATTGAATTAAAAAACGGACTATAGGAAGCTGAAATTTTGCACAGAGGATCTATATATATTGTAGGCAAGGAATAAGAACGGATTTTTTGAAATTCAACCCATAAGGGGGCGAAAAGGGTTGCCAAAATTTGTATGGGAGGTATAAAAAATGTTGTCTGATTTTCTTCAAACTTAAAATAAATACTCTTCAACACAATTGATTGAACACGTGTTTCACCGTTTTTCTAAATTCAACCCTTAAGGGAGTGAACGGGGTGGCAAAATTTTGAACTAAAGTCCACGCGGATGGAGTCGCGCGCGAAAGCTAGTCTTCAATAATGATGATGTATAATGTACCTTGTTATTAATATTACTCATATTATGTACATATAATGTTTTTCCGTTTTATTTAGTACCTATAGTAAACTCTATAATAGTTTTTTTCAGAAGACTATATCTTTTTTTCTACAGGATAGATTTTATTGGCTTCATAGTAAAAAATACTCAAGAAAGGTAGATCTGTATAACGGTGTAAATTTCAACTGAGCGCAATAATAATTTTTTTTGGGCCCAAAAAGTTGCATTATCCTTTTCGTTTTTTAGAAGAAATACGCGAAAGAATTTTAAATTACTACTTTCAGAAGACTCCATGGACGCCAACAAAAAATATGAGATGTTTTTCAGATATCAGTCAAATAGCCTATTGTGAAGCTCCCCCTATAGTGTTAATCAGATTAAAAACCACTCAGTCTCGTATTTTGTTTATTTTGAACACCGTTTGAAATAAACCATTCACAGCTCAAGACATCCTTTACGGTAAGTTTGACAACTTAATACTCGGACAAACAAACAGACAGCCGGGCTTACGAGTTAATACGCACTCCGGACTAAGCTATTCAAATCGCTTATGAAGAAAAACATCGTGAAGGAATCTGATTACAACGACTATTATTTTTGTTGCCTCGTAGGTTTAGCTGTTATTATGCTTAGCGGATAAGTAAGTTGAAGTGGCAGTGGGCGGGGCACATAGCACGCAGAACTGATGGCCGATGGGGCCGAAAAGTTCTGGAATGGAGACCACATATGGGCAAGCGCAGCGTAGGACGACCAGCCACAAGATGGACAGACGATCTCATCCAAGTGGCGGGAAGACGCTGGATGCAAGCCGCTTCCAACCGATCTTTTTGGAAATCCATGGAGGAGGCCTATGTCCAGCAGTAGACTTCTTGTGGTTGATGATGATGATGATAAAAGAATTATTGCACTACCTGCCGCACGAAGGACAGGAATTAAAATCATCACCCTATACAAAGGTACAGGTATTATTATTTTACTTATTTTGTACATCTGCTTCCTTCTCCAATATTTTGCTCCAGTCCATCCAAAGGTTGTCTGGAAGAGATCACTTTTAGTGATAAGGCCGCCGTCTGTACTCTTAGATTAAGAAATACCTGTGTAATTTCCTTATTTATGTACAATAAAGTGTTCTCTATCTATCTACAGGGTGTCGCTTAAAGTACTAAAAACAAACATATGTTGAAGGTTTACTCGCGATGGTTTCCTTAACAATAGTCTGTTGTTACGCTACTGTAGAACGAAATGAACGTGGGAACACAAATTATAGAGTCCTTCAATCAACCTTGGACCACATCTCATGAATACGCTATAATCAGCGTGGTTCGAAACATTGAAATTAATATCATTACAGTCGTGTACAGTCGACAACGAAATGATAATTATGTTCTTTTTAAACCAAAACTAATTTGGGAACTAATGCCCCTATACAGACTAAGGCCGACTTGCACCACCGACTAAAATCCATTTCATCATCATCATCATTCAGCCACAAGAAGTCCACTGCTGGACATAGGCCTCCTCCATGGATTTCCAAAAAGACCGGTCGGAAGCGGCTTGCATCCAGCGTCTTCCCGCCACTTGGATGAGATCGTCTGTCCATCTTGTGGCTGGTCGTCCTACGCTGCGCTTGCCGATATGTGGTCTCCATTCGAGAACTTTTCGGCCCCATCGGCCATCAGTTCTGCGTGCTATGTGCCCCGCCCACTGCCACTTCAACTTACTAATCCGCTGGGCTATGTCTACGATTTTCGTTCGTCTACGGACCTCCAAAATCGATTTAACCTTAAGTTAAACAGAATTTTGACAGTTCCGCCATACACTATCTGCCAAAATTCTATTCAATTTAACGCTAAATGGATTTTAGTCGGTGGTGCAAGCCGGCCTAAATATTCTAAATATGCCATTGACATATTTCTAGCCTTAACACAAACATAAACATTTACGTACAGGAACTTACATTGCTTCTGGCTCCACACTAGGATACCCTGTGTAGTGGGGACCAGAAACAGGGACATGACAAACATGTCAACATCCAAGACCTGGGGTTTTTTTGTCCTCAGCCGGGGTTCGAACCCGGGACCTCTCGCAGATTCGCTAACAGCTTCGTCACAGAGTCGTCACACCACACCTTCAAGTCTTCTATTGGATAAGCTCTAGCTATTAACTAAATGCAAATGCACATCGCATAGCCATTGTGGTTCAAAAAAACGCGGCCCTCCGATCGATTGTACACAAGGGGGTTGTGAATGACATAATTTTCACGAGTACTCGATAAATGTGGTATCTAATCAATGTGATATTAACACGATAGCCGAGCGTGTGATAAAATTACAATACTGCGAAACCCACATGTTTGTTTATAAAAATAGACACTCATAAGATTGCAATCTGTACCAACAATCACACGCAAACTGGAGTACTAACAGAAAACGACTGTTATTAGTTCGCGAACGAGCGCTTCCAATAAAGGACATCACTTCGTCATCATCAACCCATTATGTCCCTACCGAGGGGCACGGGTCTCTTTCCTGAGGAACTGCCAATATTTATATGTAATGGTGGTTACTGAAATAGTAATAGTAGTGCGATCAACACGCTATGTTAAGCCTGTGTCAAGAAATCCTTCGTTATGTTGCATGTAGACGTTTTGGGTTTGAACAAAAAAATCCACCAATTACAAGTCTTACAAGCCTCCACCAAATATGTAATTGTTGCCAATAAATTTGCACCTTTTGAGGCTTTCGGCCGTGCCGGCCGCTGAAGCAGCGGCTCATCCACCCTGGGAAACATGGGAGGGTGCCAATGTATCAACGCACGTAGCGTCCCACACTAGCGGCGTCCCTCGGCCTACTACCCAAAAACCGGCCATGTGCAAGTCGGATGATTGATACTATTGATAGTGTGCACTCCTGAGATGTGTACTTTGAGGTTTAGTCCAACTTCAAGGTTCGCGATGCGAAGTTAAGCAGTTGGTGCCGGCTGCCCTCGATAGATGACAGTCTTAAGCCAAGTCAGAGGCTGATAGTTAATTAAAGCCAAGTTTTATCTATATATTGGTTTGTCTTCATATCAATTTAATTAACTTTGATAATGTCGCGAGAAAGCGTTGACGAAGCTTCTCGAAATCTACCGGTCACCTCATTAGCGCGTTACCTACGCCCTGACAAGTTCGAGGTAGAACCAACACATGAACGTGCTGATTTAAAATGGACACATTGGAAACACATGTTCGAAGCCTTTCTGTCGGAAGAAGCCTCCCTAACTACTGATGGCATGAAACGAAAACTCCTCCTGCACTATGTGGACTCGGCGGTATTTGCGTACGTACAAGACTGCGAAACATACCAGGAATGTTTGAAGGTATTGGACGATATTTATATCAAACCCAAGAACGAGATCCTCGCCCGTCACATGCTATTTACTCGCAAACAACGCTCAGATGAGACGCTAGCGGAATATGTTAGAGCATTGAAACTCCTCGCCAAAAGTTGTAGCTTTAGAAATATCACCGCACGAGAACACGAAGACGAAACTATTCGTGGAGCTTTCATTGCCGGAGTGTATTCTCAAAGAATTAGGGAGAGACTTCTCGAGAATAAAGAACTCACCCTTGATAAGGCACTAGATCAAGCGCTGTCTTTAGAAACTGCAGAACGAGACTCCCAAATCATAGCTGGCAATACTAATTCTGTATCAATAAATTCTGTATCCGAGCCAAACGATAGTCCTTCTAGTACCAAACAAGAAGACTCTAACCTCGCTTCGACTACGCCATTCCGAAAACGCTGCTTCTTTTGTGGAGGAAATGTTCATCGAAGAGTTATATGCCCCGCAAAGGATGCCACGTGTCAGATGTGCGGAAAAGTAGGACATTTCGCGAACGTATGTCGTAGTAAGCAGCGTAAGAACGTGAACGCTGTCTCTACCGAAGAGGTCGATTCGGCCAGTATCCTCGCCGCAGCACCCGCGAGCCTGCGGAAAGCGACAATACCAGTCTTTGTCAACGGCTTCCAAGCCGAAGCTTTGATTGACACCGGGAGTTCTGTCACCTTTATCGATAAAAAATTAGTCTGCATGATGAACCTGAAACGAAGATCTCATAAGCAGCCGATCACTCTAGCGTCTACTACTCATGTGTCTTTCGTAGATATCATTTGTCAAGCGTCCATTCAGCTTGGTCGCCACGTATATAACCAAGTCAAACTCCTTGTCGTAAATAGCCTTTGTGCAGATATCATAATTGGTCATGACATATTGAAGAACCACTCTTCTTTGGTTCTAAGCTTCGGAGGTGATAAGAGCCCACTAGAGATCTGCAGCGTAATGGAAGCTGCGGTCCCACCCGCGTCAATATTCACCAACCTCTCATCTGACATAAAACCAATTGCTATGAAGTCCAGACAGTACAGCAAAGAAGATAAGAAGTTCATCGAAGAGGAAGTGGAGAAACTGTTGGCTGACAGTGTCATAGAGCCCAGTATCTCCCCGTGGCGTGCCCAAGTACTTGTAGCTGGCGGTGATACCCATCGTAAACGACTTGTCATAGACTATTCTCAAACAATCAATCGATTTACTTTTCTAGATGCTTATCCATTACCGAAAATAGAAAACATTGTCGAAAACGTAGCTAAATTCAACCACTTTAGTCAAATTGACTTGAAGAGCGCTTATCACCAGGTTCCAATCTTACCCAACGAGAAAATCTTCACCGCGTTTGAAGCCTGCGGTAAATTGTACCAGTTCACAAGAATTCCGTTTGGCGTTACTAATGGTGTGGCTGCCTTCCAGCGTACTTTGGAATTTATTATCAATGAAGAGAAACTGGAGGGGACTTACGCCTATTTGGATGATGTTACCGTCTGCGGGATCGACCAAAAGGATCACGATAAGAACCTGGAGAGATTTATGCTCGCTGTCGAAAAATATAAACTCACGATAAACAAGCAAAAATGCATTTTCTCGCAAAAATCGATTAACCTTCTTGGTTATAATATAGAAAATAACACAATCACGGCTGATAGTAACCGACTCAAGCCTTTAACCGAATTACCGATCCCTACCAATTATTCTGAATTCAAACGTGCTATGGGGCTTTTTGCACATTATGCCAAGTGGATTAAGAATTTCTCTTCGAAGATCCAGCCATTACTAAAGGCACGTGGATTCCCACTTAATGATGAAGCAAAGACTTGTTTCAAATCTCTAAAAGAAGAAATAAAGAATTCGGCACTAATAGCGATCGACGAACACGATACGCTGACTGTAGAAACCGATGCGTCTGAGTTCGCTCTCGGAGCATCATTATCGCAGAAGGGGCGCCCTGTAGCCTTCTTTTCAAGAACACTGTCGGAATCCGAGATGAAACAGTCGTCCATTGAAAAGGAGGCCGCGGCCATTGTAGAAAGTCTTAGGAAATGGCGCCACTTTCTCATTGGGAAACACTTTACCCTTATCACGGACCAGCGTTCGGTCGGGTTTATGTTCAACCAAAAACAACCCAGTAAGATCAAAAACGAGAAAATTGAACGCTGGCGACTGGAATTGTCTTGTTACAAATTTGACATTACTTATAGACCTGGTACGGAAAACGCTGTCGCAGACGCAATGTCACGTGTTTGCGCTAGCGTAAATGATAACAAATTGCGCGAATTGCACGATTCATTATGTCATCCGGGCATTGTACGAATGGTCCATTGGGTACGTGCTAAAAACCTGCCTTATTCTGTCGAAGATATAAAGAAATTGACGAGCTCGTGCCCAACGTGTGCGGAAATTAAACCGCGGTTTATAAAATCTAAAGGACAGCTAATTAAGGCCACGTCGCCCTTTGAAAGGCTGAATATGGACTTTAAGGGCCCATTGCCTGGACCTACCAAATATCTATTAACGATAATTGACGAATACAGTCGTTTTCCCTTTGCATATGCGTGTAAAGATATGACTGCGAGTACTGTAATAAAATGTTTGAAGGACCTGTTCAGTATCTTCGGAACACCATCTTACATTCATAGTGATCGAGGAACAGCATTTCTGTCGGATGAGTTGGGACAATTTCTGAGCTCACTGGGAATAGCAAGAAGCCGGACCACCCCCTATAATCCCTGTGGAAATGGACAAGTGGAAAGATTAAACGGAACTCTTTGGCGGACCGTCAAACTAGCTCTCCGCTCCAAGGGTATGAGTTTGGATAACTGGGAAGCCGTGCTACCTGCGGCCCTGCATTCCATAAGATCGCTTTTATGTACATCAACCAATGCAACGCCCCATGAAAGACTTTTACCATATCCTAGACGATCTGCGAACTGGGAATCTCTGCCTTCATGGCTAACTCCTGGTCCAGTCCTAGTGAAGAAACATGTACGGAATAAAAATGACCCACTTGTTGAGGAAGCAGAACTACTGCACTCTAATCCTCACTATTCTTTCATAAGATATCAAAACGGTCGAGAGTCTACTATTTCAAATAGGTGTCTAGCGCCTCTGCCTTTAGTTGACGACGGCGACTTGGAATCTTCTGTTGATGGCTCACACACTCAAATGGTGGTTCCGCATTCTGCTGAACCGTCGTTCTCAACGCCTTTGGAAGAGAATCGAGACAGGGCGTCATTATCAGCACCACCTGCTGAAATAGAAGATAGAACGATGAGCCCACCGTTTACTCCACCTGATCCAGATTCTGCTGAAACTCCTAAAAGACCTGTAAGGCAAAGGGTCATGCCTCGTCATCTCAACGACTATTATTTATAAATAGTTTCGCATAGAAACTTAAGAGGGGAAGAATGATATATACTCTGTGGCCTCCGCCGTCTATGGTGTTGCTAGGATACAAACATTAATGTCATATCTATACAATGTCTAGAATTCAAAGTTAATTAAAGCCAAGTTTTATCTATATATTGGTTTGTCTTCATATCAGAGGCCTTAGGGCGGCTTGCAAAATTCCGACAGTAAGACCAGCCACTAGACTTACAAGCCTCCACCAATCCGGACTTGGCCCCCGTGGTGGAGTATGGCCTATACCTTCCTCAGAGAAGGGACCCGTGCTCCTCGGTGGGGACCCAGCAGTGGACAGCATCTGTTGGTGATGATGGACTGCATCGGAAGCCAAGCAAGCGCAATCCTTTATCGCGGGTCCCTTCACGGTGTTTTCTCTCGGCCAAGCTATCACGGAGCGGCGTGTATATTTACACGCAGACGCATTTAGTGTTTATTTTTGTGTCCGCGAGCCCCCGTTCACACGTGGGAGAGTCGGCAAGACAAGGGACGGAACGAATTTATTTTCTTTAATTATACTCGTAATAACGCTAGATGAAAACCCAGCTTCGCTCGGGTAAACGGGAGACTCATGATAATCTTACTTATCTAATCAGCCAGTAAACAGAGCCACTGTTGGGCATATGAATCACGCCAACCCATCCGATCCCGTGTTAATGATCATAATAATATTCCAACGAATTATATTTTGGCTACGCACTTATACCATATTTTATCGTATTCATTAAGTTATTATTAAATAAAACTGCCAAGATGTATACTTAAGATGAGAATTACGGTTGTATCGACCACATATTATTTATTCAGCATTAAATTTTTGGTATTTTTCATATCTATTTTCTTTATCGTTTCAACAAATTAAACCTTACCTTAGAGTGCACAGTGACACTTGTGACGTGGTGACGTGACACCAACGCTATACAATGATATTTTCACGATCAGTGGACTCACTCTCTCTTTTTTGTGTATTTTCAAATGAAAAGTAATCGTTGGTGTTTCTTTTGCTGCATATCGTTTTTGCTGTCCGTCCCCGTTCTCGCACTGAACTTGTGGAGAGCATCGCTTCGCATCCGCCGCGTTCGAAAATAACCACCTTTCTTTGTCCCGAACTTGCGTCCGATTCGGGCTGGATTCACGAACGCAGCCCTTCACTGAATGTTTGGTATTTTTAGGAAGAGCAGTGTTTTTATTAATAATAATATATGACGACCTCTGCGGCACAGCGGTTAGTGCATCTCCTCCCATGCGAGTGGTCCCTGGTTGGGGACAAAAAACCCCAGGTCTTGGACGTTTACATGTTTGTGATGTCGCTGTTTCTGGTTCCCACGACACAGGGTATCCTGGGAACCTCAGGGCCCGCACCACAGGGTATGGGGCCAGAAGCAATGTATGTGCGCAATCTCGTCCTCGGGGCTTAGTTGCGATATCAAGCATTTTTCTGGTCTTGTGGTCGGATACCGTATTATTTACGATTCCCATGAAAAATGTTAGTTACAGAAGTTGTTCAGAATTAAATTTTCCACAATTTTGGTTCTCTTCAATATTTTCGTAGGATCGATACTCGTATTTTCCGATTTATACCCCAAGAGTGGTGGTAAATTTCTGTTCGATTAAAATCTCGTTTATTTTCAATTTCACATGAGAAGTTGTTGTGAACAAAGAGGTTTAAAATTCAATTTTTAATTTTTAATTACTGAGCCTGAGGCCGTTTTAACGCCGCATCGACATAGCTGATGTCCCCTACTTATTTTGTTCTGTTGTGTTCATTTTGATTTTATTATTTTTGCTTTATCTATCTATACATCTATACTAATATTATAGAGAGGAAAGATTTGTACTTTTGTGTGTATGTTTGTGTAATGAATAGGCTCAGAAACTACTCCGCCGATTTCAAAGATTCTTTCACTGTTAGAAAGCCACATTCTTCGTGAGTAACATAGGCTATATTTGATTCTCCAAAAGTTTGGGTTTCCGTACGAAATATCGAAATATATAACCCAATGTGTAAAAAATTACTACCAAGTGAATTTACCAAGGAACTAATATAGTTATTTCCACGGAAACGTTTTGGTCACCCGTGCGAAGTCACATATGCTCACGCCTGTATCCCAGAGGGGTAGGCAGAGACCGGGGACTGTAACTTGACACGATTCTGACATTCAATTTCATTAGTCGTTGCATGCACACACGCAGATTTCGTGCACTTTTTTGGGCTGATAATATGTCTACTGACTTTTAAGGTTAATTAAGGTTTGGTTGGTCTAGCCATTCCAGAATCGCTCGTAGCCTGGGCAGTCTGAGTGATCTTAAACGAGCACTAAGATTAAGCAACATACGGCGCGTTCAGTCCATGGATGGGTCACCGTCTATGACTAACGGTAGTGGCATTTTTCCGAGCGGTTCCGTGCTTCGCAAGGTACGTTAAGCAGTTGGTGCCGGCTGCCGTCGATAGATGGCAGACGTCAAGCCAAGTCAGAGACAGGCCTTAGGGCGGCTTGACTTCTAACAGTAAGACCAGTCACTAATCTTACAAGCCTCCACCAATCCGGACTTGGCCCCCGTAGTGGAGTATGGCCTATACCTTCTTCAGGGAAGAGACCCGTGCCCCTCGGTGGGGACATAATGGGTTGACGATGATGGTCTAGCGGTTAACGCGCTTGACTACCAAAACAAGGTGGTAGGTTCGATTCCCTGCGAATGCAGCGCTATCGTGGCAATGAATGACGACCTCTGTGGCGCAGTGGTTAGCGCATCTGCCTACCATGCGAGAGGTCCCGGGTTTGAATCCCGGCTGGGAACAAAAAAAAAAGAAATCCAGGTCTTGGATGTTTACATGTTTGTGATGTCGCTGATTCTGATTCCCACGACACAGAGTATCCTAGTGTGGGCCAGACGCAATGTATGTGCCTGTACGTAAATGTTATAAAAAAAAAACAAAAAAAAGATTTCTCCTTGCCTGGTTACCATAGCAGAATTTAACAATAATAATAATAATAAAATCTTGCATCGAAATTTCGCTTAGTGTGTTAAACAGTTATTTGAACCGCCCCAGGGTAATAAAAGCCTGCAGTAAGTCGCTTATCTTCACGGTAATCCACACAGGTGTAGGCAGGACGATAGGCTATCGATTTGACCCTGTTCTTACCCATTCGCTAAGGATCTGGGTACTAAAAGTTCATTTTATTGCTTTGTACAGTCTACAGCGCATCATCCTATACACCCATGCACTCTACTACGTTGCATTATGGGTGACTTTGCAACTGAAATGTGAATGTTGACGTCTTGTCGACTGTACATGGAAGAAAACGTTTTGAAGATTCCGGGAGCGTTTTTCACCCACGCACGCGCGCGCGGACGCAAGCACGCACGCACGAACGCACACACACACATCCACCCACACATCCACCCACCCACACCCACCCACACCCACCCACACACACACACCCACCCACACACACACACCCACCCACACACACACACACACACACACACACACACACACACACACACACACACACACACACACACACACACACACACACACACACACACACACACACACACACACACACACACACACACACACACACACACACACACACACACACACACACACACACACACACACACACTCACACACACACACACACACACACTCTCACACTCACACACACACACACACTCACACTCACACATAAACTTGGTCACAGCTTATGAGAAACGGTCTATCTAACTTTCGTCAGAATAACCTGAACCGTTTCTAACTGTGAAAGCATGAAATTGGCGCGATAAAGTTCCGTATTGAGAACATGACTATAAAAATGCGAGTGTGATTATATTCCGCATGTAGGTAGGTTGATAAAGAGCATTCCAATAATAATATGTTCCGTAAAAATAATAAATACATCGAACACTTTCATACGATTTATTCCTGAACTCCTCAGAGCCGCGGATTTCCTCACGGTGTTTTTCTTCACGATTAAAATTATTACCTCTTAATTAAACATAAACATTTACATACAGGCACATACATTGCTTCTGGCCCCACACTAGGATACTCTGTGTCGTGGGAATCAGAATCAGCGACATCACAAACATGTAAATATCCAAGACCTGGGTTTCTTTTTATTGTATACTAGCTGTGCCCCGCGGTGTTACCCGCGGTTCATCGATTTTCCCGTAGGAATAAGATATTTCCTCGCGGTAAAACGTAGCCTATGTTTTAATCCAGGGTATCGGCTAACTCCATACCAAATTTTATTAAAATCCGTCCAGACGTTTCAGCGCTAAAGACTGACAAACATATAAACACACACACAAACTTTCACGTTTATAATATTAGTGTGATGTGATAAAAAAAGATATTACAAAAGTATTTCTTAATCTAAGAGCACAGTAATGCAATAAAATAACAAGCCATATTTTCTTCCCTCGCACAAGTACATTTAATTGATACAAACCTATGTTCCAGGAAAATCCACTAATAGTCCAGTCAAATTACGAAAAAAAACGGGTTAAATAAACATGAGCGAACACAGTTTGGGGATTTTGAGGATCGATAGGGGGGTGCATCGTGAGCATAAATTCCAATTTGAGGGGCTGTACTGAGGTCAGCTCAAGGTCATTTCGATGGAAACGCGTTTAATTCGATATCTCGAGAAATATCAGTGTTAGCCAAAAAATTGTAGAGACCTTTTCTCTTCTAAATGAAATTTATTAACTTTTTTATTTAAAACTTTTTTTTATAACATCAATATTTTTCAACTTATTACTCCCGCAAGGCAAAAATTTTATTTTTTTCCCTATTTTTCGTCGTTTTCTCCCCAACCATTCAATTTTATTGAATTTTACCGATCATCAACGTGTATATCTTTTAATTATGCACAATTTTGTTCTTAAACTTTTTTCTGTAATGCCGATACCTTCGGAGTTATATATTCTTTTACCGAGCGAAAGCCACGCCATTGTCGCAACGTGTACCCACACTGCCTTAAACCGATATATGGGCCGAATGCCGCAAAAAATATTATTTTTGCACGCGATTAGTGGTTGCGACACAACATCGGCACCATTCAACCTAGGCAAGATGAAAACAATGACCGCATTCAAAAAATCTCCGGATTTGGTTCCGTTAACTGAAGTTTTTCTGCAGGACAAAGCAGATAAAACAACTATCGCTTCAAACGGCGAACAATTCATTTTGAATTTGTATCGCAAGGCAGGTGACACGAATTGTACCAATCTCAACGAGCTCCGATATAAGGGATATAAAAAAATGGCAGGCAGTGGGAGGGTTAAATTAGAATCTCTTCCTCCTACCTCTGATGCGGCATTTTTTCACTCGCTGAGGTGCTTTTACCAAGTACAATACTGGCTGGAAAATTATCTGGAACCCGAGGAGTGGGGCTGGCGTCGAACCCCCCGTGGATTGGAGCCAATAACGATGTCATCGCAACCAGCTCCGGATAATTTACTGAGATCGATTGCGTGCAAATGCAAAACCAAGTGCGGCAAAGCGTGCGGATGCAGAAAGGCCGGCCTCTTTTGCTCAGTGATTTGCAATAATTGCCAAGATAATTATTGTTCCAATATCGCCAATATTATCGACGATGATGATCTTGACGTAATGGACGAGGACGACCTAGGCCCCGATACCGTCTTTAATATTCACGAATCACTTCCATCGACCTCGGGTGCTTAATTTTCCGAATTTCATAACCTATTTTTTTATCAATAAATGTGTGAAACAGTTTTAATTGTTAATTTACTTCTTACCCAAACAGACCCATAAATTTACCCAAATTAAATACCCAATTTTTAAATAGTTTAATCGATTTTCTTTTTATATTGCGACAGTGGCGCGGATTTCGCTCGGTAAAGTAATGTATAACTCCGAAGGTATTGGCATTACAGAAAAAAGTTTGAGAACAAAATTGTGCATAATTAAAAGATATTCACGTTGATGATCGGTAAAATTCAATAAAATTGAATGGTTGGGGAGAAAACGACGAAAAATAGGAAAAAAAATAAAATTTTTGCCTTGCGGGAGTAATAAGTTGAAAAATATTGATGTTATAAAAAAAAGTTTTAAATAAAAAAGTTAATAAATTTTATTTAGAAGAGAAAAGGTCTCTACAATTTTTTGGCTAACACTGATATTTCTCGAGATATCGAATTAAACGCGTTTCCATCGAAATGACCTTGAGCTGACCTCAGTACAGCCCCTCAAATTGGAATTTATGCTCACGATGCACCCCCCTATCGATCCTCAAAATCCCCAAACTGTGTTCGCTCATGTTTATTTATTTCGTAATTTGACTGGACTATAAGCACCCTTTCCTTATAACAATGGAACACGGGCGCCATATTGTGACGTCACTTGTTGTCACCCCGTCGCCATGGCAACCATTGATCACTGCTAGAACAGTAATAGCATGAGGTGGTTTACCTTCCTAGTTTTGGGGTTCCTCAGCTGAAAGGTGGAATAATGAGACCTTTTTACAAACTCACGCTTTTGATATCAATTACAATTTATCAATATGCTATTTGACAGAGTGAAAAAAAAACAGTATTATTTATACGTACCTATTAGTAAAAATTATGTGTTTTTAAACCGCTTTAAGGCATTTGAACTAAAAATTGTGATTTGTAAAAAACACAAGATTAAATTTGATAATTTGTATCTGACGCCATTGTATCGAAAACGGCTGGATTGGCCGATTCCATGATGACGTCACATACCAGTAAAAATGGCGTCTGTCATTCATTCTTTCTTACGTTCATTGGTTGGTTTACCGGGAAGTGACGTCATAAACCTGTGCGACCATATTGTCTAAGATAGCGTTTTGGCGGCTTATTTCTGAATTGAGAATTTAGCGAAATTAGCCAACTAATACTTAGCGAAGTAACTACTTAACTCTAGTTGTCTCGCCAAATTTCTCAGAGAAGAGCGTGACAGAATGTTACTCAAGTACATATTTACTTACGTGAAATTCTCAATTCAGAAACCGGCCCACAGTGTCCAGAACCAGTGCATTTTCAATCAGACAATCTTCCCAGTGTTTTCAACTATAAAGAGAGATTAATTTTTATTATTTACGTTATTTTTGTATTATTTATTACTATTTTTTAAAAAAAATTTAATTTTGTTTTAATTTTTTTTTATCATTTTTTTATTATTTACACCTCCACCAATCCGGACTTGGCCCCCGTGGTGGAGTATGGCCTTAACCTTCCTCAGGGAAGAGACCCGTGCCCCTCGGTGGGCTGGGGCACGGGTCTGCTTTTTTCCGATTCCTGCTTTTCAATTATTCAGTATTATGGTTAGTCAATACCTCCAACCTCGTTGGTACCAAAACAGAAATCGTGGATTCGATTACTCTTGGAGGCTGCCATTTAAATCTAAATGTTCTCAGACTGCGACTGTGATGTCTTCGCCTAAATGGTAACCACTTAGCACAGGATATCCTAGTTTGTATCCAGGATAAGTCATTGGGCTGTGTCGAAGTTATTATTAATCATCATCATCAACCCATTAATGACCCCACCGAGGGGCACGAAGTTATTGTTAATACTCTCTTTGTGTGTGCACTCTCGCTCCTACACTATCTGCTCTAAATTTATGTGAGAAATGTCTCATAGGGCAGATAAGTTAATACCCTATATTGTAAACAACGGAATATTCAAGATTATGTGCCTATATTTTCTCCAAGTCATTATCAACTCATTATGTCCCTACCGAGGGGCACGGTTCTCTTCCTTGAGGAAGGTATAGGCTATACACCACCACGGGGGCCGAGTCCGGATTGGTGTTTTCACCAAATAAAGGAATAAAATACAAAAAAACTTATAATGTCCAACCCGCAGGAGTCAACTTCAGTCTTGAGCGGAATGCGCGCTTCTCTTTTGATACTATCGGGCTGAACACTAAAAACATTTTCATAATATCCCTTTATTTTCCAATAAATCAACAAAAAAAATTTACTAAAGATGCTGTTTTTCAGCCAGTACCGCGGGCATATGGCCTTCGCTAGATTCAAATTGCTTTGTTTTTTTAAATAATCTTTATTTACTTTAGGGATTTTTGTACACGTAGTGATGATGGTAGTCCCATCGTGCCTATTTAATTACACCACCAAATAAAATAAAATGTTCTTAAAGCTAACTATTATGTACCTAGCAGTAGAATTAAAGGGGTGCAAAAGTTTACCCGCACTACAGTTTGGCTCGGACAGAATGCTCTGCAAAATGCAAACATCCAGGAAATTAATACTGTAGCTATCTTGAAGTTCTTATAAGTTGTCTTACTGTACACAAGTAAGCTATTGACATTGGCTACCGAAACGAAATAAAGAAAATTCGTAGGTATTTTTTTTTTAGAACTGTACAACAATAAAAATTTTCTTCTCTCGGTATCTGTTCAGGATCTTCAAAGCGGCCGTCCAAATGAGGATTTATGTTGATAAATCACATAACTGTCAAAAAAAGAAAAAACGCGGCATAAAACGTAATTTTCGCCTGTTATTGTTCGTAAGAAGAAAAGGCGGGAAAAACGTTCATAAATAGAAATACAATTTATTTATGAGTTTGGTCTCGTCTTAACGATTTAAGGTATAAAGGTGCGTTTACATTAAGCGAAAGCAGTGTAAAGTCGGCTACGGTGTTGATAAATAGATAATTGAGCTTTACATGAGTTCTTGGCAAAATCGATCGTGGTGTTAAAAGAAATTACTATATACAGGGTGTCCCAAAAAATAGTGTCCAGCGGATGTCCAAAGATAAAGCACCCTTAGGGGTATCCGAATCACACCCATGTACCTATGTTCCGCGAGTTTTTTGTAGTTTCATTATCTTTGTCTTCGAAACACTTTGTAATCGAAATCTCAGGGTAAAAAAGTCAAAATTATATTAAAATCGAATTCCCATGATAAAAATGCTTCCTAAAAGTTAACTCTAAAATAACCGTTTCCAAATAATAACTCTGTTATTTATTTCTGGAACTATAAGATAAAATATAGTAAAGCATTATAAGCTGATAATATGATGAAAGAATTAATTATAACTACAACATAGATTACTAAATAAATATCTTTAAATTAATTACTAAACTAAATATAAAGTAACAATGTCTATCTACAAATCCGGACTTGGCCCCCGTGGCGGATTATTGCCTATGTACCTTCCTCAGGGAAGAGAGCCGTGCGTGCTTCTCGGTGGGGACATAATGGGTCGATGATGATGATAAATCCACTGGCTTTATAGCACAGTCGACAGCACGTCATCCTTCACATTTCAGTTGCAAAGTCGCCAGTAATGCAACGCAGTAGAATGCAAGGGTGTATAGGATGATGTGCTTTCGACTGTACACATTTTTTTCTGTTTTTTTCAGTGAATTTCTGTGACACGTCGTCTTTTATCTCTTTTATTCATATTCACATAGACAGTGATGGCCGAACCTTGTAAGTTAGCCGCTCCCCTAAGAGCTTATTGCGATTTGCAACTTTCCTTAATTTTCCTTTTGATTTGAGCACAGGTTTTAATTAAGATTATGACAATGACATATTAAGAACTCCGCTCCTAAATGCGGAGATTCGCAGAAGGACGAGAATATCCTATTTTCATAACATGACATTTAGATACAGGCACATACTTTGCTTCTGGTCCCACACCAGGACACCCTGTGTCGTGAGACCCAGAAACAGCGACGTCACAAATATGTAAACGTACAAGACCTGGGTTTCTTTTTTTGTTGTCCTCAGCCGCGATTCGAACCCGGGACCTCTCGCATGGTAGGCAGATGCCCTAACCAAAAATAATTATTATTATTATTATTTTTATTTTTTATCTATCCCCACACTCACTCCAAGTACGCGCACACATGCTCACATGTATATAACTAACGCATTGAAATATTACGGATAATAATAATAATTAATGTCCTGTGTTATAGCGATGCCGTTCTATGTGTCCAAGTTTGTATTGTTTTGTATTGTCAGTATTGTATTGTTTTATGTTTGTATTGTTTCGTATTGTCAGTATTGTTTTGTTTTATGTTTGTTTTGTTCTATGGTATCCGCTGAAAACCAGCGTCGTGGTCGCCACCGGCCACGGCATAAAGCTGAGCGGAGGCCATTTTGGTGCCAATTCTTAGTTTGTAAATGTGTAGATGATAAGTTTTATTTTAATAATGGTACCAAATAAACATTTCTATTCTAACCACTGCGCCACAAAGGTTGTCGATCTTTCTCGATCTAAAACTTTCGTAAGCATTATTAACTTCTAAGATAACTTAATCCTTTTTTCCAATCATTTTATTGTTCGGGGGGGCTAGAAGCCTGAGAGACAGATCTGTTGATCTAGTTTAGGCTCCAGTCTTTCCACAAATACACTCTTCAAATAGTACGTTCTTTTGCTGTGTATAATTAATTCATTATTTATGCAAATGTATTTTGTATACCGAAATACCTTGATTGATTGATCGAAGATGTTTATTCAAATTATAAATACAGTAAAATACAGAAGTTGGTTCCTGGCAAACTGCATAACAGTTTGTTGGCAGATGCTTTTGGTTTTACACTTTAAATTACTCTTAAATGCTAGGTCTACGCTAAGTCATACAAATACAAAAAGATATACGTCTAAGCTTGGTTCGGTCAATCAGTGTGCCGCCGGGCAGAATCAAAATCAATCTGTATGTTATCTTTTATTCGGTTTTGCACAGGCCTTCTTGTATATACTTTATTGCACACGAGACATTAAACATAACATTACGATAAAAACCAATGCACAAAGGCGAGCTTATTTTATTTTATTTATTTATTGATACGGACTAATTGAACACCAAAACATAGGTTAGACGATGATGTTATATTTTTAGTTTGTGCCTGAATAATTTTGCATGCAGTGATTCCTTATAATTGGCTTGTATACTTATCTTTAAGTTAGTGGTAAGCACTTTGTAAATGTTGTAGTATACAAGTTGTTAGTAATCAAATAAAATAAAATAAGATCCTTTTATTGCACTTACATTTAAAGTAAAAATATAGTACAATGCGGCGGACTTAATGCCATAAGCATTTTCTACCAGTCAACCGCAGGAGGTAAAAAGAAAGAGTTGGCAGGCTTATCTCTGTAAGAGATTCTTCTCTCAGAGAGAGAGAGAATGGGCTCAATCACAACGCGTGCCCACCGCGGGTTGGCGATTTCAAGCGGTTAAGTTTGTAACACCTCAGATTCTCAGGTTTCCTCACGCACAATGTTTTATTTCACAGTTAGCGAGTAGTTCCTTACTTGTTAATCGTAACTGCCTGGCAAGAAATATAATGACGTAATCTACGCAGGCCATAAATAAAAGTCGACGAATTCGGGCTTATTCAACCTTATGTAATCCATAAAATGATCCTGGCCAGAAAGAATCCAGCCTTGTACCTTTTAAAAATAGAAACGAGATATAAAATAAAAATAAAAACAGGAAAGAAAATTGTAGAGCTACATAGTTGCCTCTTTTTGTTACAGAGTGAGCGAGAGAGTCGCGCGGGGTGCGAGCGCGACGGAGACAGACGGAGTCCAGTTTCTAAAACCAGTTTTTCGATAGGATACGTCGTTCGTTTTTCAAAGTGACCGTTTCTAAGGAGGTTTTTTTCGAAAAAGTTCTTGTTTTTGAACGTGCAGTGGGGTTTTAAAAAAATAAAAAAGAAAGTGAAGTGACAATTGTGTTTTCAAAATGGCTGCCTTTGCCGCGTTTTTTGGATTGCTCTGGGCGGTGTACACAGTATCAGGTGAGTTTTAGTATAACATGTTTTTCTAGGTTGTTCCTAGTTTTATTTCTCGTTTGAGGATTGAGGTCAGTGTTCATTCGTATTGAACTTAAATGTAAATGAAAAAACTTTATTGTAAAACGGTTATGTACAAAATTTGGTTACTGGCGTCCTAAATAGGATTCTTGTTGCTTTGGGTAGCCAGGATACTTACAAAATACATAATAGTAGATATTTTTTACAATAAGATATGTAATATAAATACATCGAATCGTCATACTAAACGTAGCCGGATCTTCCATTTTATATATAACTAGTTGGTGCCCGCGACTTCGTCTGCGCATTAGTATTTCGAGTAATAAGCTACTATAAAATAAGTATTAGCGTGGCATAGAAACAAAATGATTAACATAATTATCATACATTACAATATGCATAACTCTAGCGGTTTCGGCAGCGCACGCCAGAATAGCTCGCAGATGGTAGATTTTTCCTGCTTACTTGACACTTATCATCATATTTTGGACAATTCACACAATATCTTTATAAATTGTAGGCTATGTGTTATTCTGATGTATAAGCTATATTATTCTAAACTTTCATTAAAATCCATTCAGTTGTTTTTACGTGAAAGAGTAACAAACATCCATCCATCCTTACAAACTTTCGCGTTTACGAGTATAATATTAGTAGGATTAATTAATATCTATGACATATTGGCCTCTTGGACGTCTCCTAGCTGTAACAACGTGATGGGAACCAATTTACCGTGAGTGAGATATTCTAGCCGTAGGTATCCCAACAAAAACATGCCGGTACCGCTATTCGCAGACAGTTGAGACGTGATCCGAATGGCGGACGTGCGTTTTTTGTCCAACTACGTCAGCACGCAGGCTGGCCCTTGTGCGATGATTGATAACGCGGCCAGTGTTGCCAACCTTACTAAAATACTTACTGCGATGGCTCAGCGACCCAAAGTCACTCAAAACTCACCCATCAACTCAAATCAAATCAAATTTAATTTATTTCAACGTAAAGAATATTGATTTTCTGTTTGTTATATGTCAATGTACTATGTTATCCGTATTTATAGTGGAAAAAAGGCAGCAGGAAGAAAAACTCTTTTTTTTTATTGCCCACAAAACATTAAACAGAACATTACATTAAAAAACAACATGTAAAAAACAACATGTACAAAGGAGAGCTTATCTCTGTGAGAGATTTCTTCCAGCAAACCTTAGCGAGTCGGAGCAGCGGTAAAATACGAGTATGTATACCTATACAATATAGACGAAATAAACTATAGAATCGTAAACAATTACCTACTTATACAGAAAATAAATACAAATAAATACTCGTTGATGTGTCCCGAATTCATCAAATTACTCTACCAACGGCCCAAAAATAGACTACGCACGAATTAAGGGCTCCGAGCCCTCATTACGACATTATCAAAAGAATTTACCCACTCGGTTTCAGGGCAAAACTGAAGGGAAGCCCTAAATTGGGTCTTCTTGTTACTTTGAAATGAAAATAACGTATTACACGAGTGTTTACATGAGGTTGGCTTTTAGCTGTATTCACCCGGATTTCGGACAAAGAAAAAGGCCATCTTTTCCTGTCTTGCGCTTCTTACAGTGCGTCTCCAACACCGAAGTTGGCAGTCGGCTCTTGATGACGGTTTCTGTTCAGTACAACTCCGAAACTTTTTCAAGTTTAAGATTTGAGTTTGTGTTAATATATGGGATTTGGATATATTGTAGCGCATTTTACTCATTACACTTGTCCTGTAATGATAGATGTAAGAAATTGATATAAATGAATAAAAAAGTTTTTCAGAAATCAAAAATGTATTTCAACGTAAAGAATTTACATTCTGTTGAATGTCAACGCGCGTATATGCCGCTGCCTTGGGGCCGAATGTAGTGGAGAAAAAGGCAACGAAAAATAAACTCCACTCTTACCATCTATTCTTCAATCACCTTAAATCTAATCAAATACACAAGTTGGCGTGTTAAGCTCCGTCAATTCGGTTTCAATTATGTTTTTTTTTACAACTACAAATCGTTTCTGACACAACCACAGACTACATAAGAACGATTTAAATGAAAAAAAAACAGTGTTTTAGCTCAAAAGTTTTTATAAATCGAGAAAATTGAAAACTTACACCAACGTTAAGTTTTACAGAAACTTTCTATGAATTATTAATATTTTTTTGTTTAAATAGGTCTGTGAGTAATTTCAAGTTACCAATAGACGGGCATTGTACTACTGCCCTCGTAACGAGAAACACAGTAATATATAGCCATTACTGCGTTTTTAGTTTGAATGCAAAAATAAGCCACTCGGAGGCATTGCTTACAGTAAACAAGTAGTGGTGGCTGTAGATATACTGTAAGTGACCTGCCTCACTTGGCGACGTCGCCAGGGCCCTAAATCTGTAGAGCTTATTTTTGCATTCAAACTAAAAACGCAGTAGTGATGGATATTACCTGTGTTTCTCGTTACGAGAGCAGACTAGGAGTCTTATGATACGAGTCAACGCCTCACCAAAACGCCTACACCCACTTTGAAATAAAAATACCCCCTACAGATTATTTAGGGCAGCCGCTCCCTGATTAAAAAAACCTCATCCAGCCTTCGATTGTATAAACACAGCTCTAAAGTTGGTTTGCGTGGTTGCTTAAAAAGGGGAACTCTCTTGCGGGACATTCGTGGAGGTCGCGCGTTTTGTTTCCGCTGGAGGCTGCCGTACTTGATTTGTATCTCTCTCTTCTTGGCTTTTAATCTCAGCCGTCTTTATCTTCTCCCTCCACTTCGCCCTATTCCCTGTATCTTCTTCAGAAGCATATACCAGAAGGCAGAAGCTACCTCTATGAAACCCCCTACTCGATCTCTTGAAATTTAGCGCCTTATTTTCGAGTCATTAGACCGTCTAGTATACCAATGTTAAGGAAATGAAATTATAATAAATGTACCAACACAAAAGCAGGCCACTCCATGCACGATCTTCCGTTCCGTTCACGATTTATACGCAATGGTCCTGCAAAGTATCGAACGTCGTCACGACGATAAGGGGTTGAACGTACTCGTACTAACTAAAAGGAACTAAAAAGAACGAGTTAAACAAGCGTACATGTTCGCACTTCCACGTAGGTAGTATGTGCGCTGCTCTACCTAGAGCGTCCAAAACACTTTGGTCGAGCTTAGGCCAACGCGGCGTAGACGAATTGAAAAATACGAGGCAAGTGCTACCGTCCAGACGATCGGCAATCCAATACAAGCGACCAACGTTTTGTGGCACTGCTCGCTTGTTGTGCTTTAAAAAATATGGCCATTTTGTACGCATAACAGTAACTACTATGGACGTAAAATGCTTTAATGGCGGCCGGCCGTCTTTTAGCTATTGGTTGAGCGGAGGCGAGCGCCTAGTGCATTTAAAATCAAATGCATGGGTTTTCTTTTCACGTGCCCGAACCATCTTAGTCCGTAGCCCCTAGGTCGTAGCCCCGGCTGCCTGATTGATTTTAAACGATCACGAAGCTACGTTAAGCAACGTAGGACTCGTTCAGTGCATAGATCGGTGACCATCTATGACTAACGCTAGTGACATTTTTCCGAACGGTTCTGTGTTACGCAAGGCACGTTAAGCAGTTGGTGCCGGCTGCCGTCGATAGATGGCAGTCGTTTTAAGCCAAGGGGCCTTAGGGCGGCTTGAAAACTTCTGACAGTAAGACCAGCCACTAGTCTTACAAGTCCACTAGTCCACCAATCCGGACTAGGCCCCCGTGGTGGAGTATGGCCTATACCTTCCTCAGGGAAGAGACCCGTGCTCCTCGGTGGGGACATAATGGGATAACGTCAAAGTTAGAGACAGATTTGTATAGCGCGTTTTTGTACCACGTGGATAGAATCACTTCTCGATTATATGAAAATATAGTCCTAGAAAATATTAATGGCCACAAGTGTTATATCTTTAATCATGGCCTCTCCGATGAGATTACAACATTTTTTGTGCAAGTTCTCCATTCTACCATCTTGCCTCCAGTGTCACCTTACGAAGGGAACACCCGGTCTTAGCCACCAATCGACGGTGTACTGAATACAATGTTTTTATTTCCACTGTCATGTCCCCACAGGGTCTAGGAAAATAATGTCCTGAACGGCGAGTTGTAAAAATAACCACCGCCCTGTAAACCTACCTAAGCAACATATTTGCTCAGAAAATTAATATAAACAGTATTATTACGTCGTTTTTATGGTATTGGTGTTCATCGTCATCAAACCATTAAATCCCCACCGGCGGGCACGGGTCTGAGGAAGGTATAGGCCATACTCCACCAGCGTTGCAAAACCAAGAATTATAAATTCGGTAGGGTTGCCAATAAAAAATCGGTAGTTTTCGGTAGATTTTTATTTGTATCAATTTTGACAAATTATTATTTATACCATCCTTGAGACGAAATTTTACTGAACATGGCTTTAGGTATATTAAAATCATAGCAGTTTTTATCGCCTATGTGTCTCTTCGCATGCAAAAGCCCAACTAAGGCATCGGTTGACAGGCGGTTGCGGTTTTTAGTTTTTATTAAATTTACTGCAGAAAAAATCCTTTCCATGTTTGCAGATGAGTGCGGTAAAGATAAAATATGAAAAACGAATGTAGTCACTAATCCGAATAAAGGTGTTCCGTCACCGCCTTTCATTTGAGCCACATTTGCCCAGAAATCTTCGGCATCATCTTTAAACATATTAATTTCTTGAGTGTTCCTAAGCAGGCGCCACTGTGTATCTATGTCCTGGTAGTCTTTCGCATCAACGAGTCCGGGAAATGCTCTGCAGAGTGGGATTAGACTTGGGTGAATTCCTTTTTTTACATTTTCTGGAGCCAAAACATTTAAGTCTTTCAGTGGGTTGTTTTTTAGGGGAAATCTTTGAATAATTTGCTCAGAAGCTTCAATATAAAACTGTAGACATCTTGTTCGAAATAAATTTGGGATTTCTGATTTTAATAAAACCATCACTGAATGTCTTTGTCCCATCATTACATTTGCACCATGGGATGCAAATCCAATCAAATTATCTTTATAAGGAATATTGTTGTCCATGAAAAACTTTACAATGCTTTCACAAAGTGTGGTGGCATCTGCTGAAGAAAGGGGAATCAGGGCGAGAAAAGAATCACGTACTTGATTATTTTTGACATACCTTGCCACCATGCAAAGATGTTTTGTCGTTGATAGGTCTGTTGATTCATCAATAACCAACGAAAATTTAACATTACGTAAATCTTCACAAAGTTCTGCGAAACTCTCTGCACCAATTACATTTTCCACGATAGACTGCACTCTTGGACGTGAGCATTTTAAACTTTTTGCAACTTTAGAGTCTGGACAAATCTGTACAACTAATTTAGAAAGATGATCAGTAATATTATATGGAAGATTATGCTCAGCCACAAACCCAGCAATCCGGATTTCACCTGAAATGAATGAAATTGTTGATTTAACAATTCATTATACAGACTCTATTTTACATTGCTAACGGTGCGGCGCAAAGAATTTGATAACTTACTTACCTTCTTTCACTTGATGTTTAAACTGGGTAACTTCTTTAGTAACGAAGTCTGACAATTTTGGTTGAACAGCTAAGCTCTTAACACTCTTTTCGTGAAGTTTAGAACTGGCATGTTTTTTGAGAGCGTCGTATCCCGAAGATATATTTATCTCCTTATTACAAGATTTGCACATTGCAAAAGTAGGTTTTGATAAATGTGGAGACAACCATGCAGAGAATTCCTGTCGTAACTCCCACTCTTTTTTATATTTTTGTTGATATTTCTTTCGCTTGACACCTGTACTGGTCGATGCGCCAGCACCAGAATCAGAATCTGAACTTTCCTCAGACATTATAAAGTTAACTTCGCACTAAGAAAATGAATACGTACGAGCTGACGAGCTCTACGAGAAAGAATGAATCGAATATGAAATGTTTTCAAAAAAGAAGTCATTTCATGTTTACAGGGGATTTCCCTTACTCCTATCAAATCCTTCTAGTATTATGAATCTTAATACGTATTCTATAGAGTCCATTTTTATTTATAGTATTTGGAGCATACGGCCAAACAAGGTTCTTTCTTCCCCTTGGCATCGAGCGAGACGATAAGATCAGAATGCGCGAGAAAAGGATAGCTTAATAATTTCGTTAATAAGTGTGATTGAGATGGACTATGGGCAGGGTTCATAGCATGTTCATAGAGTAAAATAGTGTAGTGTTGCTACAAATAATAAAGTATTTAGTTTTTTTCTCGTAAAAACCAGCGGCAAACTAAAAAATCGGTAGACATGCCTTCGTAATCGGTATTTCGGTAAACGAGGGCTAATATCGGGAGATCTACCGAAAAATCGGTAGGTTTTGCAACGCTGTCTCCACCACGGGAGCCAAGTCCGGATTGGTAGAGGCTTGTAAGTCTAGTGGCTGGTCTTACTGTCAGAAGTTTTCAAGCCGCCCTAAGGCCTCTGACTTGGCTTAACGACTGCCATCTATCGACGGCAGCCGGCACCAACTGCTTAACGTGCCTTGCGAAGCACGGAACCGTTCGGAAAAATGCCACGGGTGGCCGTTCTAGGACTGACCATAGAACGGTCACCCATCAATGTACTGAACGCGCCCTATGTTGCTTAATCTTCGTGATCGTTTAAGATCACTCAGGCAGCCCGGGCTACGAGCGATTCTACTGAAGTGTATTGGTATTACAGTTCAGTTAAAGATGATTTAAACAGTTGAGTGTCTGGCCGCAGCATTGGTGTTTTCATACTTGTTTTAGAATATCGAGTAATGTTTGACATTGCAAGTATTGATTGCACTCATGGGTCTTGAATTTTGACTTTCTTAGTTAGATGGACATTCGTACTAAACTTTGTATTAGATTTAAGGTGATTTGAGAAAAGATGGTCAGAGTGGAGTTTTTTTTAGGCTGCCTTTTTCTCAACTACATTCGGCCCTAAGGCAGCGGCTAACATTATCATTATAAGTACATGGACATTCAACAAGCAGGATGTAAATTCTTTACGTTAAAATAAATTTCTGACTTCTGAGTATATTGAATTATGCACTGTTAGTATGGTCCACAAAATAAAAAATCTTTCAAAAGTTACATTATTGAATGCAATCCCTATAGTTTAAACTTAAAATATAATGTAACCCGACCAAGTGTGAAAACTCGAATTATTTATTTGGATGACAATGTACCAGTATGTATACGCCCTTATCAGTTTTTTTTTCTTTTTATGAGGACTAACAGTGCTGAAAATGTATTGTAAAAACATTCAAGTACATTTCAAATATTGGGTACATTTTTTATTTAACTTTTCTTACTGGGTTTATTTAACTTTTTTTTTCTAAATTTATCCCTGCTGCCAGTGATGAAATGTGTCTGTCAATAATAAACTTCGAATTTCAAAAACTCTTTTTTTTTCTAAATTTATCCCTGCTGCCAGTGATGAAATGTGTCAATAATAAACTTCGAATTTCGAAAACTCTTTTTTTTTCTAAATTGTGCCTACTGCCAGTATTAAATTATGGCAGCATTAAAGTTCTATTTTCAAACACTTCATTTGGGTATCGGTACGCCCTTCAGTATCACGCCGGCCGTTTTTTTTTTCCTAGGTGTGTTTACGGAGGCCGGTGAACAACGCCGCCTCTGTAAATGTTTACAATAAACACTAACAGAAGAAGGGCCGTCTGTGCGTCGGTTTGTTTGTAAAATTAGTCGTTCCACTTCCGGTTTTTGTTTGGAATACTTTCTTTGTTTTAATTAAAACATTGGGTGCGGACAATGTGCTGCTGTTATATACTTGGATTTTTTTAATTATTTATGTTGAGTTATTTGAAATCTTTATAGCTCGTGATGTGATTGGGACGGGACAGTAAAATACTGTTTCAATACTTTACTAAACACCATTCCACGAAACGAGCTCCGAAAAAAAATCCATCCATGTGCGCTATTGGTTAGCGCGCGTGACCTTCAATAGCCACTACCAAACCCTATGAAGCTCACCTTCGCTTCATCAACCCATTATGTCCCCACCGAGGGGCACGGATCTCTTCCCTGAGGAAGGTATAGGCCTTACTCCACCACGGGGGCCGAGTCCGGATTGGTGGATGCTTGTAAGACCAGTGGCTGGTCTTACTGTCAAAGTTTTCAAGTCGCCCTAAGGCCTCTGGCTTGGCTTAACGACTGCCATCTATCGGCGGCACCCGGCACCAACTGCTTAACGTGCCTTGCGAAGCACGGAACCGCTCGGAAAAATGCCACTAGCGTTAGTCATAAACGGTCACTCATCCATGCACTGAGCGCGTCCTATGTTGCTTAACGTTGCTTAACCTTCGTAATAGTTTACGATCACTCAGGCAGCGAGCGATTTGTATACATAAACAACATACAGTCTGTTAGCTTTTAGAATATACCTCGGTTACTATTGGATAGAACCGATTATATTGCAATAAGGTAAGGTTTATTTTGTATTGTTATTTATAACTTTACATAACTTTTCAAAATAGTGAAGAAAAGTTTTATACAGAGCAGGAAGTAGTATTACACTCGTGTGCTTTTGGCGAAAACCGAAGCCTACTCTAGAGCCCGATGTATATTCTAAAAGCTAACAGACTGTATTATATTATAATTCAGAAACTGGTTATTAATTAATGTCTGGCTGTATTAATTATAGGGGTATAATAGATTACATAATTAAAAAAATCCCTCCAACGCATCGCATCCTGTCTTCAAGCTAGAGAGCCATGTGTTCAAGCTCCAAGATTAAACACAGATATTGACCGTGACAGTGAAACAGGTTACCACTGCAACATTCAACTTTCGTAAAGCCTGTATTACACCGGGGCAACACTGTGCGGCATTGCGGTATGCCACAAGGCCGCATGCCACAACGTCGCACATTGTGGCAAGAACCGTGTGGCATGGCAACACCTTGCGTCATGTGGCAAACTGTCGCAGCTTCTTCTTCTTCTGCCGCACCTTTGTAGCATGCGGCCTTGTGGCATGCCGCAATGCCGCACAGTGTTGCCCCGGTGTAATACAGGCTTTAGCAGACGTGTGGGACGTCAATAACAAATTATTACTCGCTAGCTACGAATCGCTCTTAGCCCGGCTGCCTGAGTGATCTTAAAGTCAACATCCGTAATACTTTTGACTGTTTTACTTGTGATACTTGTGCCGACCTCTGTGGCGCAGCGGTTAGCTCATCTGACTACCATGCGAGAGGTCCCGGGTTCGAATCCCGGCTGGGGACAAAAAAAAAACCCAGGTCTTGGATGTTTACATGTTTGTGACGTCGCTGTTTCTGGTTCCCACGACACAGGGTATCCTAGTGTGGGCCCAGAAGCAATGTATGTGCATGTATGTAAATGTTATGTTATGTTACTGTTAGGTTTATTGCCTCATTTTCCCAATTTTGCGGACATAAGTAATAACACCAGGCATTGTCTAATCTAATATAAAATTGCAGTAGGTGCATGCCGCCAGTAGTCGAGCCCCAACTCACAAACCTATCGCATTACCTGTAATTACCTACGTGAAGTGACCTTTTTCCCAAATTTTCGGACTAACTTACGTGCTGTGTTTTGCTGTTCACAATAAACATCGTTTTAAGTGAATTCCAGTGGTTTAATTCAAAGGACCTTGTGGAGCGCCATCCTCTCCCTCTAACTTCATAAATTCTCGCAGATATCCCAGAGAGGTGGGCAGATACCAGAAACATTTACTTGCCATGATCCTGACGTCCTTCGTCGACATTCAGTACTTTTGACTATGCCACATTACATCACGAATCCTTGACTCAATTATCGCTTTGACACCTGTCCCGATGAGTGATTCAGGTCACGTGGGGCTGCGTGAATCATTTATGAGTAACTCATCTCTGGACGTGATCGTTTGACTCAGTAGTTGATTGCCGTATTGATTAACTCTGTTGGAAGCTGTACCTATGGAGCGCGGCTTAGTCACTGCTCAGAAATCATAAACATAAACATTTACATACAGGCATATACGTTGCTTCTGGCCCCACACTAGGATACCCTGTGCCGTGGGAACCAGAAACAGCGACGTCACAAACATGTAAACATCCAAGACATGGGATTTTTGTCCCCATCCCGGGGTTCGAAAATCAAATTGCATTTGTGTGTAATTGGACGTAGTCAAAGGTTCCAACCAACAACATGGTAATTTTCAAGTTAAATTATACGAAAATGATCACTAGAATTTCTTGATCACTAGATCACTAGATTTTACAAATAACAAATTTTGATGATTGTTCAGAATTAATAAATGTTTATAAGTTTATGTGGTGCATCATTATTATCCCT